>CM037878.1:600000-1078404 GCA_021292165.1 Shinisaurus crocodilurus
CAGGAAACGTAGCACCAAGCCCAAGAGGTCGCCAGCATGGTTAACGAGCAGTGTTAAGGAAGCGATTAGAGAAAAGAAGACTTCCTTCAGAAAATGGAACACGGAGAACAAAAAGGAACACAAATCTGCACAAAGGAAATGCAAGAATGAGGGATGCAGAAAGGATTTTGAGGAGCATATCACTAAGAACATCAAGGCCAACATTTACCAAAAAAAGCTGAATACATTAGAAGCAGAAAACAATAAATAAATAAATAAATAGTGGAGGACCAAAAACCTGGTCCTTGGCGCGAGTTCGGCACTTAACGGGTTAACCGGCACTGAGAAAATGCCCTTTAGGTGGCTCTTATGCGATTAAAACCCAACCACTACCTAAAAATAACATGAAACTGTGCTTAGACCAAAGAATAGGCTTTATTTACTATAAGGTTAATGGAACGGTAGACTACCAGAATTTCACACTATAAACAACACAGGTCGTAACCTGGCTAGAACGGAAAGCTTCCATTTTCAGATACTAGAGGCATAGCGTATTATAGACTGAGGAGTCACTTCACACCAGAGAATCTGACGTACGGACTTAGCGTAGAGATCTGCCTAGTTGAGTTCTGAGCGCGCCTCGCTCGGGGTTGGAAGCTGCTTACCCTAACCGGAGCCAGGGGCTTGAGGTGTATCAGCCTGCACCGTGTTCCCAACAACCCTTGGACCTTTGGCATGTACCTCTTCTACCCTCTTACGTCCCCTCCCCGCCCCTTGATGACCAGGTGGGCTAGTTCCGCCCCATGGGGTGGTGGCGCCTTGTGTTTACTGGCATCTTTTGAATACTTTGCAGCTCTTTGGCACTGCCCCCCCACCTTGGGAATGTTTACGCCCTTCATGTGGATTGATGCAGGGTGCCCTATTGAGGGTATGCAGATGTGGTCACGTACAACCAGTCTGACCCCCCCCCCCCGTGGGGATTATGCAGAAAGAGGGGAAACTATGTCAGGGTTCAGGTCACTGTGTGTGCCCAGGCTTTCTCCACAGAAATAAATAAATTGGACTGCTGGATGACAATGGAGTTAAAAGAGTACGAAAGGAGGATTAGTAGACTGCAGAGAATTGTAACGAATTCTCTAATTCTCTGCATCTGTCTTCACTGCAGAAGATGTTGGGCAAATAACTGTGGCTAATAAACTGAGGCTTTCAGGAAGGGAGTATGAGAAACTGAGGCAAATAGTGGTGACAAGAGGTGAAGTTATAGACCCTCCTGACACACTGGAAGCTAAGAAAGCACGAGGCCCAGCGGCAGAACGGCCAAAGTAACACCAGTTTTTTTAAAAAAGGGATCCACTGAGAGGTCTAGGAAAATGCAAGCCAGTTAGCTTAACATCAATTCTAGGTAAATTGCTGGAAAGTGTTATGTCCTATAACAATAAAAGTTAATGTCTGCCTGTCAGTGCCGCATTGCCAAGACTGTGAAACTCAAGACACCTGAAACTTGGCGTGCATTCTGTGGAGAAAGCCCAACACAGGTCCACACACACACACACACACACACACACACACACACACACACACACGGCTTTCGCCCAAGGGAGGGGGCAAGGAAGGGGGGATGAAGTCATCGGAGAAGTAGCAGACGGACCATCATCCCCAACAAAGGAGGGTCTCGGTGGAGATCCACAAAACCAAGGAAGGGCCATCAAGGATCATCAAACTATCAGGGCAGTCTCAAAGAGCTGCAGAGTACCAGTACGTCATCTTCTTCCCGGGCAGGAATAAGCCCGCCTGAAACGAAGGGGCAGGCATAAGCCCCCACCTGACCTGGAGGGCGGGGAGAGCGGGAACTCAGGGGTAGAAAACCCCTCTCCCTTCCGGGTTAGGGTTGTTGGGAACCACGGGTACGCCAGGGCCAGATCCACCTTAAAGCAAGTAGTCCGGGTACACCATTCTCATCCACGGAGTGCCGACACGGAGCTAGGCTGAAACTGACTAGGAGTATTGTCTTTGATCTGAGGACATCGACTAGGTTCCATCTGCTAGCCTGGGAGCCCGCTCATTGGGTAAGACGGGGGTCAGCTAAGGTTGTGTTGACAGTATAGTATTCCTGAAGAGCTGCTAGTTCCGTTCTGTGTTATTGTATAAACAAATAAAAGCCTTATTTGGTCATTTAAAGGGCTGTGGTTTTCCTCTTGTGCGCGAAAGCCTCGGAGGTGATTGCCGGCGTTTATACAGGCTGTATCTCATTGCCGGTTAACCCTATAATTGCCGAACTCACGCAAAGGATCCTGTTGCTGATCCTTCACACATTCATACTGAGGGGACACCAGGGGAGTGCACCGCAGGGTTATTTTGTTGTTTTAATGCATTGGGGAGCAATCCTATGGCCCCCAGGCAGCATCTGAGGGGCCACCATGGGGTACTCGGGATTCCCAGATCTGAGGTCAGAGATAGCGCTCTGACCTCAGAGGGAGAAATCCATGATCTGTGTGTGTCCCCCCCCCCCCCCGCCCTCTCGCAGCCGGTGTGGAAAGAAATGGGTCGGCGACCTCGGAAAGGGGGGAAAGGGGCATTTTGGTGGGAGGGGAGGAGACTGGAGAGGCCAGTCTGGTCCACCACTCTGTTCCCACAGGGGCTAACCATGTGCCCAGTGGAAAGCCCATGAACAGGACGTGAGTGCAGCTGCATCCTCCTGCTCTCGCGCGGAGATGCCCGATACTGGAGGCGGCAGCACCTCGCCCTCAGGACTAGGCAGCAGCTCAACAGGCCTGGCAGCAAAACTCCTCAGGAAAGAGCTGCGGGGTTCAGGGCATGCTAGGATGGGATGGGGGGGGGGGCTTCGCTCCTACAGACTCTGGAGCTCAAGGCTGGAAGCAGTGACTCCGCCTCTGCCGGAAAGAGAGCCTTTGATCGGGGAGGAAGAGAGATGGCAGGTGACGAAGCCTCCAGGAGGGCAAGAAACTCTGATCTCATCCTGGAAAGCCCACAGAAAAGTGGTGCCAAGCAGACTGGAGAGCCCTGGACTGGTGAACGGGGATGACGTTTCTGGCCCTCCGACCCACCAATTTGTCTTTTGATGCTGACACGTTCCCATGCCACTGCTGTTCTCATTTCGCTCCATGACCTTTTAATGATGCCATTAATAATTGCTTGGCCTGTCAAACTTCCCCTTTCTCGTGTATTGGCCTGGGAAAAACTGCAGATCGAGCCAGCAAAGGTGTGCCGAGACACCTTGGTCCCAGAACATCTGGGCAGGCAAGAGCTGCACCGAGCTAGGCTGAAAACCTAGGCTGAAAAATGCAGAGACGGGATCCCCCATTTGCAGCCAGTCGTGCTTGGCCGACGATAAGAGCACAGAGGTGCAGTCAGAGAACCCCGATGGCCAGAGTCAGCAGTGAGGGGATGCTGTTGCAGCGCCTTTGGCTGAGCTTCTACAGCATCCACCATGGTGTGTGTGTGTGTGTGTCTTCCATGCCAATATTCCTTCCATGCCTAACAAATGAAAATGGACCGAGTCCTTTTTTTTTTTTTTAATCCCCAGAATCTGTTTATCTCCAGAGTCCTTTTTGTTAGAAGCACCAACCTTCTGGAAGAACCTTCTCAGAGGTTCACCTGGAGCCCACTTGGTGGTCTTTTCAGCGTCAAGTGGAGACCTTTTTGTTCACTCAGCCTTTTAAATAATTTGTGTTTTATGGCCTGGTCCTCTTGTTTTAAATCTGTGTTTCAACTGCACTAATTTCTAATCAGCTTTATATTGTATTTTAAATGGTTGTTTTGTGAGCCACCCAGAGAACCTGTGTTACGGGGGTGGCTATACAGATTTCGTAAATAAATAAAGTAAATCAAATCCAGTCCCCTTTCCGCAGGGTATTTGGTGGTTGTGGCTTCAGCAGGTGGCAGGAGCTTCTCCCTCCTTCGCCCCCCCCCTTGTCCAGCCCCTCCAGGCTCCCTCAGTCTCCCGCATCTGGCTAGTCTCCCACGGGTGACCCTTCTGAGCCCTCATTGGATGCCGGGGGTGGGGTGGGTGGTTCACCCCTCGCCGGATCGTCACCTTGAAGTGGTGAGTGGGCTTGCGTGTTCCGATGAATCCTGTGAGCAATGCCGTCGGGAGCTATGTACTCCCAGTAGGGTCACCCATGGCGGTAAGGTCCGGGGAGAGGAACCAGACAAAGAACGATCCAAAACATAAAGTCCTCAACGGCAGAACAGGCGGAAGATAATGAAACGGCAGACAAAGAAATCACGGCAGACTTTGAAGAGCTGGGAAGGGAACTCAAGAACTTCGGGGCCCAGATAGTTTTCTCATCCATCCTTCCAGTACTTGGAAGAGGCATAGAAAGGGAAAGAAAAATACTCCGAGTGAATGACTGGCTACGAAGGTGGAGCCGATGTGAGGGATTTGGATTCTGGGACCACGGGCTACACTTTCTGGAAGATGGACTGCTGGCAAAGGATGGGTTGCACCTCACAAGGACTGGGAAGAATGTGTTTGGACACAGCATGAGGAACTTAATCAGGAGGGCTTTAAACTGAATCCAACAGGGGAGGGAGACATAAACTCGGGGGTACCAATGGAAGAAGGCCTCTATGCCACAATGGAGGGAACAGCTCCAGCGGTGCCCATTGATAGTCTACCACAAAATGTAGGGGGAAAGTCGGACTATAAAGCACATAGTCTTCAATGTCTCTATACTAATGCCCAGAGTATGGGCAATAAACAAGACGAACTTGAACTCTTGATACATGAGGGCAAGTACGACTTGATAGGGATAACTGAAACCTGGTGGGATGACTCCCATGACTGGAATACAGCAATTGAAGGGTATAACTTGTTCAAAAGGAACAGAAGCAACAGAAAGGGAGGTGGAGTTGCACTGTATGTTAAAAATACGTATCTCTGCACAGAGATACAGGAAGAGGAGCTTGGCAGCCCCATTGAGAGCATCTGGGTTAAAATAAAGGGGGCAAAGAATAAAACGAACATGGCGGTTGGAGTCTACTACCGACCACCCAATCAAGGAGAAGATGAGGATGGAACTTTTGAAAAGCAAATTGCCATTGTTTCAAGGAGGCACGATGTGGTAGTAATGGGAGACTTCAATTTCCCTGATATCTGTTGGGAGACTTATTCAGCCAAACATGGCCCCTCCAAGAAATTCCTGACCTGTGTTGCTGATAACTTCCTCCTACAGAAAGTGGAGGAAGGAACTAGAGGATCGGCTATCCTTGACCTGATTCTAACCAACAGAGACGAGTTAGTGGATAAAGTGGCAGTTTCGGGAACTCTGGGGGAAAGTGACCATGTTATACTAGAGTTCTTGATTCTAACAGAAGCAAAAGCTGAGTGTAGCCAAACACGTACCCTGGATTTTAGGAAAGCCAATTTTAACAAACTCAGAACAATGATTAGTAAAATCCCATGGCAAGTGACTCTCACGAGAAAGGGAGCCCAGGAGGGGTGGGAGTTTTTAAAGAAGGAAATTTTAAAGGCACAATTGCAAACAATTCCCACAAGGAAAAAAGGCAGAGGGCAACAGAAAAAGCCAATGTGGCTTCACAATAAACTCAAAGATGACCTGAAAACAAAAAAGGACACGTATAGGAAGTGGAAGGAAGGACAGGCTACAGGGGAAGAGTACAGGCAGGTAGCACAGAACTGCAGGAATAGTGTCAGGAAGGCTAAAGCTGAGAATGAGCTAAGGTTAGCGAGGAATGCTAAAAGCAACAAAAAAGCTTTCTTCAGATACATGCACAGTAAAAGACAGAAGAAAGAACTGGTGGTTCAACTACGCGATGAGGATGGCAAATTGATAACAGAAGACAAAGAAAAGGCAGAAGTGTTCAATTCCTACTTCGGCTCGGTCTTCTCCCAAAAGAGGGTCTATGACCCCCCTGGCAAACCTGAAGTGCAGACTGAAGGGGCAGAATTGCAGCTTGAGATTGATAGGCAAATGGTCAAGGAGCACCTGATTACTCTGAACGAGTTTAAATCTCCAGGGCCTGATGAGCTGCATCCTAGAGTAATAAAGGAACTGGCAGAAGAACTCTCAGAACCACTGTCTATTATCTTTGAGAAATCATGGAGGACAGGTGAAGTGCCAGACGACTGGAGGAGGGCAAATGTTGTTCCCATCTTCAAAAAGGGCAAGAAGGAGGAACCTGGGAACTATAGGCCAGTCAGTCTGACATCAATCCCCGGGAAGATTTTTGAGCAGATTATAAAGAAGTCAGTCTGCAAGCACCTTGAAAACAATGCAGTGATTACTAGAAGCCAGCATGGATTTGTCAAGAACAAATCCTGTCAGACTAATCTGATCTCATTTTTTGATCGGGTAACCTCCCTTGTGGACTGTGGGAATGCTGTGGACATTATATATCTGGACTTCAGCAAAGCTTTCGACAAAGTGCCTCATGATATCCTGATTAGTAAGCTAGCTAAGAGTGGGCTAGATGGAACAACTATCAGGTGGATCCACAATTGGCTACAGAATCGGACTCAAAGAGTGCTTATCAATGGTTCCTTCTCAAACTGGGGAGAGGTAACGAGCGGGGGTACCACAGGGCTCGGTCCTGGGCCCGGTGCTCTTCAACATTTTTATTAATGACTTGGATGAGGAGGTACAGGGAATGCTTATCAAATTTGCAGATGACACAAAGTTGGGTGGAACAGCTAATACTCTGGAAGACAGAAACAAAATTCAAAGTGACCTCGATAGGCTGGAGCGCTGGGCCGAAAACAACAGAATGAAATTTAATAGGGATAAATGCCAAGTGCTGCACCTAGGGAGAGGAAACCAAATGCAGAGTTACAGAATGGGGGACACTTGGCTCAACAATACTACAAGTGAGAAGGATCTTGGAATTGTGGTAGATCACAAACTGAATATGAGCCAGCAATGCGATGTGGCTGCAAAGAAGGCAAATGCTATTTTGGGCTGTATTAATAGAAGTATAGCTTCCAAATCGCGGGAAGTGATAATTCCCCTTTACTCGGCACTGGTTAGGCCTCATCTTGAGTACTGCGTCCAGTTCTGGGCACCTCACTTTAAGAAGGACATAGACAAACTGGAGAGGGTTCAGAGGAGGGCAACAAGGATGATAAAGGGACTGGAAACAAGGCCCTATGAGGAGAGACTGAAAGAACTGGGCATGTTTAGCCTTCAGAAGAGGAGACTGAGGGGAGATATGATCGCACTCTTCCAGTATTTGAAGGGATGTCACACAGAGGAGGGCAAAGATCTCTTCTCGTTCATCCCAGTTTGCAGGACACGGAATAATGGGCTCAAATTACAGGAACCCAGATTCCACCTAAACATCAGGAAAAATTTCCTGACTGTCAGAGCAATAAGACAATGGAATCAACTACCTAGGGAGGTGGTGGGCTCTCCCAGTCTGGAGGCATTCAAGGTGCAGCTGGACAGACATCTGTCAGATATGCTTTGACCTGGATTCCTGCATTGAGCAGGGGGTTGGACTCGATGGCCTTGTAGGCCCCTTCCAACTCTACTTTTCTATGATTCTATGAAACCTAAATTACAACGGCTGTGAAGGCGGATGAAGGCTGCAGCAGAGAATGGTTTTCCAATCGTCAGGGTAACCGTGCCATTGGATCTCTGCCGTCCTCTGTCAAGTTTGTGTGGTGATTCGTTGTGCACCGATCTCCCCACATAAAACAGTTTCACGCACAGGCGTCTTCCAACCCAACCCATCCAACCCAACCCAACCCAACCCAACCAACCAAACAACAACATCAACAAAAAAAGTCCCATGGCGACTGGCGAATGGCAACGGGGGCAGGACTGTGAATCTGGAAGCCCCTAGTCATGGACCAGCACATGGGCGGTGGATGCAGACTCAGTCGCCCTGTTCAAGGAACGAGGTAGTCGAGCAGCTCGGCAGCTGTATCCATGACTGAGCAGCCCTATTTAGGATCCACTCTGCTCACCCCGTATGGGGAGGGGGCTAGAAAAGGTGCCCTAAACATAGTCTACCTCTTTGTCCCCTGACTGGATTACCGCGTCCAGTGGGGTCACCATTTTAGCGGTCGAAAAAGACATTTGAATTTTGGAACATGGAATATACGGACATTGCTGGATAACATAGATAGTGAACGCCCTGAGCGTAGGACTGCTATTATTGCAAGGGAGCTGAGACGGTTTAAAATTGACATAGCAGCACTTCAAGAAACTCGAAGGGCAGGAGAGGGACAGCTGAAAGAAGAAAAAGGAGGTTATACCTTCTTCTGGAAAGGACTACCTGAGCAGGACCGACGAATACATGGAGTAGGCTTTGCCATCAAAAATGAACTAGTGAACTCTTTGTCAGAAGTTCCTACTGGCATTAACGAACGCCTGATAACTCTTCGATTAAAGCTCGCCAATAACCAACAGGTAACTATTTTGAGCGCTTATGCACCAACATTAGATGCTGATGATGACATCAAGGAAAGTTTTTACAGCCAGTTGGACACTCTCCTGTCAGAGATACCTAAGGAGGATAAAATTATCCTCCTGGGCGATTTTAACGCAAGAGTCGGGCGTGACTTTGATTTATGGCCAGAAACTATTGGAAAAGACGGAGTTGGTAATAGCAACCCGAACGGACTCTTACTTTTGTCTATATGTGCAGAGCATAATCTCACTATCACAAACACGCTCTTTCGACAAAAGAATAAGTTTAAAACATCATGGCAGCACCCACGGTCAAAGCACTGGCATCTTCTGGATTATGTAATTGTCCGTGTTAGAGATCGCCGCGATGTACTTCTTACTAGGCCCATGGTGAGTGCCGACGACTGCTGGACAGACCACCGACTAATCCGGTCCACAATGGTTATCAACATTGCTCCCCAACGTAGGCTTCAAGGAAGGAAACCAAGGCGTAAAATGAACATCCAAGTCCTTCAAGATCCTATTAAGCAAACTCGTCTTCAATCACTTCTTAAGGAACATCTACCTACGGAACCTCCTGACAACATTGAGGACCATTGGTCTAAGCTGAAAACCTCCATTACTGCAGCTTGTGAACAAACTATTGGATATGAAACTAAGAAACATCAGGATTGGTTTGATGAAAATGACAATGAGATTAAATATATAATTGACCAAAAAAGGAAAGCCTTCCAAATATGGCAAAATGATATTAACTGCGCTGCCAAGAAAAAAACCTACGCTAGCGCAAAGGCTGAGGTCCAAAGAAGAACAAGGGAACTTAAGAACGCTTGGTGGAAAAAGAAAGCTGAAGAAATTCAACAACTTGCAGAATCTCATGATGCACGGGGCTTTTTTAAGGCCACAAGGGCCATTTATGGACCAAAAACCTATGGTACAAACCCTTTACAATCAAAAGATGGCACCAAACTCGTAAAAGACAAAGAGTCTATTGCACTGCGTTGGAAAGAGCATTATTATGACCTTTTAAATCGTACGTCTAAGGTGGATAATGAGATTTTTTCGCAAATCCCGCAAAAACAAATTAAAGAGGAACTTGCAATACTCCCCACTTTGGATGAAGTAAAAAAAGCCATTAATCAAATGAAGAACAACAAAGCTAGTGGACCAGATGGGATTCCTGCTGAAATCTTTAAAGAAGGGGGGCCCGAACTTGTACAACATCTTCATAAACTCATTGAAAAAATCTGGATAAGAGAAGAGATCCCAGAAGACTTCAGGGATGCCATAATTATCACCCTCTTTAAGAAGGATGATAGAACAGACTGTGGAAACTATCGGGGCATTTCTCTCTTAGCAACCGCAGGTAAAATATTTGCTAGGATTCTCGCAAACCGTCTTCTATCTATTTCAGAAGAGATCCTCCCTGAAACTCAATATGGTTTCCGCCCCTCTAGAGGGACAGTAGACATGATTTTTACTGCACGTCAGCTCCAAGAAAAATGCCGGGAGCAAAATCAACCCCTTTATATGGCATTTATCGATTTGGCTAAGGCCTTTGATACTGTAGACCGTACAGCTCTCTGGACTATCCTTATGAAAATTGGATGCCCCAATAAATTTGTGAATATCTTGCGACTTCTCCATGACATGACGGCAACGGTTTTGGACAACAACGGCTCTCATGGTGCTCCATTTAAAGTAGGATCAGGTGTTAAACAGGGATGTGTTATCGCCCCAACATTATTTGCCATTTTCATCGCCATGGTTTTACATCTTGTCAAGGGGAAACTTCCCACCGGTGTGGGAATTATATATCGAACAGATGGAAAGCTTTTTAATCTCAGCAGGCTGAAAGCAAAAAGTAAGGTAATTACAACCTCCGTTGTGGAACTTCAGTATGCTGATGATAATGTGGTCTCCGCACATTCAGAGGATGATCTCCAAACTATCCTAAATGCTTTTGCAGAAGCATACGAAAAACTTGGTCTCTCACTTAACATCAAAAAAACCAAAGTGCTTCATCAGCAAGTGCAAGCCAATCCTTTGGTGATGCCATCTATCCAGCTTGGCGGGACAATACTGGAAAATGTCGATCATTTTCTCTATCTTGGCAGCTATCTTTCTGTTACAGCTAACATCGACAGTGAAATCCAGCATCGTCTGAGCTCCGCAAGTGCCGCATTTTCTCGAATGAAACATAGAGTGTTCGAGGATCGGGATATTTGTAAGAAGACCAAAACACTGGTTTATGAAGCCATTGTATTACCAACTTTATTGTATGCCTGCGAAACATGGACTATCTATAAACGTCACTTCCACCTCCTTGAAAGGTTTCATCAACGTTGCCTCCGGAAAATCCTGCAAATTACTTGGGAAGATAGGCGAACAAATGTCAGTGTACTGGAAGAAGCAAAGACTACTAGCATTGAAAAAATGATCCTTCAATGCCAACTTCAGTGGACCGGTCATGTTGTTCGAATGCCTGACTGCCGTCTCCCAAAGCAGTTACTTTACTCACAACTCAAGGATGGAAAGCGGAATATCGGTGGTCAATATAAGAGGTTTAAAGATGTTCATAAGGCTAATCTAAAAAAATGCAATATAAACATCGAAAACTGGGAAGCTCTGGCCCATGAACGATCTAAATGGAGGTTGGCCTTTCACAAAGGTTCCATGGACTTTGAAGAAGCCCGAGTGCAAGGTGAAAGGGAGAAACGTGCTAAGCGAAAAGCACGTCAAATGAATCCTTTACAGGACCATCTTCTATCTGGTAACCTGTGTCCTCACTGTGGGAAGCTGTGTGGATCTAGAATTGGCCTCCACAGTCACTGACGGACCCATCGCTAGAGTCTACACAATCTTCTTTAGAATTTCCTCCTTTTATCCCGGAAGACAATCTTACTCGGTCACGAGTGATCGCCTGATGATGATGATGGGTGGTTCTGCACAGAACGGTGCCCCAGCAGGAGCTTGCCTGTTACTCCCGAGACCTTTGACCCTGCTGAAATGGGGCAGCCTAAAGGGAAACCCCAAATGCACTTTTCATTGCAGATTCTGGGGATATTTTATGCCCGTTGGGGATTTTTTCCAGAAATAAAATGGTAAGTCCTAAGAGGGTGACATTTGGGGAAATTACGCAGGTGACAGAAGACGACAATAACATGGGAGGACTATATTGTAGGTCTACTTTTGTGTAAGTTCTGCAACAAAAAGTAAATAAACTTCAAGATTCTCTGCACATCTATTTTTTAATGGACATCTATGGCAGGTCCTGAACTAACTGGGGTGTCTGTCCCAAAACCCAGGCACTGTAGCTGGGGTATTAAACTGTCCCATAGATTTTCTAAAGGAAATGGGTCTAGGGAAGCAGGTATAAGTACTTTGGGTGTCAGTAGGTTGGCACAAACCACGGGTTTTCATTGGGGAACATTTACCCCACCAGAGACATAGATGTAAAATGTTATGGGGTAGAAAAATACCCTGCAACACCAAGAAACATTTGTTTTTAGTAATAATAAAGTTTGACCTTGACAGTTTATAACACTTTTCTAATATTTTGAATTCATAACATACTTCTTCTGACACCACAATCACATACTTCTTCATGGGGAATTTGACCATGCCAGGATACATTGGAAAATGGCTTGGGGTAATAAAATACCCCACAAGCACATTTGTGTATGTTTATTTGGCTACTGAATTAAGGTTAAGAAGCGAGGCATGGTTGGAATTAGGCTGGAGAGGTATCCTTTTATGCACAGCAGTTGCATAGCCTGTTCGTGCCCTTGCAGCTGTTGTTCCCAGCCCTGCCTGGAATGTCCGGCACCCAGAGCCAGACATCTGGGGGCAAGAGAAAGGGAGGAGCCCCTTTCTGTTGCTGTTAAGGGCAGCATTCTCTTTCCTTTTCCACAGCACCCCTATTGCAGGGGGCGGGGAGGGAGGGGAGGATGCACCCTTAGTACACGTCCAAATTTTATTTATTTATTTATTTATTTATTTATTATATTTATACCCTGCCTTTTTTCCTGCAAGGAACCCAAGGCGGCTTACATAATCCTCCTCCCCCCTCCATGTTACCCTCACAACAACCCTGTGAGGTAGGCGAGGCTGAGAGTCAGTGACTGGCCCAAAGTCACCCAGTGAGTTTCATGGCCGAGTGAGGACTAGAACCCGGATCTCCGGAGTCCCAGCCCAGCCCTCTCACCACTGCGCCACGCTGTCTCTCAGCAAATCGGTGCTCAGCAGCAACAGCAGCAGCGTCTGGCGCTCAAAATGCCACCAAACAACAGCAGTGGTGATAAAAACATCCTGGCAAATCAGGGTCAAGCTCCTGAAATCTGTGTGGCGTGGTGGTGGAAGAGCTCAGCCTCTCGGAGCGAGGGTGGGTCTGCTGGAGCAGGAAAGGAAGCAGCCGGCCTTGCCCTCCTGTCGTTTCCTCTCCAGAAAGCGAGGCTCCATCTCCCCCGGGGCCGCTCCCACTAAAAGCGCAAGGCGGCTTTGCATGATCTGCTGAACCAGCGCAGCGGCGGCTCCCTCTGAGCGCGGGAGGGGCGAGGGCCCGGCCCAGCAGCTGCTCTCTTGCTGGATTGGGTCGGATCCTCCTGAGCTGCTGCTGGTACTGACTGGCATTTCCTAGGGGGGGGGCGCTGGAGTGGGACAGGCAGGTGCGGAGTCCCAGCAGGAGGCCCGGGAGGAAGGGCTGGCTGGGCCGCTCCCGCCCGAACCAGCAGCCTGCACGTGTGAGCGCCAGGCAAGGCGCGTGAGGAGGAGGAGGAGGAGGAGGAGGAGGCGGCGGCCCCACCGCGTCTCCCGGCTCGGCCGCCAAGCGGGAAGCTAAACATAGCCCGGCCCCAGAGCCGTTCTTGGGAGCGCGGCGGCACGCAGCGAGGGAGGGGCGCGCAGGAGCAGGCTCGGAACAGCGCGGCGTCGCCCGCTCGCGCCGCGTCGGCAAGGGCCTTCCTTCCAGGGGGACGGCCGGGCTGCTGCTGGGTCTGAGCTGAGGAGGCCCCGTTATGGAGACACAGCAGCCACGGGGGTGGAGGGTAGGGCGTCCTCTTACGCGTCGGCAGGAAACAGCCCCTGCGGGAGAGGGAAAAGGTGCGACTGCGCCGGGGTGGGGGCCCGGGCTGCGCGCCCGAAGTGCTCAGCTCCTTTTCACCTCCCCGGGATCGGGATCCGCGGCTGCGCTGCTTTGAGTGAACAGAGAGAGGATCTGCTTCGGCTGCAGCCTCTGGGTGCCTGCCTGCCTCAGCTGCGTGGGGTGAGGGACCCAAACTCCGGGGAAGTCTCGGTGCAGAAGACCCAAAAGGAAAGGCTGGCAAGGCCAGGCCGGCGGGAAGCGGGAGCGAGCAGGGGCGGCCGGCAGGGAAGCGAGCGGGCTCCTCCTGCGGCCGCCACCCCTCCGGCACGGGGCAGCGTAATGACGGGGGGGGGGGGGCTTCTAGACAACAGAGCAGCTCAGGAGACTGTGCATGCATGTGTGTGCATGCACGCATGCTAGTGCTCCATTAGTGCCCACCCTGTCCCATGGCAAGGGCGCATCATGTGGTCCCCATGCAAAGGACGCTGAGTGCGGAGGTAACACACCGCTCCCCTCCCCTCCCCCTCCACGTGAGGCGGCCTCTCCAGCTCCGGCAGCATCTACCCCACCAGGGCAGGAAGAAGACCTGCTCCCCAGGTGCGCACACCATACTTTTTTGGTAAAGGAATATGGGATTGAGAGTGGATGGCTTGCAGTGAGGGATCTTGGATGCCAAGGGCCATTTGCACAAGGAACGCCTGTGAGTCAGAGCCAAGAAGAGAGCTACAGAAGGCGGCGCGGGGGCGGCGGCGGTTCCCAGAGCCTCGCTTTGCAGAGGAGTGATGGAGGAGGCGAACAAAGGAGAAGAGACCTCGGAGAGAGCAGAGCGAGCGGCGCTTTAATCACCCTCACCGCCCTCTCTGAAGAGCCCAGGCCAGGAGAGCCTCCAGCTCAGGCCTTGGCCTCATCCACAGGAGCAGCAGCTGCTGCAGGCAAGGAAGGAGGTGAAACTGCCGCCCTTCCGCCTGCCGGGCCCGGCGGCTCTCTGTCTGCTCCCCAGGAGGAGGGCCATGCCCAGGGCCGGTGCTACCATTAGGCCAACTAGGCAGCCGCCCAGGGCGCAGGGCTAAAGGGGGCGCCAGAAACGCCTTGAAAAAAAATACAGCGCTCTCAAGTGGGAAGGGGGGGCGCTAAATATCTGATCTTGCCCAGGGCACCAAACTGCCTTGCACCGGTCCTGGCCATGCCCACTGCCCAGTAAAGTCGCGGGGAGGCGCCCAGCCCCCTCTCTCTCCTCTGCCTAGCAAGCCTCCCGCTCCTCGGACCCCATCCTTCCCGGAGCCGCCTTTGTGTCAAGGGCCCCGCGGCAGGCACCCCCGCCAGAGGCCCTGCTTGTGCCGCAGTCCAGCTGGGGGGCAAGCTCCGCCGAACACATGGGAAGGGACCTGTGGGGCTCCCAGACTTTGCCCAGGGAGGCAGGAGAACCCCACCAAGCGGGCGCCTTGGCCGATGCTCAGGGAAAGGGGGCGGGAGGGTGCCCTGTCCATGAGGCACGAGGGCTCCGGGCCCCTTCACGCGTGCCCAGGCAGAGGGGGAGCCCACCCCATTGCGGGAGCCCCTTGCGGGGGCAACGCTGCACAGAGCCGCTTGCGCTGCCGCGTGTCCAGCAGCCCCCCCTTGTGCTCGGGAGGGGGCAGAATGGCGGGAGGGAGGGGGCGGGAAGAACCACGGGCCGCTCTGGGAGCGACCCCCTGCCCCGGCCGCTGGGCCTGATCCCTCCGCGCCCACCCACTTTGTGCCTGCCTGTGCGGAGAGCACTTCGCGCTCCCTGCCTGTCCGTCGCTTCGCGTTTGTGGTGGGTGGCTGCGTCGCGCAGTCACTGGCCCTGCAGAACTGGCCTTGCCTTGCCTTGCTCGGTGCGCAGGGTGAGTTTGTGGGAGCCAGAGAGAGAGAGACAGGCAGCGGGGGGGGGGGGGGGGGAAGCTGCTCTGCCTGTGGGAGACGCTGGAGCGGACGTGTTGGGACTTGAAAAAGATACTAGGAGAGGATATATTCTGCTAGTTATATTCTTCCGGGTTACTATATATATAGTAGTAAAGATACTAGTCTCGCCTAGACTACTGTAATGCGCTCTACGTGGGGTTACCCTTGAAGACGGTTCGGAAGCTTCAGCTGGTACAGAACGCAGCGGCTCGCCTGATTAAGGGCGGCCGCCGGCGTGATCATATTATGCCAGTGCTTAATGAGTTGCACTGGCTACCAGTTGCTTGCCGAGCCGAATTCAAGGTGTTGGTTTTGACCTTTAAAACCCTACACGGCTCCGGCCCAGTTTATCTCAAGGAGCGCCTCCAGCAACACCAATTGGGCCGCTCAACAAGGTCTGCCATGGACGGCCTTCTCCTTATCCCATCAGCCAGAGCAGCCAGGCTGGTGGGGACTAGGAAGAGGGCCTTCTCTGTGGCGGCCCCCACATTATGGAACTTCCTCCCTAGTGACCTTCGCCATGCCCCCTCCGTGATGAGCTTCCACCGTGCATTAAAAACATGGCTGTTCAGGCAGGAATATGGGGTGGGTTAGGTTTTTAAAAGAACTTTTTATATTGTTTTAATTATTATTATATTTTATTGTATTGTTTTATTGTATTTTAATTCTACATCGCCCAGGGTGGCCGGGTGACCGGCCAGATGGGCAATTGATAAATATAAGAAATAAATAAATATATTGTGGAGTAATATCCTTCCTATCTCACGTTAGTGAGATCAGCAGAGTAGAGTCCCTTTCCAGCTTAAAAGAAGCTTAGATTTGGCTAGTGTTAGCCAGTTAGCATTTGGTAATCCAGGATGCTTTAAGGCAGACTGGATTTCCCTGGTTTTGCCCCCTTTTCTCTCTGTGGAGAAAGCCTCCCTCAGAACAATAATCAGAGACACAGTCTTGTAAAAGTTAAAAGTAACATTTACTCACTCAGATTATGCAGTTTCATTCAGGCAGGCTTAAAAGCGTTTCTTACAGTTGGTTACAAGTTCATTTGGAAATACATGGGGTCTGAGCTTGTGGAGTTCAGACCAGCAACTCTGGCTACATGCTGCTACAAGGACCACGTGGAGACAACAACCTGGTGGTGCCACGCTCACTAGAGTCTGAACAGAAAGAGGAAGAAGCTGGGAGCAACAGCCACTTCCTGTTCAGGCTGTTAATAATTCAATTTTGAAAATGCCCCCTGCTCTGTTCGAACTTCGAAGGGCAGTCCAGCCCAAGTCCAGTTTAAAGACAAAGAACCCTCACAAGGAAGAGCTGAAGGGCCTTGTTGAAGAAGGTGCCCGCCAGCAGACCCCGGACAGCGGAGGGAGTGGGGCACACACGTCACCCGGTCACAGTCTACCACACTGTGGCAAGATGTACAGGATTTCTGTTTAAATTAGAATAATAATTTCTAAATTTCCATACATACATATCAAATAGCGCATACATTTTTTATGCAAAATGGTGTCCTCTCTTTTTTTTGGTGATGCGTTTCCTCTTTTTTTGCTGATTCATAAGTCACCACCCTATTGGGTACAGGTCACCTGAGATTAGGCACAAAAGGAGAGGGCGTTCCGGAGTGGGTGTGGCTCTCAGCATCACTTTCTCCATCACTTGTGGGGCTGCCCTTCAGGCTGCTCCGGAAGCTGGAGCTAGTGCAGAATGCAGCGGCTCGGCTGTTGCCAGGAGCTGCCCTTTTTCAGCATGCAACTCCTTTGCTGGAGGAACTGCGCAGGCTACCTATTTGCTATCAGGCCAGGTTTAAGGTTTGGCTACTATAAAGCCCCAAATAACTTGGTACCAGGATACCTGAGAGAGTACCTTCTCCCTTAACAACCTGCCCAGTTGCTGAGGTCATTGGAGGACATTCTCCACGTGGTTCCACATGGACCTGTGGCCCGACTGGAGTCCACCCGGCGGAGAAGAGTCTTCAGAAGTTCAGCATGGCGGCTCCTGTTCTGTGGAACTCCTTGCCTCTGGAGGTCGGGCAGGCACCTCTGGAGGTGTTGTTTCCGGCACCTCCTGAAAACATCTGTATTTCAGGAAGTCTTCCTTGACTGATCAGCCACGGTTTTATTGATATCCCATTTGTAATATATTGTTCTATTTTATCTGTTTTATCTTTTTATTGTCCACCACTCTGGAATCTGTTTAGATGTGGAGTGGTATATAAATGTTGCAAACAAATAATAAATAAAATAAATATTATTTTCCCATATCATCATCATAATCGGCTAGAGGAATAATGGGGTGTCATGTGAGAAGCTATCGCCTTTACATATAAAGAATCCTCCCTAAAAATGTGACTGAAATTTAGATGAGCCAGTGGAAAGGAGTTTCCCAGGCTTGGCAAAACAGGTGCAGATGTAAAGATACCAACCTGGATCACTGATGGGCATCTTCTTTTGCCAGAAATCCCCACTGCTTCCAGGCGCTTGTCCACCCTGCTAGAATATGGAGGCCTGAAGGTGCTGAGTGCGGAAAGAGTTAACCCTTGAAGGTGCATCATGTGGAGTCAATGTGTTGGCACAGCAGAGACAGTAAACATGCTTAAAAGTAATGTCAGAGCCTCCCTTCAAAGTGCCCTTTGGCTTGGCTGGGTCCCCCACACTGACTGCCAGACCCTTGGGGACTGATCAGCCGAGCGGCTCCTTCCCATTCAGGTGATGCTGAAGAATTTGCTTTGCCTCTTCAGAGGCGGGGGGGGCAGAATGGGGAAGAACTGTGGGGTCCCATTGCAAGACTCACCCCAGTGGCACGGAAGGGAGAGGAGGCAGTGATCAGCCCCATGACAGACATAACCGGGCAGAGGGATAGGCACAGAAATGGAGGAAATGCTCCAACGCTCCAGGAAAAGGACTCCCCCCGTGCCCCAATCTGTTTGTCTAACATGAAAACTAAAGGCTTTTCAGATATAGTGTATACATCAGCTTCCTGCTCGCTTTGATCTCCCTCCCCAGCAAGCCTTCCACTTGCATTATAATGAAATGATATTTCATTGTGCAAATAAACCTGACGCGCTGACATTTAAAAGGACTTACCAAGCAGGCTCAGCCTGTGTTTACAAATCCTTTCTGCAGCCAGGAGTGCATTTTGGGTTGGTGAAGCTCATAAAAGGATGGGTGCCTTCACAGAGGTCTGGAAAGGGCCTCTGTGAGACATTGCTACCCCTTGGCTGGGCGTGGGGGGAGGCAGGCACATGGAAGCATCGCAATGCTGTGCACTCCTGTGTGCACTTCTGTATCACACAGCATAATCTAATACGATGGAGGGCTGATTGGCTGCATCGGAAAGGCTGGTCTGTGCAGATGCAGACAGATGCAGAAGTCTTTGGTGAATGAATGGCAAACGGGACGGGCACCTCAGCTGATCAGTGACCTGGAAGCTGCAGTCTGGAATGCTGCCTCACAGTTTTGTCAGGGAACCAATTATAAGCATGACTTATACAAGATCTGTGCACAGGCACAAAGGTGAACCAGCACGGCCTGGCGGACATAGATCCAGTGGCCCTCTTGGAGCCTCAGCGGAGGGATGCTAAAGCAAACCGGGAATGCAAATACTTCCAGGAATGTCTTTTTGGTCCCAGGAGGGCTTAACTCCAGCCTCTGGAACTGTGTGTCAAGTTGCTTTCTGTTTACTTGATTTATCTCCACGATGAATACAGTAACAAATATTTCTAATCTTTGAATGTGAGCACAACTGTGCAATCCAGGGGCCGCAGGGTGTTTTGGACTCGGAGGGGAGTGGTCTGGGAGTCATTCACCAGGGCAAGGATTATCAAGGCGGGGGGGGGGGGCATGAGGCTATGGGGGAAGGGTCTCCAGAAGGTGAGGAAGCAGGGCTGGCCCAAGGCATTCCACTGCCCAAAGCAGAGCCCAAAGGGTGCCTCCCCCACCCTCCCCAAGGATGGCATTTTGAAAAGTTTATTTATTCAGTTTGGTTTTGTTAGATTTCTATACCAGGAGCCTATCCTGTCTGGACAGTTCACAAAATGAAACTTTATTAAAACATAATAAAATATACTGTAAAAACCTAGAAAGTTAAAACAGAATGAAACCAAAGTAAAAACTAGAGTAAAAGCCATCAGGAGTGCAAAATTTAAAAAAAACATTTTTAAAAACTGAACAACTAAAAATCCTGGGAGAATAAAAAGGTCTTCGCCTGGTGCAGAAAAGACTGCAATGTGCCAGGCGAGCCTCTCTGGGGAGGGCATTCCACAACCGGGCTCCATCACTAAAAATGCCCTCTCCTTAGTAGCCACCCACCTCATCTCATTTGGCGAGGGCACCTGGAAGAGAGCCTCTGAGGAGGGATGCTCTTAGGGTCAGGGCCGGTGCAAGGCAGTTTGGTGCAGTTTGGTGCCCTAGGCAAGATCAGATATTTAGCGCCCCCCCCTTCCCACTTGAGCCCTCCCTCCCTAATTCTGGCGCCCCCTTTAGCCCTGCGCCCTAGGCAGCTGCCTAGATGGCCTAATGGTAGCACCAGCACCGGCCCTGCTTAGGGTCCAGGCAGCTATATTTGGGAAGAGGTGGTCTTTCAGAGAACTGCCCGAAGATGTTTAGGACTTTGAAGGCTAAAACTAGCACTCTCTGTTGGGCTTGGAAACAGCCTGGGGGGCCGTGCACAACGCAAAGCACTGGCCTAATATGACTGCATGGGCTAGTCCCTGTTGACCATTTGGACCAGACAAAGTAAACAGAACCTGATGCAGCTGAGCAGGGAAATCAATGATATAAACCCTCCTGATCATGCACCCTCTTCTCAAGCCTTTTGGGATTTTTAACTTTTTACAGTTCAAGGTACAGACTATGTAGAGACTTTTGCTTAAAGCACTTGGATGTCTCTTTGCTTGCACTGTTTAATTGCTTTTGTCATTTGAAGACATTAGCTAGTCATAAAGCCAGTTATTAAAAAAGCCATTTTCAAAAGCAGTCCTATATATAACACCTTGCAATTATTTATTTATTATATTTATACCCTGCCTTTTTTCCTTCAAGGAACCCAAGGCGGCTTACATAATCCTCCTCCTCCTCCTCTCCATTTTACCCTCACAACAACCCTGTGAGGTAGGTTAGGCTGAGAGTTAGTGACTGGCCCAAAGTCACCCAGTGAGTTTCATGGCTGAGCGGGGACTAGAACCCGGATCTCCCGAGTCCCAGTCCAACACTCTCACCACTACGCCACACTGACACCTGCAATTATCCAAAATGAGAGTTTACCAGAGCATGGATAACTGTAGCTAGGCTAATCTGGCCAGACAGGGTTATAGTTAGTCTATCAGTTTAAGCTGGTGAAAAGTGCCTCGCTCCACAGAGGCCACCTCCTGTGCCTCCAGGGACAATGATGGACCCAGAGCACCTCCAGGCACAGAACCTGCTCCTTTGGGGGGGGGTGCTACCCCTTGCAGAACAGACTGCATATCACTCATTTGGGCAGAAGAACCGCCCACTGACAGTACCTTCATCTTGTCTGCATTGAGTCTCAGTTTACTGATCCTCATCTAGTCCATTACCGTGCCCAGGCACTGATTTAGATCATGCACTGCCTCACCTGGATTGGATGAAAATGAGATACAGAGCTGTGTGTTATCTGCATACTGATACCTCAGTCTATATCTCCAGATAGCCTCCTCCAGCAGTTTCATGTAGATGTTGAACAGCATGGGGGATAAAATAGAGCCCTGTGGAACCCCATAGCAATAATCCCCCAGCACCACCTTCTGGAATCGGCCACCCAAGTGGGAGTGAAACTGCAAAGCAGAACCTCCAACACCTAGCCCAGAGAGCCTACCCAGAAGGACACCATGGTTGATGGTATCAAAAGCTGGTGACAGGTACAAGAGAATCAACAGGTGAGGTACCCAGAGCACAGCCTGGTCAAGTTTTCTTGGAGGAGTTTCAGTTGGTACAGCTGGAGGATGTTGACAAGGTGCTTGGACAGGTTCGTGCCACCACATCTATACTGGAGCCTTGCCCCTCTTGGCTTATAAAAACCAGCAGGGAGGGCACAGTTGGCTGGGCCAGGGAGGTGATCAGTGCCTCCTTGCGAGAGGGAGTAGTCCCATGCCGCTTGAAAGAAGCAGTGGTGAGGCCACTCCTGAAGACACCCTCCCAGGTTCCAGAAGATCTTAACAACTCCAGGCTGGTGGCGACAGGGCCCACGAGGGGGGTGCAGGGGGTACATCTTACCCGGGCCCAGGGTCAAAATGGGGCCTGGGCAGAGATTGTTTCTCAGAGAAAAGGTGGTGGACTCACCCCTCTCCCCTGGCCATGCCCCTTACCCACCCCACAGAACCCCCTGACACCGTACATGCACCCCCGCCGCGCCGAAAAAGCCCCCGCCGCCCAACGCCCCGCCGCTGCCAAAGCCCCCCCCAGGACCCCTGCCACCCCCCAGACACCCCCTAGACACCCCCTCCACCGTACCTGCACCCGCCCGCCGCCGAAAGCCCCGCCGGCCAAAGCCCCGCCGCTGCCAAAAGCCCCCCCAGGACCCCCGCCACCACCCCCAGACAACCCCCCAGGACACCCCCCTACCCCCATACCTGCACCCGCCGCCGACCGGAAAAAAGCCCCGCCGCCGCCGAAGCCCCACAGCCGCCGAGGGCCCCCGCCGCCCGCCCCAAGCCCCCACAGGACCCCCGCCGCCACCCCCAGGCACCCCCTGCCAACCCCCAGGACACCCCCTTGCCACGTACCGCACCCGCCGGCGCCAAAAAAGCCCCTCCGCCGCCGAAGCCCGCTGCCGCCGCCTCGCTGCCTCGCCGCCGCTCACGTCACTGCCGTCGCCGTTTCACCTCACCGCCACCTGCTCGCAGCCGCCATCGCACGCCACGCCGCCCGCGCCGGTCCCGTCATCACTTTCGGCGCAGCGGAAGTGACGCGCCGGGCCCCTGCTTCGGCGCGCTTGGCCGCCGCCGCTCTAAACAGAGCTCTAAACAGCTCTGACTGAAAATAGGTGGCGGAACGCCGTTCCGGTGCGTTCCGCCAGAAAAAAAGCCCTGGGCCTGGGAGCCAAAGGAGGGAAGCCAGAAATTTCCTGGGATTATGTAGTGTTGGGAAATGTAGAGGTACAATGAATAATATTATTTACTTTCATCATTGCATCACTGCATCAGTGTGATTTAACCCTTAAATGGATAAGTGGGGTCATATTTACTACTACCACTACTACTACCACCACTGCTACCACTACTTCAACTACTACTAAATGATTAATATACAATATTTTTTGTCTTATTATCTCCCCCCCTTTTTCAGATATAAAAGTATAAATTATAAATCATCTCTCCAAAATGTATTCTCATAAATCAGGAGCCCAGAAAAGAAAAGACAAGGAAGAACAAGAGGAAAATGAAAAAAGGGGTCAACAACAAACACTTTCAATTAGGATTAAGTGTGGCTTCAATTTTTTTTTCCATTGAGCTCACCTACAGAATTGGAGCAAGAAGAAACTGTTGGAAACCTCATCCCCAAACAAGGAGCAGTTGATTTGGGTAATCATGCACAGGATTTTGATGAAGGGGCAGATGCAGAAAATGAAAATGGAAAACAGAAAGAAACAGACATACAGACGCATGTGGAAGTGAATTTGGAAGATGAGAGGAGCAATCATAATGTAGGCCTTGACATTGGATGTATCACAACCGGGTTTCTATCTCAAAAGGAAATAGAAAAGTATGGTACGAATGGTCACAACCCTCTGCCTGAAACATTCCCAAAGGACACCTGCAATCAAGTTTTCCCAGAAAGCATACTGAAATTTCAAAGCACTAATGGAGGCTGGCTTGTCTGGAGTCAACAGAAACAAGCTTTATATTGCTTTCCATGTCGATTATTTTGGCACGAGACAACCAAGACTAGCACTTCTGCGTCTAAGTCTGCCCTGGTATCTGCTGAAGGCTGGGATTCTAATGGGAAGTGGCGGAAACTTTCCTACAGGATCCCAAAACATGAAAAAGGCAATAGTCACAGAGGATGTTGTTGGAATATGGCGTCTGCATATTCTAAGGTTTGCCTTCGAGCTAGAAGGATCTGCCTGGAAACAGCAGATCTGTCCCAAGGTCACTGGGATGAGAGCATGTCACCTTTGGCCCAGTGTAGAAGGGCGTACAGTTTTTTCCTTGTTGGCTCCAAGGTTACATTGGTGCCGGGTCCAGATAGATTGGTTTCAGCTGGCATTACCGGTACATCATTCTGTGGGGTGCAGCTGGCATTACATCATCTATGGGTGTAACTGTACAGATAGGTATAAAAGGTGGTCAATGTCTCTATGTTCTTGTTGGGGGAAAGGAGTTTGGATTATTGATTATATGAGTAAGCATTGTGTAAGTATAGAGATAGTTTATGTATGTCCAGACTGTACGTTGTTTTTTGTCTGACATACTGTTCTCTTGCACTTTTGTAATTAGCACTCTGTATATGTTCTGTTCCTGTTTTTACAAGTATTAGTTTTAGTAAACCTTTGTGTTTAAAGAAACTGACTTGTGTTTTTACTTTTTACCTACTGGACTAGCACTAGCTACCCACGCCGCAATCTCTCCGCTGCGACATCTGCAGCTGCTGGGTACAAGGTTGTTTAACTTTGTTCCCCCCCCCCCCCCTTGGCGGCTCAGATTTCCATCAAATGTTTCCTAGCTTGGCAAGAACTAGAAAGGCGCCTGCTGTCTGGGACAGGAGTTGACATCATCTTAGAAGAGTCAATCAAAACTGAAGCTGTGAAATGGTACAACCTTTTAAAGCGCATCATCAATGTTGTACTCTTCTTGGGAGAACGTGGTCTAGCATTTACTGGTTCATCCCATCGAATTGGTGATTCAAACAATGGAAACTTTTTAGGACTCATTGAAATGCTCTCCAGGTGGGACCCCATCCTTCAGGAACACGTGCTAAGTGTAGAGGAGTCACAGAGAAGGACCGCAGTGAGCGGCTTCAAGTTCATTATCTGTCCCCTGACTCACAAAATGAATTTATTGCAGAATGCTCGAATCTTGTGAAACAACACATTTTGCTTGAGAGGCAATCTGCAAAGTACTTTGCAGTAATAGTAGATTCCACACCAGATTCTTCCCATATAGAACAAACAACATTTCTTTTGAGATATGTACTTTTAAAAGAAACGCAGTATGAGATTCAAGAAAGATTTCTCATGTTTGCAGATTGCAGCAACAAAAGAGGGGAAGAAATTGCTCAGTTGAGAACTGATACATTGAAAGAACATGCTATTCCACTCCGTGATTGTAGAGCTCAGGCCTACGAGAATGGGGCAAATATGGCCGGAAAATACAACGACGCACAAGCAAAAATACAAGAACGATGCTCAACAGCCATTTTTTCACCTTGCGGTTGTCACACACTCATCTTATGTGGAAATGCTGCTGCTGAATGCATACCTGAAGCAATAACCTTTTCCGGAACAATTCAAATGGTGTACCACATCCAGTGTGGCATCTCCTGTTCAGTTCAGTTCCAGTCCTAAGCAGTGGGAATTACTACAAAACCATATTGGTTGTTCTCTTCATGGTATTTATTTATTTATTTATTATATTTATACCCTGCCTTTTCCCCCCGCAAGGAACCCAAGGCAGCTTACATAATCCTCCTCCTCCTCTCCATTTTATCCTCACAACAACCCTGTGGGGTAGGTTAGACTGAGAGTCAGTGACTGGCCCAAAGTCACCCAGTGAGTTTCATGGCCGAGCGAGGACTAGAACCCGGATCTCCTGAGTCCCAGTCCAACACTCTCACCACTACGCCACACTGGTATGTCTGAAACAAGATGGTCAGATCGTGTTGAATGTGTAAAGCCTTTTGCAGCTCACTTGCCTGGCATTAAATTAGCACTGGAAGACCTCCTAGAACTAAATTTGATGGCCAAAACAAGAAATTAAGCCCATGGAGTCTTATTATATGTGACATCTTTTGCCTGTGTGTTAATGTCAGCCGTATGGTACAAAATATTAGCTGGCATAGATATTTGCAACAAGGTCAACAGAGATGTTACACTGGATGTTGAAGTAGCAAACATAGAAACTCTCCTCACAGAGCTGACAAAACTTTGAAACAACTGGAAATGCATGTGGAATGAAGCCACATCAAATCTAAATATAGAAACAAAACACTCCCGTAGATGTGATGGAGTTAGGCGCAAGAGGGCAAGGCCAAATGACGACCGCACACTTGAGACCTACTGTTGTAAAACACCCAGAGAGCTTCAGCTATTGGGTGGTATAGAGATAAAATAATAATAATAATAATAATAATAATAATAATAATAACAACAACAACAACAACAACAACAACAACAAACAGGGCTGCCCCCTGTGGCGATCTGGTGCCCACAGGCACCCCAGCAACAAGCGCAGATCTGGTGCAGCGGCACCAACCGGTTCTGGTTGCCGCCACTGACAATAGAATAGACCAAACCCGGTCTCCCCAGTCCCCAGGCGCTCTCGATCCCTCGGGGACGACCGGCCAAGGATCCCAATGTGGAGTCCTGTGTGGGGCTTCTTTGCAGCAGCAGCAACCCACCCCACCCACGTGTCTTTGCTCAGCACACAATCTGGTTAGTAAGCCACGGTGGCTTAGCATGTGGTCTAAACCCAGGATGGCTCGCTGTGGTTTAGTTAGCCATAGCTACCAGGAACGGTGCAGGGCTGTTTGGCGCCCTAGGCCAAATTATATTTAACGCCCCCCCTCTCGTGCCGTGGGGGGGGGCTCCGGAGCAAAGCAGCCCTGCTCTGCAACACCCCCCCCGCGCCGCCACCACCACCACCACCACCTACCTTCCCCCCGCCCCCGCTGCTGGCTGCTGCTGCTGCTGCTGCTGCCGCCTCCTCCTCCTCCTCCAACACGACGGGACCCCCGCCCTTTTTTTTTTTTTGCCGAGGAAACCAGGGCAACAGGGCTGTTTAAGCCCTGTTGCCCTGGTTCTTCCTGCCAAAACAACGCCGGCGGGGCTCCAGAAACGACGGGAAGGTAGGTAGGTGGCGGGCGGGTGCGCGCGGGGGGGGAGGTGCAGCGGCGGCGGCGGCAGTGGCCGGCAGGCGGGCGGGGAGGCGCAGCGGAGGCGGCAGGCGGGGCAGGAGCGCGGTGGAGGCGAGGAAGGGGCGCAGAAACGCTGCGCCCTCTTCCGCCACGCGCCCTAGGCAGCCGCCTGGGTCTGCCTAGCGGTAGCGCCGGCCCTGATAGCTACGAAGCCACCCTTCATAGCCATGGCTTGTTCTAGGGTTTATTTAAGCCACTTTGGCTCAGCATGTCATCTGAACCTGGATAACACACCAAGCCATGGTCAAGCCCTAAAACAAAGCACCCCCTTGGCAAGAGCGGCAGAATGGCGTGCTGCTTTAGCCAAGTGGCTAGTGGGTGACTGTCATTGTCAGTCACCCCCAAAGTGCCCAAGTGGCACTTGGGGAGAGCTGTCAAAGGCTCCTCCCCGCCGCAGCTGCCACGAGCAGTTTTGGGCTCGCTGCAGCTTGTCTTTTTTAAAAAATAAAAAACAAAAAACTTTCCTTTTAAGATCATGAAAGCTGCCATTAAAGAGACTTTTTTAATCCTTTTTGGGGACATCCTGGAGGTGCCACCCCAAGGATGCCCAGTGGTATCTTGGGGGGGGGCTTCCTGTGATTGCCCTTTTTAAAAATAAAAAATAAAAATTGAAGTCCGATACTGACCACAATTGGGAGCGCTCAGTATTGGAGGTTTTTTTGGTTTGTTTTTAGTTTTTACCAAAGCTGTCATTTGCACTAAGGAGACCAGGCTCTTAAAAAAATATTGGACTTTAATATTTTTTTTTAATAGTGGGCAATAACAGGAAGACCCCCCACCACCAAGGTACAGCTGGGCATCCTTGGGGGGGGGACCTCCAGGATGCCCCCAAATAGGATCACAAAAGTTGCCTTTAACGGCGGCTTTCGCAATCTTAAAAAAAAATTCCTGAAAAGTCAAGCTGTGGCCAGCACTAAATGGCTTGCCACGGCTCAGGGGACATCCTGGTGCTCCCACAGTGTTCCCGGGGGGAGGGGGGAGAAGGAGGGACCCAACCCCCACTGTGCCTGATTGTCTGTCGGGCGCAAGGGAATTCAGACCACAGTGCAAGGCTTAAATTCCTAAAGGGCTTAGTGTCGTGCAAACCCACCCAGTAAGGCCTGGCTGAGTGGGCCAGTTCAGGCTGGCCATAACACACACACCCATCCCTCTCTCAGCAAAGGTCATCCCACAGGGCGACCCAGGCAGATTCCTTTCCAAAACCAGGCCTGAGTCCTGATTGAATGGAGATAATCAGTTCCATTAAAGCAGTGTTTCTCAACCTTGGGTCCCCAGATGTTTTTGGCCTACAACTCCCAGCATGCCCCAGCCAGCTATGCTGGCTGGGGCATGCTGGGAGTTGTAGGCCAAAAACATCTGGGGACCCAAGGTTGAGAAACACTGCATTAAAGAATGTCTGGCGTTGGCCAGCAACCACCCACTCAAGCACCTTGCCCAGGAAGGGGATGCTGCAGGCAACAGGTTTATAGTTGTCAACAGCTTCCAGGTCCAGGTTAGGTTTCCTCAGGAGTGACCTAATTACTACCTCTGTTAAAGAGGCTGGCACCCCCCCCCCAAGGAGGAATTTACAACCCCCTGGACGACATCCCCTCCCTATTAGATGTGATAAGCCATGAAGGGCACGGGCCAAACCCACAGCTGGTTGGCCGGACTTGGCCACGCACCTTGGCCACATCCTTGGGCCTCAACAACTGAAAGTCATCCAGTAAAACTAGATCGGCTGGTTCTCTGGACGCCTCTACCTCTACCGTTGGGACTGTGTTAACTGTGGAGTAGTCCAAGTTGTGATGGATGCAAGCAGTGTTGTCTTCAAAGTGTCTCACAAAGTGACCACAGTGTGTTACCAAGAGTTCCACCATCTTTCTCCCTGGCCCAGATTGCAGCAGGCTGTGAACCACCTGGAAAAGCTCTGCTAGATGGCACTGGGGAAATGCAGTGGTGGTGGGAAAGCACACTCACTCTCCCTGCCGCCGTCACTGCCGCAGAGTAGGCTCAGTAACGAGCACGGACCTGCATTCGCTCGAACTTGGCAGGAGACTTCCCCCACCTGCGTTCCAGACGTCTTCCCTCTTGCTTCATTGGCCCAGGTCATCTCTGCACTCCAGAGAGTATAATCCAGAAGTTTATCTGGCAGGCAATGGGAACTCCTAAAGCCCTGGAGATTTGCTGCCAGTTTGGACTGACAGGAAAGGGCTTTATGGACAAAGAGTCTGACCTGGGATAAGGCAGCTTCTTATGGTCCTATTCGAGGGGGGAGGGTGCCACAGAGGGGCAAAATGGCTCTGCACTGTGGAGGGTTCTTTCTGCTCCCAATATCCATAATTTGCAATAGCCCAGCCTGCGTCTTGCTAGGCACAGGTCTGCTGCAAGGAGTTTTCCTGCCTTCCTGCTTGTCTGGTTAATGTTAGCAGGGTGCTCCGTGGCACTGTAAGATCCCAAGACAGTTGGCCGCCATGGAGGTGGTCACTGTAAGAACACTTTGCTTCAGCACAACAAGGGCAGGAAAAGTGACAGCAAAGTGTCTGCCTCATCACCCTGCAGGTCACGTAAGCCAGGTCAGATCTAGCAAAACCACAAATATTCAGTATCCCTTGGATGAGAAAGTGCCATTGTAATTAGGCACGCATATGCCAACCCTGAGGTGGTCTTCCAAGGCATGTTCAGATCAATGCCCAGGTTTAAAACAGGAATTTCTCAACATAGCTGCCCAACCGAATTGCCCCCTTCGTACTGGTGACGGTTGTGGCAATGCGTTGCCCAAACCCCACTGTCTTTAGCCCAGAACGGCTATTGTTACCACCTGGGAATCTTCCTGTAGCTCCTTTGTAGCTTTATTAAGTCAGATGTGCCGCCCTTTATCCTACTGAAACATTTGTTAAAAGTTAAAACTGTACAGGTAGCCCAAATTCCAAGCCCCCCGTGTGCTGCCCCAGGTTACCCCATCAGATCCATTCGTAGCCATTGGACCAGGACCGCCTTGGGCCCACGTTACTGAAACCACCTTGGTTTCCTGGCCTGCCCACTACTGGCAGGAGTCCACCCATCCTTTGGAGCACCACACGTCCTTGGGCAAGTCCAGATAGAAAAGCCAAGAGGCACATCATTGTGTCTCTCCTCCACCAAGTTTTGCCCAGGCTCAGCCAAGTCTCTTTATTCCTTCAGGCGCCAGGTAAAGACCTTTTTATTTACCCAATATTTTAATGGTTAGATTTTTATGCCCATTTTTATTATCACTGCTGTACCTCCAGTCTGATTCATCTAGCTGCTTTTTTTTATTGTATTATATTGTATTTATATTTCTATTTTAATTATGTTTTTGGTTTTAAGATTGTTTTTATCCTGTTTTACTTGTAAACCGCCCAGGGAGCCTTTTGGCTGATGGGCAGTAAATAAATATATTAAATAAATAAATAAATAAATAAATAAAGTCCGGCCCGTTTGGTTCTCACCTCAGCACAGGCAGACAACACCTGCTGCAACCCCTTTTTAAACCAGACCTATTTTTCCTTCACCTACCAAGGAGGAGTTTGGAAGTTTCAACATGCCCCCAAATTCAGCTTCAGGAACAAGTTACCGTCGCCCATCCCAAGGAGAGGTATCTTTGCAATTCTATCCTATATCAGGAGCTTCTTGTATAAATTGTGGCCTCCCTCTGCACCATCTTTTCTATGGTGTGTGTGTGTGTGTGTGTGTGCGTAATTTGGCCTATGTTTGGACAATGTGGTTGAAGCCTCAGCCGCTTCTGTGCAGCCTTCCCCAGGCCATCTAAGGATTATGGCCAGAACCCCTTTTGCCTCCTCCAGTTACCTCTCTATGCCACCTCACCTGGTCCAGTCTTCCAGATTTGGCCAAGCTGACTGTGACTATTGCAGAGGACACAAGGCGCCTCTGATTATAGTGCGCAGGCCCACTTTCCCAAGAGGAAACTTGTGGAGAAAAAGAGCCTTTGGGGGTTCCTACATGCACGCACACACACCCTCATGTGTGAACCGGCTGGGGGCTGGGGGGGGGGAGGCGAGGTGTGCATGGTTCCTCTTGGTGGCGCCTAGAAGTCCTGAAACGCTGGAGACCCAGCTTTCAAATGCAAAAGCCGTGAGTCATGAGTCCCCCTCCCCTGCCTGGCCAGGTGAGGTTCGCCCTGATTGGCTAAGAGGCAGCAGAGCTGCAGGAAGGAGGAGGGGAGGGGGAAAGAGCTATATTCCAAAGTGTGAGTTTTTGTTTCTTTGTCTTTGTCGTCGCATGGTTGCTGCCGGCTGTTGGAGCAATGGCGGCAAGCCAAGCAGAGGCCCAAGCCTTCGGGTGGCCTCAGGATCCGACCCCAGGTAGCTCCTGGTGAAATTAGCTGAACGAGGGCTTCGGCAAGGCAAGCCTTGTGGAGGGCTACCCATCTCGGACCTTTGGGTAGGTGTGTAGTCTTCCTGGGCAGCAAGGCTGTGCTGGATCCAACCCTGGAAGAGAACTGACCCCCAGGTAACTAGTTGTGTGCCAGGGAGATATAAAGAATCAGGTTTTGTTATTTTTGTAGCTCTATTACTTTGTACCAAAGTGTCTCTCTCTATTTCGTGTGCTTCCCTCATTTCCCTATTCTTGTTGTAAAATGCTACCTGAATAAACCTTCTTTTGGTTTTTTTTACCCCACATGGTGTTTGGGGATTGCTCTGTGGTTCCAGCAACTAAATCCAGGTTACAGTCAGAAAGGCAAGTCCCTGAACAGAGATTCAAGTAAGATTGCTTGGCAGTCTGGTACCTTGAGATCTCTGGGGGTCTTGGGTCCTTTGAGTAAGAAAGGGTAGGCTGTGGCGGGTCAGCCAGCCCCCCCTTCCTCCACAAAACTGGAGAAAGCATGGCACACACAAAGCACTGTAAATTGGAGTGGATGTGCGTTTCGGCTGAAGTAACCTCCTTCCCCAGCCCCTTTTGTTACTGTGACTGGACTATCCCGGTCACGCCACACTTTCTTAGGACAAGCGCCCGTGAAATCTTTCTCCCTGCCCCGCCCTTACATGCTCACCCCAAACCTTTCTGTTCCTTTCCACTGGGAAAGGACTCCGATCTGCTTGTCCCAGGCCTCTCGGCCGCCTCGGCACCGCGGGACCCAGACCAGATCAGCACAGCCCGCCACGCGTGTCCGCTGCCTAGTGAACGTACTGGAACTGTCAGTTCAGCCACCAAGAGAAGGAAGCCAATTTCCCCATTCACTTTGCACGTGTTTGGTGTTCTACGTGTTTTGATTTCTAAACACTGTACCAAGTTAATTTAGGAACATAGGAACACAGGAAGCGGCCTGATCCTGAGTCAGACCCTTGGCCCATCCGGCCCAGTCTTGTCTACACGGGACTGGCAGCCGCGGCTCTCCCTCCAGGGTTGCAGGCAGGAATTCTTCCAGCCCTGCCTGGAGATGCCTCCGGGGATCGAGCCTGGGACCTTCTGCATGGAGAGCGGGGGGCTCTGCCGCCGAGCCATGGCCCCTTCCCTTGGCCATTTCCCCTGATTAATGAATGTACACTTGAAATTCTTTACTGTGTTTAATAAATTCCTCTGTTATTGAAGGTGTGTGTGTGTGTCCCCTCGCCGGATCGTCACCTTGAAGTGGTGAGTGGGCTTGCGTGTTCCGATGAATCCTGTGAGCAATGCCGTCGGGAGCTATGTACTCCCAGTAGGGTCACCCATGGCGGTAAGGTCCGGGGAGAGGAACCAGACAAAGAACGATCCAAAACATAAAGTCCTCAACGGCAGAACAGGCGGAAGATAATTAAACCTAAATTACAACGGCTGTGAAGGCGGATGAAGGCTGCAGCAGAGAATGGTTTTCCAATCGTCAGGGTAACCGTGCCATTGGATCTCTGCCGTACTCTGTCAAGTTTGTGTGGTGATTCGTTGTGCACCGATCTCCCCACATAAAACAGTTTCACACACAGGCGTCTTCCAACCCAACCCACCCAACCCAACCCAACCAACCAAACAACAACAACAACAAAAAGTCCCATGGCGACTGGCGAATGGCAACGGGGGCAGGACTGTGAATCTGGAAGCCCCTAGTCATGGACCAGCACATGGGCGGTGGATGCAGACTCAGTCGCCCTGTTCAAGGAACGAGGTAGTCGAGCAGCTCGGCAGCTGTATCCATGACTGAGCAGCCCTATTTAGGATCCACTCTGCTCACCCCGTATGGGGAGGGGGCTAGAAAAGGTGCCCTAAACATAGTCTACCTCTTTCTCCCCTGACTGGATTACCGCGTCCAGTGGGGTCACCATTTTAGCGGTCGAAAAAGACATTTGAATTTTGGAACATGGAATATACGGACATTGCTGGATAACATAGATAGTGAACGCCCTGAGCGTAGGACTGCTATTATTGCAAGGGAGCTGAGACGGTTTAAAATTGACATAGCAGCACTTCAAGAAACTCGAAGGGCAGGAGAGGGACAGCTGAAAGAAGAAAAAGGAGGTTATACCTTCTTCTGGAAAGGACTACCTGAGCAGGACCGACGAATACATGGTGTAGGCTTTGCCATCAAAAATGAACTAGTGAACTCTTTGTCAGAAGTTCCTACTGGCATTAACGAACGCCTGATAACTCTTCGATTAAAGCTCGCCAATAACCAACAGGTAACTATTTTGAGCGCTTATGCACCAACATTAGATGCTGATGATGACATCAAGGAAAGTTTTTACAGCCAGTTGGACACTCTCCTGTCAGAGATACCTAAGGAGGATAAAATTATCCTCCTGGGCGATTTTAACGCAAGAGTCGGGCGTGACTTTGATTTATGGCCAGAAACTATTGGAAAAGACGGAGTTGGTAATAGCAACCCGAACGGACTCTTACTTTTGTCTATATGTGCAGAGCATAATCTCACTATCACAAACACGCTCTTTCGACAAAAGAATAAGTTTAAAACATCATGGCAGCACCCACGGTCAAAGCACTGGCATCTTCTGGATTATGTAATTGTCCGTGCTAGAGATCGCCGTGATGTACTTCTTACTAGGGCCATGGTGAGTGCCAACGACTGCTGGACAGAGCACCGACTAATCCGGTCCACTATGGTTATCAACATTGCTCCCAAACGTAGGCTTCAAGGAAGGAAACCAAGGCGTAAAATGAACATCCAAGTCCTTCAAGATCCTATTAAGCAAACTCATCTTCAATCACTTCTTAAGGAACATCTACCTACGGAACCTCCTGACAACATTGAGGACCATTGGTCTAAGCTGAAAACCTCCATTACTGCAGCTTGTGAACAAACTATTGGATATGAAACTAAGAAACATCAGGATTGGTTTGATGAAAATGACAATGAGATTAAATATATAATTGACCAAAAAAGGAAAGCCTTCCAAATATGGCAAAATGATATTAACTGCGCTGCCAAGAAAAAAAACCTACGCTAGCGCAAAGGCTGAGGTCCAAAGAAGAACAAGAGAACTTAAGAACGCTTGGTGGAAAAAGAAAGCTGAAGAAATTCAACAACTTGCAGAATCTCATGATGCACGGGGCTTTTTTAAGGCCACAAGGGCCATTTATGGACCAAAAACCTATGGTACAAACCCTTTACAATCAAAAGATGGCACCAAACTCTTAAAAGACAAAGAGTCTATTGCACTGCGTTGGAAAGAGCATTATTATGACCTTTTAAATCGTAAGTCTAAGGTGGATAATGAGATTTTTTCGCAAATCCCGCAAAAACAAATTAAAGAGGAACTTGCAATACTCCCCACTTTGGATGAAGTAAAAAAAGCCATTAATCAAATGAAGAACAACAAAGCTAGTGGACCAGATGGGATTCCTGCTGAAATCTTTAAAGAAGGGGGCCCCGAACTTGTACAACATCTTCATAAACTCATCGAAAAAATCTGGATAAGAGAAGAGATCCCAGAAGACTTCAGGGATGCCATAATTATCACCCTCTTTAAGAAGGGTGATAGAACAGACTGTGGAAACTATCGGGGCATCTCTCTCTTAGCAACCGCAGGTAAAATATTTGCTAGGATTCTCGCAAACCGTCTTCTATCTATTTCAGAAGAGATCCTCCCTGAAACTCAATATGGTTTCCGCCCCTCTAGAGGGACAGTAGACATGATTTTTACTGCACGTCAGCTCCAAGAAAAATGCCGGGAGCAAAATCAACCCCTTTATATGGCATTTATCGATTTGGCTAAGGCCTTTGATACTGTAGACCGTACAGCTCTCTGGACTATCCTTATGAAAATTGGATGCCCCAATAAATTTGTGAATATCTTGCGACTTCTCCATGACAACATGACGGCAACGGTTTTGGACAACAACGGCTCTCATGGTGCTCCATTTAAAGTGGGATCAGGTGTTAAACAGGGATGTGTTATCGCCCCAACATTATTTGCCATTTTCATCGCCATGGTTTTACATCTTGTCGAGGGGAAACTTCCCACCGGTGTGGGAATTATATATCGAACAGATGGAAAGCTTTTTAATCTCAGCAGGCTGAAAGCAAAAAGTAAGGTAATTACAACCTCCGTAGTGGAACTTCAGTATGCTGATGATAATGTGGTCTCCGCACATTCAGAGGATGATCTCCAAACTATCCTAAATGCTTTTGCAGAAGCATACGAAAAACTTGGTCTCTCACTTAACATCAAAAAAACCAAAGTGCTTCATCAGCAAGTGCAAGCCAATCCTTTGGTGATGCCATCTATCCAGCTTGGCGGGACAATACTGGAAAATGTCGATCATTTTCTCTATCTTGGCAGCTATCTTTCTGTTACAGCTAACATCGACAGTGAAATCCAGCATCGTCTGAGCTCCGCAAGTGCCGCATTTTCTCGAATGAAACATAGAGTGTTCGAGGATCGGGATATTTGTAAGAAGACCAAAACACTGGTTTATGAAGCCATTGTATTACCAACTTTATTGTATGCCTGCGAAACATGGACTATCTATAAACGTCACTTCCACCTCCTTGAAAGGTTTCATCAACGTTGCCTCCGGAAAATCCTGCGAATTACTTGGGAAGATAGGCGAACAAATGTCAGTGTACTGGAAGAAGCAAAGACTACTAGCATTGAAAAAATGATCCTTCAACGCCAACTTCAGTGGACCGGTCATGTTGTTCGAATGCCTGACTGCCGTCTCCCAAAGCAGTTACTTTACTCCCAACTCAAGGATGGAAAGCGGAATATCGGTGGTCAATATAAGAGGTTTAAAGATGTTCATAAGGCTAATCTAAAAAAATGCAATATAAACATCGAAAACTGGGAAGCTCTGGCCCATGAACGATCTAAATGGAGGTTGGCCTTTCACAAAGGTTCCATGGACTTTGAAGAAGCCCGAGTGCAAGGTGAAAGGGAGAAACGTGCTAAGCGAAAAGCACGTCAAATGAATCCTTTACAGGACCATCTTCCATCTGGTAACCTGTGTCCTCACTGTGGGAAGCTGTGTGGATCTAGAATTGGCCTCCACAGTCACTTACGGACCCATTGCTAGAGTCTACACAATCTTCTTTAGAATTTCCTCCTTTTATCCCGGAAGACAATCTTACTCGGTCACGAGTGATCGCCTGATGATGTGTGTGTGTGTGTGTGTGTGTGTGTGTGTGAGAGAGAGAGAGAGAGAGAGAGAGAGAGAGAGAGAGAGAGTCCTTGGGTCTCCTCCAGCCAGATGCCCTATTGCCAAACTTAAAAGGTCCCTTAAGGGATGCGTATCTTGAGAACATGCGCATGTTTGTACACACGTCTCAAGGAGCACATTCACTAACAGTGAGATGCTGCCTTGGCAGAAAGGAGAGGCCCGTGGGCCCTGTGATTTGGCCGAGCCACGGCCTGGTTTGTGGAGGCTGAATCTGCACTGGAGCTTGCACAGGGTGGCCTTATGACCTGCCTCACACAGGCCAGCAAGACACGGCCTAAAGCAGTGATGGCGAACCTTTTTGAGCCCGAGTGCCCAAACTGCAACACAAAACCAACTTATTTATTTCAAAGTGCCAACACTGCAATTAAACCTGAATACCGAGGTTTTAATTTTAGAAAAGCAACTCATACAGTTGTCTGAACTAATTAACATCTTTTGTCTTAAAAGAAAAACACAATAACAGAGCTTTCAATAATACAAACAGTTTTTTGTTGGAAAAAAGGTCAACTCAAAAAATTATTATAGTACTACATTGAACACATAGCCTGAAGGGAATTTATACAAACTTTTAAAATAATTAGGCACATGTATTTTTGGATAAGGGATTCTCAACTTGTAATATGATTCTATGCCAGACTGAAATTGTATGGGGCAAGCTTTACCCCGGGTCCTTTCCCTGCTTCTACAGGTGTCAGATTAGTAAAAGTAAAAGTCAACCTGTACTAGGATGAGCAAGATAAACAAGAAAATGAAACGTGCTTAACACATTTTAAACACTTTATGTCTTGGACTGCAAACACTGAATTAGGTAAAAGTTTGCATTGGGCATGCTTTTGCACAATTAATGTGATTTTTGCTGTTGCATGCATGCTGATAATTTGTCAAACCTTGGCTCATACTCCGTTAGTTTGAGAGCAACACATGCAGCACTCAGGTCAACTGTTAGGGCTTTATATCCAAGCCATGCTCTGTACATCATTCTTCAAAATCTTTTAAATGTGATAACGATGTAGAAAAGAATTCTGTAACAGGAATTCTAGAATAAAATCATTCTGTTCCACACTGTGAGAAAGAACAAAATCATTAGTGTTTTGCAGAAGGGGACAGTCTTTTCGCAATCTGGTGACCAATGGCTTGAGTGCCCACAGAGAGGTCCTTGCGTGCCAGCTGTGGCACCCGTGCCATAGGTTTGCCATCACTGGCCTAAAGCCACCTGGCTGAAGCAAGGTAGGCCTGGACCAATCAGTAACCAGATGGGAGACCACCTGAGGACCCCCCCCCCCATGTGCGCCACCTTGGATTCCATGGTGGAAAGAAGGTGGAGTATAGATATACTACATAAATGCAATTCCTGGACCACCACCCCTCCTCAGGCATTTCCAGATGAGGCTTCTATATTTCACAGAATTTTATGGGGGTGTCTAGACATGGTTGTCTTTCGCTTGTAACTGTCCTGTGTTTCCCCACCACTTTCCCCATTTTCTTCTTTCCACAAAAATCCGCTGAGGAGGAGGAGACAGAAAGCCTTTGGACTGGGAGCCCCCCCCCCCCCGGTCTGGAAGCACCCTTGGACACAGACCCTTGTTCTTCTGCAGGCCCACGCAGGCATCGCCATCTCCCGTGGGGCCGTGCCCCAGTTCCTCAGCAGGGAGGCGCCCACTGCGGCTGGAGGAGCAGGACTGGCCCAAGGCTCCGCGCGGGGGCTCTTGCCATCTGCCTTCAGAAGGGAAGCTTCACTGGAGCCATGCAAAGCACATCCTGGCCAACGGGAATTTCCAAGAGAAGGAGAAGGCTGCCATGGAGTTTGACCTGGCTGAGGACATTCAGGGCACAGCTCCAGTTTGGAGAGTGGGCCGCCTGAAAAATCGGTGACTCTTAGTCTTAACTGACTGTGTGTGCAAAACTGGAAGATGATGAAGGTGTCGTTTCCTTTGTCTTCTCCCCCCACGGTGAAAAGGATCTTCTCAGCAGATGGTCGTAGTACTAGTACGACCTAGTCAAAGAGCCATTTTCTGTGGCTCAGGCAAAACAGCCAAGAGCAGCGCAGCAATGCTGTGCCTTCTGACCATCCCTTGCTGGGCTCTGGGGCACAATAAGTCACAGAAAGGGCTGGCCACTGGCACCGCGGTGGCAGTCGGGGGCTCTGATCCAATTACACAGGACCAGTGTGAAAGGGGATTTTATGTGGTCACTTGTCTCGACCACATGGGTTACTTGCAGCTGGCCTGAGGCTGGAGACTGGTGCCCCCCCCCCCCCGCAACCTCCATTTTCAACCTTTCCAGCCATGGCCAAACTGAAAATCAGTGAGAGCGCTGTAAACGGCAACTTCCTGCTGGCCATCTCCAACTTAATCAGCAAAGTAATGAGCCAGCATAAGTAATCCTTTGTTCGTTGCTTTATATCAGGTTTGAAATTTACTTTATGCTCTAGTCTTAAAGAGAATTTTTATAAGATGATGTATCGTTGGTACTTGTCGCCGGAGAAATTGGCTAGAATGTATAGCGGTGCATCAGATATATGTTGGAAATGTGAACAACAGGAAGGAACCTTTTATCATATGTGGTGGACATGTAAGAAAGCTAAAAGTTTTTGGGTTGAAATTCATTTATTAATGCAAAAGATTTTAAGGATTACTTTTCAATTGAAACCAGAGGCTTTTCTATTGGGAATAATGGACAGTCAGCTAGAAGGAAGATATGGAACTTTATTTTTATACATGACAACGGCAGCGAGACTACTATATGCACAGAAGTGAAAAGGTCCAGCAGTGCCTACGATAGAAGAATGGTTGGTCAAGATGCTGGAGCTGGCAGAGATGGCCAAACTTACATCACTAATTAGAGAAAGGACAACATCTGCATTTATTATTGAGTGGAAACCTCTAATTGACTTTTTGCAGAGACTGGAAAATAATGATTTGTTTGTTTGTGGATTTATGGAATAATAAGTGAATCTGGGACAATGGGAAGAAAGAGATTTCTCATTTGGATTATCGAGTAAGAAAAATTATTGTTACCTGTATTTGCTGTAGAAGAAAAATCGGAGGTCTATTTTGTTTTGTTAATTGTTATATGTTTGATATTATGTGTCTGTTTTATATAGAAATAAAAAAAATTGGACAATCAAGAAAGGGCTGGCCACTGGCACCGCGGTGGCAGTCGGGGGCTCTGATCCAATTACACAGGACCAGTGTGAAAGGGGATTTTTTGTGGCCACTTGTCTCGACCACATGGGTTACTTGCAGCTGGCCTGAGGCTGGAGACTGGTGCCCCCCCCCCCCGCAACCTCCATTTTCAACCTTTCCAGCCATGGCCAAACTGAAAATCAGTGAGAGCGCTGTAAACGGCAACTTCCTGCTGGCCATCTCCAACTTAATCAGCAAAGTAATGAGCCAGCATAAGTAATCCTTTGTTCGTTGCTTTATATCAGGTTTGAAATTTACTTTATGCTCTAGTCTTAAAGAGAATTTTTATAAGATGATGTATCGTTGGTACTTGTCGCCGGAGAAATTGGCTAGAATGTATAGCGGTGCATCAGATATATGTTGGAAATGTGAACAACAGGAAGGAACCTTTTATCATATGTGGTGGACATGTAAGAAAGCTAAAAGTTTTTGGGTTGAAATTCATTTATTAATGCAAAAGATTTTAAGGATTACTTTTCAATTGAAACCAGAGGCTTTTCTATTGGGAATAATGGACAGTCAGCTAGAAGGAAGATATGGAACTTTATTTTTATACATGACAACGGCAGCGAGACTACTATATGCACAGAAGTGAAAAGGTCCAGCAGTGCCTACGATAGAAGAATGGTTGGTCAAGATGCTGGAGCTGGCAGAGATGGCCAAACTTACATCACTAATTAGAGAAAGGACAACATCTGCATTTATTATTGAGTGGAAACCTCTAATTGACTTTTTGCAGAGACTGGAAAATAATGATTTGTTTGTTTGTGGATTTATGGAATAATAAGTGAATCTGGGACAATGGGAAGAAAGAGATTTCTCATTTGGATTATCGAGTAAGAAAAATTATTGTTACCTGTATTTGCTGTAGAAGAAAAATCGGAGGTCTATTTTGTTTTGTTAATTGTTATATGTTTGATATTATGTGTCTGTTTTATATAGAAATAAAAAAAATTGGACAATCAAGAAAGGGCTGGCCACTGGCACCGCGGTGGCAGTCGGGGGCTCTGATCCAATTACACAGGACCAGTGTGAAAGGGGATTTTTTGTGGCCACTTGTCTCGACCACATGGGTTACTTGCAGCTGGCCTGAGGCTGGAGACTGGTGCCCCCCCCCCCGCAACCTCCATTTTCAACCTTTCCAGCCATGGCCAAACTGAAAATCAGTGAGAGCGCTGTAAACGGCAACTTCCTGCTGGCCATCTCCAACTTAATCAGCAAAGTAATGAGCCAGCATAAGTAATCCTTTGTTCGTTGCTTTATATCAGTGATGGCAAACCTATGGCACGGGTGCCACAGCTGGCACGCAGGGACCTCTCTGTGGGCCATTGGACTCGAGCCATTGGTCACCAGATCGCAAAAAGACCATCCCCTTCTGCAAAACACTAATGATCTTGTTCTTTCTCACAGTGTGGAACAGAATGATTTTATTCTAGAATTCCTGTTACAGAATTCTTTTCTAAATTTGTTGGGACTTGAAAAAGATACTAGGAGAGGATATATTGTGGAGTAATATCCTTCCTATCTCACGTTAGTGAGATCAGCAGAGTAGAGTCCCTTTCCAGCTTAAAAAAAGCTTAGATTTGGCTAGTGTTAGCCAGTTAGCATTTGGTAATCCAGGATGCTTTAAGGCAGACTGGATTTCCCTGGTTTTGCCCCCTTTTCTCTCCCTCAGAACAATAATCAGAGACACAGTCTTGTAAAAGTTAAAAGTAACATTTACTCACTCAGATTATGCAGTTTCATTCAGGCAGGCTTAAAAGCGTTTCTTACAGTTGGTACAAGTACATTTGGAAATACTTGGGGTCTGAACTTGTGGAGTTCAGACCAGCAACTCTGGTTACATGCTGCTGCTAGAAGAACGTGGGGCCAACAACAGAAGGTGCTACACTCACTAAGAGTCTGAACAGAAAGAGGAAGAAGCTGGGAGCAACGCCCACTTCCTGTTCAGGCTGTTAATAATTCAATGAGTACCTTCTAGGAAAACCATCCTAGAAGGTATCAGTGATCTTAACCATTTCACCCAATTACCTGGTGAAACATTAGCCATAGGTTTTGACTGCAATTTTAGTTATCCAACAAAATTGTTATCACATTTAAAAGATTTTGAAGAATAATGCACAGAGCATGGCTTGGATGTAAAGCCCTAACAGTTGACCTGAGTGCTGCATGTGTTGCTCTCAAACTAACAGAGTATGAGCCAAGGTTTGACAAATTATCAGCATGCATGCAATAGCAAAAACCACATTAATTGTGCAAAAGCATGCCCAATGCAGCCTTTTACCTCATGCAGTGTTTGCAGTCCAAGACGTAAAGTGTTTAAAATGTGTTAAGTTTTCTTGTTTATCTTGCTCATCCTAGTACAGGTTGACTTTGACTTTTACTAATCCGGCACCGGTAGAAGCAGGGAAAGGACCCGGGGTAAAGCTTGCCCCATACAATTTCAGTCTGGCATATAATCATATTACAAGTTGAGAATCCCTTATCCAAAAATACATGTGCCTAATTATTTAAAAAGTTTGTATAAATTCCCTTCAGGCTATGTATACAATGTAGTATTATAATAATTTTTTGAGTTGATTTTTTTTCCAACAAAAAACTGTTTGTATCATTGAAAGCTCTGCTATTGTGTTTTTCTTTAAACACAAAAGATGTTAATTAGTTCAGACAACTGTATGAGTTGTTTTTCTAAAACTAAAACCTCGGCATTCAGGTTTAATTGCAGTGTTGGCACTCTGAAATAAATAAGTTGGTTTTGTGTTGCAGTTTGGGCACTCGGGCTCAAAAAGGTTCGCCATCACTGCTTTATATTATGACTCTTGTGCTCTCCCTTTATTATGACAGGGCTTTATAAAAGAGTTTAAGTCCACTGGCATGAAGACTGCACTCACACACTGCCCAAGAGGCTGCTGCCAAGGCTGCTTGGCTTCAGGTTTCTCAGAAAGGGCCTCAAACGCAGGATCAATCAAGGGGTGTTTCAGGCCCTTAAAGCACCGTCTTTCCTCCCTATAGCTTCCCCCCAACCTCAGTGGGCTGCAGCCCTCTGTGGGCAGCACTTCTTCTGAAAGCTCCTTGTGCCCAGATTCAGGCGCTTCCGGGCAGAGGGGGGCTCTCCCAGCACCAGCAACCAAAAGGCCTTGTGCAGCTGTTCTGACTTTTCTTCCTCTGTGGATTTCTTCTGGCAAGAAAAAAGATGGAAGAAGTGGTGGTGGAACATGGGAGGGATACAAATCAAAGACAACATTGTCCAGAACCCCTGTAACATTCCGTGAATGCAGCAAGGCGACTTCACAATAAAAGCCGCATCCGAAAGTACCCCTCGTCTGCCACTATCATCAGAACCCCAGTGGGCAAGAGAGCAGGCTCTGGCCAAGGGTTCACGCGCATCCCTGAGAAGACTGGGGAGACCGAACCACGTTCTTCATCGGCATGGAGCAAAGGGACCAGGCTCCAGTGCTCGGGATGCCTGAGGAGCTTCACTCACACACAGAAAGCGCTGCGACCCTTTGAAAAACCCGTATCCACCTGCCTGCACTTTAAGATCAGCACAAGAGGGGTCCATCTCACTTGCCCACCTTTGAGGGCAGTTAGGTGGGCAAGTACTCAAGAGAGGGCCTTTTCCACAGTGGCCCCACACCTCTGGAATGAGCAGGCTTTTAGGAAGGCCCTGAAGACTTACTTGTTTACTCTGGCGAAATTCTCGTACATCCCTACGAATAAATCTGATTCCATCAATGAGCAGAAGGTGGAACAGAAGAAGCCCAACAAACTGCAAAACACAAGACGGAATGGATTTAACAAAATCCATACATGTACTTCCCTACTGGAGAACGGGGGTGACCCTGGCAGAGAGTATGCACAGTGCAAGAGGCCATGGCCACATCCAGGGGTCTAAGTGACACGCAGAGAGGAAGCTGGGCATCATCCCCTGGCCACTCTGGAATGAATGGGCAGGCCTCTCCCTCCCTCGCTCCCCCCATGCTCCGCTGGCAGGGGCAGCCTCCCTGGTTGAGCCTCTCCCCTTTGCAAGACAATCTTCCTGCTTGGCCTTCCGGCAGTGAGAAAGAGAAACTGGAGTGAAAGCAGAGGTGGCTTATGTAATGCTCCTTGTTGCCTTCCTAGTAGCAGCAGCAGAGCATTGGCTGCTTAAGTAGGACACAGGCCATGGCTCAGGAAGGGAAGCAGGCGGGGGGGGGGGGAGGTCCAGCCGCCTCCTGCATTGATTCCCAGTGACTCGGGAGCTCATCTCCAAAATGCCGGGTCAAAACCTGGAGGGGAGCACGAATACCAGACTGGATGCGAAAGGAGAACACGCCATCAAAGGGTCCAGTGGGGGCCCTTTTTACAACGCACCCAGCGTGTTTTGGAACGAAGAGCTCCTTCTTCAGGGGCAATCTTGCATTTCCAGATTTTAGGAACTTTTCCAGTTATTTGTATTTTTTGATGTGATGTCTCTTTTGTTGTGGCCCTTGGCTTGTATGATAAACACATGATGATGAAATTCTAGGAACGGGCTGAGCCGGCCTGCAAGGCACCCTCCGCACTCTCTGGGGGCTGGCTTGGCCTGTTCCAAGAATTTGAATATGTAAGATTGTCCCTGCAGAAGGAGCTCTCCATCCCGAAATGTATTCTGTTTATTAAAATAATTTATTCATTGGCACCTTTGAGAACGTGTCCTCTTCTGGCATTCCACTCAAAATGCGGAGGGACGTCGCAAGCGGGAGCAGAGGAGGCTGGCCCGGGGCCACCGAAAGAACAAGGAGGGCTGGGCTGCCCTGCTTTCCTGCCTCACTCTGAGCCCTGGGGCCACACTTCTGGAAATCCAGGGTCAGGACTGGGGCTCGAGCCCCGAGAGATGGAAACACCTTGATCTGAAAAGGAAATTGTCAGCGCACAGTCTCAGATTCAGGGGTGGGCAATGCACGGCCCAGAGGCTGCAAGCGGGAGCCACCGCACCACTGAAATTTGGCGGTTTGCTGCCAAATGTGATGGCAAACCACTATGGCACAGTAAAAGGTCAGATTTAGCTTGAGAACAAGCCTTGCAACGCTTCCAAAGTAGGACTCTCTCTGGCTCGCAGTTTGGCATCCCCCCCCCCCCCCCAGGAGAGGGAGCTGAGTACCATTCTCTGCTGGCCTTTCTGAACTGGGTGCAGAGACAAGGGGAGAGAGAGCTCGCAGCAGCCCAGGGAGTCTTCCCTGGCTCTCCTCGTGCTGCACAGTTTCTGCCGGGGCTGGGACAACATCCCTCTTCCAAACTCACCCCACCGGCCTGTGCCAGCCTTTCAGACCCTCCACGGAATGTGTGGAGGTCCAAGGGTGGGGCCAGCGGGTGCGATCCTGTTCCCCTCTCTAGTGAAGGCTCCTGTTGAAGGTGAGAACAGGGGTCTCCTGAGCTGAAGAACTGGTCCTGAACTCCTGTTGATTGCACGACTTCTCTTGTGTGGCCGGATTTTCTTGTAGTCCGGCTCTCATTCTGCAAAATGCATTCTCCTTCTCCTGCCATAAGACAATGGAGTCGACTACCTAGGGAGGTGGTGGGCTCTCCCACTCTGGAGGCATTCAAGGTGGACAGCCATCTATCGGGGATGCTTTGACCTGGATTCCTGCATTGAGCAGGGGGTTGGACTCGATGGCCTTGTAGGCCCCTTCCAACTCTACTTTTCTATGATTCTATGGTGATTCAAAGAATGCCTTCAGTTTTGAAGAGCCGTGTTGCTGAGCAAGACGATGGAACACAATTTCTGCCGCCGCAGGAACTGCTGGAGAGAACGGGGAAGGCTGTCTGTCCGTGTCTGTCTTCGTGCATCCCAGCTGCTGGTCCCAGGGCCTTGGCAGGGCGGGCGGGACCATCCAGCGCGTGCGGAGAAAGGGACGGGGGGGGGGGGAGGGATGGAGGCAGGCCCGCTGGAGCCATCAATCATTTTACTGGGCGGACTAGTAAAATGGCATGTGGGCAGGTAGCCACGGCCTGAAAAGCTGGTAAACATCAGGCTTGACCAAACCAAGTCGTGGGTTTTGTTGTGGCTTTGCTGTGGGCCACGTCCCTACCGGCCTACCGGGCTCTTCCACGCACAATCCCACTCCTAGCTTGCCCAAACCCACCTTGGCCCCCAAATCATGGCCCCCTGACGCCATCTGTGGGGGCGGGCGGGACCCTATTTCGGAAATCAAGAGCTAGTCGTCGGCAGCAGCGGCAGAAGGGAGGGACGCAGCCTCCGCGCTGGGGCTCCGAAGGCCCGCCAGGCCGCCGGCCCTCGGGGGAGCGCCGCTTCCCGACAGGAGACGCGCCCCGCAGCGCCCCCGGCCCCTCGGCTGCGCTTCCCGTCACGGAGCGGCTTCCTGCCCGGCTCCGCCGCCCCGTCCGCCGCGATAACAGCTGGCGGCGCTCATCCCCGCGCGGACGGGGCGGCCCGGCGGGGAGGCACAAGCAGCCCGCGCCCGCGCAAGGTGCCGGGCCAGCCCAGCAGGCGGGCCGCCGCGGGACGCGCGCTGAGAGACAGGGGGGGCGGGGGGGGGCAGCGCAGGCGCGCGCCCCCGCTCCCGCTCGGGCACAGCCCGGCCCTGCCTCTGAGCGCCCGCCGCCCCCCCGTCAGGCCTCGGGAGGCAAACATCCGGAAGCGCTTTCCAGTAGCGGGGGGGGGGGGCAATGCAGGGGCCCTCCAGTTTCCCCCGCATTATGTTGGTTTCCAGCGTTTTATTCCGGGGGAGGGGGCAGCCGCCAACGGACAGGCCAGTCCAACTACCAGCAGCCGCTCACCAAGGAGACTGGGAAGCCCCCCCCCGCGCCCTCCCCAGTCAGCAAAATCCATCGCGGGGGCGTCATTCGTGCCCCGAGGGGGAATTTTTCCTCTCTGCCAGCCAGCCTGTGAGCCGGGGGGTGGGGGTGGGGATAAGCTCGCCAGAAAGTGCACCCGCGTGCTGGAGGCAAATCTCTTCCTCCCTCTTTGTGCGCGCACAATTCCAGCAATCTTGCAGAACGCTTCTCTGGGCTGGTGGACATCGGCGGCAGCATCCCAGTTTAGCAGATCAGCGGCTTTTTCAAATTGCCCCGAGTCTGATGCGATGAGCAGGTGGAAACGCGGGGGCGGGAGAGAAGCAGCAACAGCAGCGTTTGGATCTCGGTGGGGTGGGGGGGCTCCCATTTGGAATACTGGATTGGGTTCTGGTGGATTTCCATAGGCGGGGGGGGGGGGAGGAAAAGCCGCCGCCTGCCAGTTATAATCCCCGTTGGATACACGTGTGGACGAGAGGGAGAGGTGATTAGGCGCCTAAGGGTGGCCAGCACTCCCCCCCTCCCCCCCAGTTAGTCTGTGCGTAAGGCAGCACCCGGAGGAGGCAGTTGCCGCGGGGTGGGGAGTGTGTTCAGAGGCCTTGGGGTGGGGGGGGCGATAGCGCCACTGGGTTCCAGGCTGGTGAAGTGGCCCAGTTAGAAAGACGCCAGCTTTAGAGATCAACAACGTGTCGTTGGAGGGTGTGTGTGTGTGCAAGCGTGGTGGGCGAACTCCACAACCAACACGCTAAGGGCAGAGATGAAGCAGCACAAGACATCTGTACAGATGCCCCATGGAAGAAGGAGGTGCACTTTTGGGAGAGAGATGCAGGCCTCTCTATGACCCAAGCTGGAAGCAAAGCGTTTGCTTTTTCATTTCTTTTTTTAAGTTTTTTGATGCTGATAGAAAGAACTGGACGGGGTGGGTGGGTGGGTGAGAGTGGGCGTGGGGTTCCTGTCCAGCAAAGGGAGCAGATAACAGGGAAAGTGTTTGTCAGGGAGGGCATTTTGAGAGTGGCTGCGGGAGTGGAAACACAGAACTGATGAGTGCTGATGAGGGAGCCCAGCAGCGGAAGGACTCCCGGAGCAAATGCTCAAAGCAGGAAAGGCTGTTCAGTCCAAAACAACACAATCACCTCTGGTTTCAGAGTCTGTGAACTGTGTTCGGACAACTCACACTCCTGAAACCCTGGGATACATCCTGAAGCCCGGGAGCCGGGAAGCCCGGTGCTTTCTGCTGGGAGAAAGGCTGCCCCACAGCTGAAGCGTGCCTTCCTGTTTTGAGGAGAAGGCAGCACTTCCTGACAGGAAGAACAGTCCAGCCATGGAAAAAATTGCTCTGGAAATCTCCTCTGGAGGATTGGGGAGAAAGACTCGGTGTGGGGCACTGTCCAAGTGGCTGGACATCCAGGAAACCTCACTGTAGCAAGGTGGGGGCGGGGAGTCCAGATTCAGGGACCCTTAAGCCCTCTTCCTAAGATGCCTCTTTCTCTCTTAGGCACCCCTCTGACTTCACCCTCATAGTATCTACATGCCCCCTTCTTTCTTCACCAGGGCCGGCATCAAAGGCAGGCATGGTTGGGCATGTGTCAAAGGCCCGCACCCGGCAGGGGCCCAGCGGCCAGAGCTGCTGCTCCTCTTCACTGTCGCAGCCTGTGGGGATCGTTCCCCTGCCCCTCGCTCCGGCCCCAGACAACGGTGGGGGCGAGGAGGAGGAGCGGGAGATGCCATGGACCCCCCTGCTCCCGGGCTCTCTGCCCGTCAAGCAAGCAAGTGGTGGCCATGACGAGGAGGAGGAGGAGGAGGGCCGAGAGCAGCTGGTGGCCATGGTGGCGATCGAGAAGGCCGACTCACTGCGGCAGCCCCCACCCCCACCCCCGTGGAGGGTGTCTTGCCCAAGGGCCCTCCACAGCCTGGAGCAGGGCCTGCCCTTTGCAGTGCAACAGGGTCGTGAGATCGATTCCCCCTCTCCCGCTGGAATGCAGAGCAAAGTCGGGGCCGAGCGGCCTCCAAGGCCTCCTCTTGGCTGCAGGAGACAAATCCCACAGGCCGGGCAGGGGCCAGTCCCGCAGGAGCCTGTGATACTGGGGCACACAGACGGAGACGGGGGGCCTCGCTTCTTTGGCATGCAGGTGCGAAGAGAGGCTTTCTGGCATGTGGCGTCCCTTTTCTACAAAGATATAAACTCCCTCTCCCATTTTGCCCCACTTTCTGTATCCTGGTGTATTTTCTTGCTCAACTCTTATTGCGAAACTCACCCATGCACAACACACACACACACCTCCTTCCTTCCTTCCTTCCTTCCCTTCAGCCACTTTGGCTTGCGTCAGAATCGCCCGCTGCAGCAGGCAGCCTGTTTGACAGCAAGTCTTTTGCTTGGCCCAGAAACCCAGAAGGACGTGAATGAGAGCTGCCTGCCTGCCTGCGAAGCACAGCGAGGCCCCTGGGAATCAAAAGCTGGCAACCCCGGCCGGAGGCTTGCTTGCAACAATGGCTGGGCCCGGCTGGGCTTGGGAGGCCTCCCACTCAGGAGTCCCAGGTTTCAAGATCTCCCGCCTGCACCCATATGGGCCTCGCCCATGGCTGTTCCTGTTCTTCTGGATCTGCCCGGAACTCATTGTAATGGAATGCCAACGGTCACGGTGCGCGGATGTTGCGATGTGCGTGCTCCGTGGGGCGGCAGTGGCGATGGGCACGCTTTAGGTTCGGTCGAAAAAGCATCATAAAAATGCCGTACTATATATACATCAATACATTCCCAATACCATGCAGACTATCCAGGACATAGACTCCCTCTTTCCTGGCAGGCAGCCCTGAAGCATTTTAGTTTTAGATTAAAGTTGATATCTTTCAGAGACATTATCCACTAGATCAGACAAAAGTCCATTCTAGTCCCAACAGCCCAAGTCTCTTGCAGTGCTCAGAGGGACGGCCCGCACAGGCAGCCCACAGACAGGAGGGGCCTGAAGGCGAGAGCCATAAGGGTGGCCACCACCACCACACCCCGCGCCACCCTCTGCACGTCTCATAAGTAGTGCCACGCTGCCTCTGAGCCTGTGCAGAGTTCTCATGACTCACAGCCCGTGACAGACCTCTCCTCTTCCTCCTCCACCAAAAACATGTCTCATTCTTCTTTAGAGCCATATAATCCCCAAAGGGCAGCGAGTTCCATAACATCCTGTGGCAGTGAGTTCCATCAAGTAATTATACAGGGTGTGAAAAGAAACTTTCTCTGCTTGCTGGACTCTCCTGCTGCCCAGCAATTTCATTCAGAGACTGAGTGCCAATACAGCACCACTGGGCAGTGGGAGGGAGGGAGGGAGTGTGTGTGTGTGTGAGCGCGCGTGTGCATGTACACACACACACACACACACACAGAGGGAGAGAGGGTGTGAGTGGGCAGTTCTCACCATGGACTGGTGTAAACAGATCCCCCAAGGAACTGAATTAGAACTGGTGCTTTCTAACTTGTTCATAAAAGATTTGGAGTTAAGGGTGAACAATGTGGTGGCCAGGATTGCTAAAGACCAGGGATGGGGACTTGGACTCGAGGACTTGAGTCGGACTGAGTCCCCCCTCTGACTCGACTTGGACTCGAGTCCCAATATTTTTAATGGGACTCGAGACTCGACTCGGGACTCGAGACCAAGGATTCTTCAACATCCCTGGGCTGTGCCAGAAGGAGTGGAGAGGAGCGTGATTGCTGGCGAAGAGCGCATGGAAGCGAGGTGTGCCGCTGCTCGGCCACTATGGACGGCTACCAGGAGTGCAGCGCCAACAGTGTGTCAAGATTTATTTTGATTGATGTGTTGCGTACTTGGGAGAGGCAGAAGAAGGACCTGAGATTACTCTGTGTGGCTGCTCTGAGTGTGTTTCTGGTTCCAGCAAGTTCATCACCAGTGGAGCGGGTGTTCAGTGAGGGTGGAATTGTGATGAGATCTCACTGTTCCAGAATGGGGGCCAAACATTTAGAAAAAATCATGTTCCTCAAATGCAACATGGATAAGTTTTAGGAAGTACAGCAAGTTTATTTTTTAAAATCATTTTTCTAAAATGCAACCTTTCAGACATTTTGGGTTTGGCTGCCTCTGCCTGCCTGTCTGGGGTTCCCAGCCTCCTCTGCCTGCCTGGTCTCTTCTTGACCAGTTCAACAGTTGAATTGTCCAAGACAAAGGCCTCTGCCTGCCTGCTTTGGGGTTCCCTGCCTCCTCTGCCTGCCTGGTTATTTTGGGTTTTTCTGCCTGGTCTGTTCCTGCCAAAATCAGTTGCAGAGTTTTGAAATAAAAAGGCACACTTGTGCCTAGAATTTATTTAAACCACACATCTGAAGTAGCCTTATTTTGTTGGGAAAACCCCCCATTGATTTTAATAGGGACTCGTGGAGTCAGCTTTGGGAGTGACTTGTGACTCGGGACTCATGAGTCACTATTTTGGACCAAGGACTCGGAGTCGGACTCGAGACTCGGGTCCAAAGACTCGTGACTCGACTCGTGACTCGAGACCAAGGCCTCTTCAACATCCCTGCTAAAGACACCAAATTATTTTGGGTGGTCAGAACAAAAAAGGGATTGTGAAGACCTTCAAAAGAATCTCTCCAAACTGGGAGAATGGGCATCAAACCGGCAAATGCATTTCAATGTAAGTACCGGTAAGTGTAAAGTGAAGACTGTTGGGACGAAGAATCTCAGCTTCATGTACTATATGCTGACGGCGCCAGAGCTAGCGGTGGCCAACCAAGAAGGAGATCTTGGGGTTGTGGTGGACGGCTCGATGAAAACGTGGACTTTGTGTGAGGCTGCAGTGAAAAAGGTAAATTCCATGCTAGAGACCATCAAGAAAGAAATCCAAAATAAAACTGCCAATATTATGATGCGTTTATGCCATCTATTTTGCAACCACACTTGGAATACTGTGTACAGAACTCTGCCCTGAGGTGTATACAATTATGCCTGGCGTGGAGAAAGTGGATAGGGAGGAGTTTTTTCTCTCTCTCTCTCTCATAATACCAGGATCCAGTGGGGTCACCCAACAAAGATGAAGGGTGAGAGATTCAGGATAGACAACGGGAGCACATCTTCACATAGTCAATCGTTAGTGCAGAAGATGTGGTGATGCCCAGAGCCTTTGGTCTGATGATCCAGCTGGTCTTTTACGAGAGAGAAACTCTTCAAGGCACAGCTAAATGTCCTCTGTTAATGGTTTCTTCTCCACCCCACTAAAGCCCGTCTTCTGTAAGGAGATGCCTCTTATTTCAGTGTACCGTCCTGCAGTCTGCTTTAACTCATTGATGTAGGGGAGGGGCAAGGAGGGGAGAAGAAATCTGATCAGAGAGGACCTCTCGGCAAGGGGCAAGGGGCAGCTGCTGGCGCTGCTCGCATTCCGACCCACCCATGGGCCAAAGGAAGAGCAGATGCTTCCCTCTGCCAGGCTCGGCCTGAGGCGGGCGGTGGGCAGTGGGCGGGGCTTGTGCTGCTGAGGGTAAAGGAGAAAAGCGGTCCTTCGGGAACAGAGAACCCCATGAAATTATGCACAGGGACTCTCAGGATCCTTCCTCGATGTTGCTATTTCATCAGTTGATGCTCACATCGTAAAACTCTGGACGAGGAATGTGGCAGTGACGAACAGGAAGCCCAGAAAGGTTAAGAGTCCATGTTCGGCCCAGGGACTCCGCATAATTTTGGTGCTATTGTTTTTTTATAGGTCTTGTTTGTGTCATCTTGGACTTGATGGCCTTGTAGGCCCCTTCCAACTCTGGAATCTATGAAATCTATGAAATCAGCAACATTCAGCCTACGGGCCAAGTCTGTCCTCTGTCCCAGACGCTCTCTCCTCTGCTCATGGAATATTTCAGTCCGGTTAGATTTTCTGTCTGATCTCAATGTCATTTCAACATACGCCCCTAAGAGATTTGTGAGGAGTTGCAAAAGAGAAGCTGCAGAACTGCAATTAATTGGCAAAGTGAACACAGTCTCCACATACACGTTCTCCCCCTTTTGGGGTCAACTTTTTGGGGTTTCCTATTTCTCCCTTGAGGCCCTAGAAAATTTACAGACAGCCATGCGCCATTTTTTGCCTTGCACTTCTCAGGATAAGCTCGCTGTGCAGCTCTGTCATCTCCTGGCCTCCCCCCTTTTAACATTCCCCCCCTCCTCAGCCAAAATATATAGACACCCCCCATCTCCCCCTCCCCCCCTCCCCGTGCAGCTGACCCCATTAGCTCTCACTTGCTGGAGCTTGTGCTGCAACAAAGAATTATTTATTATTTTATTTCAAATATCTCTTGGCCGCCTTTCACAGCAGGAGCCCTCCCAAGGCGGCATGCAACAATAAAACACGTAATAAAAACTGATGCAGTATTAAAAATGATATAAACACAATAAAAACAGTAAGAACACAATAAAAACAGCAATACAAACAGCAACAACAGCAAACATACTGGGGGAAGGTCAGCTCAGGGCCTTCTTAAAAGCCTGCAGTGATGGGGCCTGGTGGACCCCGATGGCAACTCATTCCAGAGGTGTGGAGCCACTGCAGAAAAGGCCCTCTCACGTGTGGTCGCTCAGCTAACTGCTCTCACTGGTGGGCAAATGAGAAGGGCCTCTCTTGCTGATCTTAAAGTGCAGGCAGGCTGATAGGGGTGAAGGCGGTCCTTTGAGTAATTTGGTCCCAAACGGTTTAGGGTTTAAAGGTCAAAACCAGCACTTTAAATTGGGCTTGGAACCATATAAGAACATAAGAAGAGCCCTGCTGGATCAGGCCGAGGGTCCATCTCATCCAGCATTCTGTTCACACAGTGGCCAACCAGCCGCCCACGGGATCCCACAAGCAGGACATAAGTGCAACAGCACCCTCCCACCCATGTTCCCCAGCGACTGGTGTGCATAGGCATATTGCCTCTGATATGGGAGGAAGCATATAGCCAATCAGGATTAGTAGCCATGGATAGCCTTTTCCTCCATGAATTTGTCCAATCCCCCTTTTAAAGCCATCCAGATTGCTGGCCATCACTACATCTTGTGGAAATGAATTCCATAGTTTAACTATGCGCTGTGTGAAGAAGTACCGTACTTCCTTCTATCTGCCCTGAATCTCCTACCAATCAGCTTCATGGGATGACCCCTTTGGGTCATTTATTTGTTTATTTATTTATTTACTTACTATATTTATACCCCACCTTTTTTCCTGCAAGGAACCCAAGGCAGCTTACATAATCCTCCTCCTCCTCCTCCTCCTCTCCATTTTATCCTCACAACAACCCTGTGAGGTAGGTTAGGCTGAGATTCAGTGACTGGCCCAAAGTCACCCAGTGAGTTCCATGGCTGAGCAGGTTCTTGTATTATGAGGGAGAAAAATGTCTCCCTGTCCACTTTCTGCACACCATGAATTATTCTGTACACCTATATCATGTCTCCCTTTATTCACTCTTTTTTCTAAGCTAAGCCCTCCCTCCCTCATGAACACGGATGGAGCACATGGGCAGACATGGAGCCACCCCTGTTTCCTGGCGTACGCTTCCCCCTTAGGCCCGAGGGCGGGTGGGGGACGGGGTGCTGGCTTACTGGCCGGCCAGCTGGCTGGCTGTGGGGTCAAGTGCCAGATCTGGCAGGGAGGGCTTTGTTTGCTGGCGAGGAAGCACCGGCTCCTCCGACCAGCTGGTTGCTAATCTCTTCCCAGCGCTGCCTGCCTGCGCCACTAGTCCCGCTGTCTGTCTGGCCCGCCCGAGTGTTCTGTGTGTGAGGAGTAGGCGTGTCTCTGTTGTTCTGGGTGAGGAGACAGCAGGGTGTGGCGGCAGCCCGTGTAACTAGCAAGAACATGTTGCTGGAGCCTGCAGGAAAGGGCTGGAACCTTCCATGGATTGTGTCAGCAGCCTGCATTTCCAGAACACAGTCATAGGCGCACATGTGTGCACACACGTTTAGGGCCTACGTCCCCGTCAGGGATAGGGTGTGCACTGAATGGGGACCTAATCCTGGCACTCGCCTGGCCGCTGAGTTCAGGGAATGATCTGAAGGCACAGGATGTGGCTTCATTGCTCAAGCCAAAGGGCCTGGCAGGAGCAGAGCCTGGCTGGGCCTGGGAGATGGTTTGGGAAGGAACCAGGCTGGCGGAACGAGCGGCGCTGAGCTCCTGAGAGGAGTAGCAGGGCAGAGACAGAGCCAAGAAGTGGCGCCCCCGAGGGCTGTTTTGCTCTGGAGCTGGCCCCTGGCCCTCTCGGCCAGGCCTGGGAGGGAGCATAGGCGCCGCCTTATCGCTGCTGCCCAGCCAAGTTGCCCATCTGCCCAGGGGTGGGATTCCCTAACTCAAGAGGAGGCCACCGAGGCTCCCAGAATCCAGGCTAGGGTGAGCTGCTCTTAGGCTCGGGGGTGTTCCGGAGCCTGCTGTGGTCTGTTGCACGGTGCACTTTATACACATAATCTCTTGATTAGAACAAAATCAACGGAAAGATAATTTTCTAAATCTTTACATTACTTTCTGTTGACCTAACCCAAGGTTCACTATTGAGACCGCGAGATCATAATAGCAGCCGGGCTGTTCCCACCCTTTAAAATGATCATAGAATCATAGAATCATAGAAAAGTAGAGTTGGAAGGGGCCTACAAGGCCATCGAGTCCAACCCCCTGCTCAATGCAGGAATCCAGGTCAAAGCATCTCTGACAGATGTCTGTCCAGCCGCACCTTGAATGCCTCCAGAGTGGGAGAGCCCACGACCTCCCTAGGTAGTTAGTTCCATTGTCTTATTGCTCTGACAGTCAGGAAATTTTTCCTGATGTTTAGGTGGAATCTAGGTTCCTGTAACTTGAGCCCATTATTCCGTGTCCTGCAAACTGGGATGATCGAGAAGAGATCCTGGCCCTCCTCTGTGGGACATCCCTTCAAGTACTGGAAGAGTGCGATCATATCTCCCCTCAGTCTCCTCTTCTGAAGGCTAAACATGCCCAGTTCTTTCAGTCTCTCCTCATAAGGGCCTTGTTTCCAGTCCCTTTATCATCCTTGTTGCCCTCCTCTGAACCCTCTCCAGTTCAGATGAGGGCCCCCCTCCCGCCCCACTTGGCTGCGTCTTCCCTGGCTGGCGGTGGTGCTCCGGGCCCGGGCCCTCGGGCAGGCAAGGGGCTGCTCCCCACTGCTCTGCCCGGAGCAGGCTGGGAACCAACCTGGACTGCTCTGCGACTGCGTGCAGCCCTGGGACTCCACCACTGAGCCATGGCCGCTCCCTGGAGTTTGCTGTCCTCCGGATGGCATCCTCAGGTCTGTATTATGGTTTTATGCAGCACTTTGAAATTCAAAACATGTGGGGAGAGGGATGTGCAAGCTGGGTGTGAACGTGTGCTTTCTGGGTTGCAGGAAATGTAACACTTCTAAGCGGGTATTTTTACATCACTGTCTGGCGAGAGCGGTGGGTGGACATGGCTGTGTTCACTTTTGGGGTTTGCTCAGCACCACACATGGCTGCTTCCAGGCCGGCACCTCCTAGAGCCAATAAATCATTGTTCTTTTCCGCCATTCGCCACAGCAGAATCGCACCTGACTTTCTACAATATCTGGGGATATTGTACATTTTCCTCATGTACATTTGTTTATCTATTAAAATTATTTATAGACTGCCTTTCGTCATATAATATAACAAAGTGGTCTACAAAATAAGACCAGTACAACCACAATAAAACATACAGCAGATATCCAGTGTGCCCAGTGCGGCTCGTGATGGGCACAGCTGTGCTCCAGCTGGTTGGGGAACTGCAGGCAACACCCTTTCCACAGAAAATATTCCCCACAATCTGAGGCTGCTGCCAACTGACCAGTGTTATTCTGGGATTGAGTTGACCCCTGGTCATTATGCTTACCGGTATATGCCTGACATCTTGTTAGGACTCCTGGCCCAGGAGAGTTTCTCAGTGTGAGCTACAGTTTGGGAGATAAAGCATACTCGAAAGTCACCAGCACTGGGAGAAGGTGACCTCTCCCCAGCTAAGGGAGGGGCTGATGTAAAAGTTGTGTGTGTGTGTGCGCGTGTGCATGCACACACACACACACACACACACACACACACACACACACACGCTACAAAAATGCCACAGGTCTCCAGTGCTCGCTGCTCCAAAGGAAACCAGGTGGTTGCCCCCTGAATTTCTCCCTGAACAAGGCAACGGGGAGCAGCAGACTCACAGAGCCAAGAGGCCGGCTTTTAAGTGTATGGCCTTATTTGCCTCTGGGAGAGCCAGGGATCTTGTCTCCATCGAGAGAGCGGAAACGGAAGACTCCCCCATTCCACTGGAATGTGCAGTCTTGGCGCACTTCCTTTCCCATCCTGCACTGCTGCTGTGCAGGCACTCCTGCCAATACACGTTGCTTATTTGGCTGCCTTGTGCACCATCCATGAGTCTGCAAAGGAAAGATTCAGGATTTCCTGTTTTGACAGAGATATTCCAGGCTCTCTGTTACTGGGAGGAAAAAACATAGCCAGGTCTGGAGCTTTCATAGCGTGGATATTCCTTTCCTGGCCCGCCATCGTAGCTCTCTGCCCTCTCCTCAATTGCTCTGCTCCTCCGAGAGACACTCACTGGGCATCAGGGCCGCCATGGGCAGCCACCCAGAGGTTTGGAGTGGAGGCCGCAACCCACCCCGCCTTGCTAGCTAGCTCTTTGTCTTTGTCGAGGGCTAGATGAGCAGCAAGGAGCAGAGGCCAGCCAGGGGCCTCTCTGCTGGGAAGGGGCAAGGGGCAAGAGCTGAAAGGGGCACATGGGCTGTGCTGCTGGGACTGTGCTGTGTGTGCTAAAGCTTTGGCCCTTGGGTGACCGGGCAATAGGACAAGTGAGGGTGCTGTGCCCCCCCCCGGGTGCCATCTTAGCACACCGGCTCTGCTCAGGGCACACCACCTAGTGCCCCCCCCCCCCGTGCAACCGACACCCTCCTTGAGCAGGGGTAGTGGCGATGGTGCTGGTGGGGGATGCCACGTCTCTCCCAGGGCCGGATTAAGAGCATTATGGGCCTGGTGCTGAGGATTTTGGTGGGCCTTTTTATGGAAATAAATAAAATGAAGACGCAATTTTATATTAAAACAAATTAAATATTTTAATTACCATTAAAGTGCCAAAACTCAAAAACTCCTGCAGCTCATCAGTAAGGGTCTTTCCAATTTCCCCCAAATTTATTTATTAAAAAAGAAAAAGCAGCCACAACAAAAAGCCAGGAAGCTTTGCTTGACCAAGAATAATTGTGTTGTTCTTGTTGCTTTGTTTCGTTTTCGTTTTTGTTTTTTTTGTTAAACTAGCATTTGAACAATTGAGCTGCGAATCAGAAAGATCTTTTGCTCGAGGCTGGAGAGAGAGGTCCCTTCTAAATCTGAATATTACAGACCCTAGCAAGCCCCCATGTGCTTCAAAGAAATGTAGTAACAGTGATTGAAATGCAAAAACCTACCGAAATGCTAATTTGAGAACAACAGTTCTTGCTAGGTCTTGCCTCAAGCCTGTAATGCAGATGTGCTTAGAACACCTTTCTAATCTTGAAAAAATCATTAATTATGCTGAATGATAACGATCAGAGCTAACTCAAATCGTGCTGCGTGTCCCTATATTGTGGGCCTATTGTCTGTTATGGGCCTGGAGCGGCCGCTCCAATCACCCCTATGTTAATCCAGCCCTGGTCTCTCCCCGGGACTGGAGCATCTGTGGCCATCACCAAGCTGCTTCACCCACCGGCCACTGTTCTCTCTCCCCAGAAACAAGGGCCAAGCCAGACAAGTTTTTCCATTTCTGCAGAGTAACAAAGGAAGAGACAGGCCACAAGCTGGTGCTTGAAAGTGGTAATTTTATTTTGTGCAGAGTGTGTGAGGCCAAAGGTCAAAGGATTTTCGTGTGTCTTATTCTGCTGCTAAACCGAAAACAACTCATCAGTACAGATCTCAGGTGATTGTGCCACTACCTGGTGATGGATGCTTCAAAAATCATACACAGGCAGCGATTTAGTGTGTGTGAGCGCGTGCGTGCGTGCCAGTGTGGTGCAGTGGTTAGAATGTTGGACTCAGAGCCTCGGTTTGCACTACATGACCACCCATCGTGGGTTGCTACCCACAGTGGGTTGTCAATCATGTTGTGCAAACCTGGGCCAGTTTCCCCAGGGTGGCTTGTCTGTGGGCAAGAAGCCACCCCAACAACCCATGGGCTGTCACTAGGGGTTGTTTTACTCACGAGGGGTTGTTGTGTCATCCAAACCTGAGCAACTGACTCCATTGTGGGTACAGGAAATTGGCTAATGAATCCCTTGACAAGACCTCTTGGTTGCTCGGGAAAGTGCAAAGGTGCTCCCCCCACCCCCTTTTCTGGGGAAAAGGAGTTTTGACAGCTAGCTGTCAAAACTCCGGGTCCCCTTTAAAAGGGTTTTTTGACACAGCAGTGGGTTTTTTTGGCTGGGACATATGGCTGTATATGTCCCAGTCCAATCCCCCTCCCCCATTGCCCTGTTATAACCCACTTTTAAAGTCGACCCAGAATTTTGACAGCTAGCTGTCAAAACTCATTTTCCCAAGAAAAAGTGGGGCGATGCACTTTTGCACTTTTCCGAGCACCTAGAGGCTCAGGAAAAAGTGCAAAATGTGCACCAGCATGTTGACTACCAGGGAAGGGAAAAAAAGATGTTACTGCAAAGGGGGTGTAAATCACACCACCCCCTTTTTGTGAGCAAAGATCACTTGTGCCTTTGGTTTAACTTGACAGCTCGCCTTCTGACAGCTTTCAAGAGAAACCAAGGGGCGGGGGAAACAATTTGGAGCCTCTTCTGCACCTTGGCAGCAGGCAGCCCCCTGGACATTGCCCTGGCTGAGGCTTCAAATGCCTGCACATGCACAACCGTGAAGGTTCGCAGTTGCTAAAGTGTGATTTAAACAGTTTTTTAATTAAAAAAATAATGTGGGCTTTTGCACAATTTTTTTTGCAGTTTTTTAAAAAAACTTTCTGCCAGCCACAGACAGCCCCTCCAAGGTACTGCTTGGACAATTTGAAGGGGCTGTCAAAATGGGGACTGAAAAGCTGGACTTTGTGATCTCGGGGGAGGGGGGGGAAGCATGAAAGGAAAAAAAGCTGCAGCAAGCCGAAAATGGCTTGCAATTGTGGCAGGGCGGGAAGGGGGAGGCAACTCGGTCCTCCCACGGTGTTCCCAGGGGAGAAGGGGGAAGGAGGGGCCGGGCCCACAACCCACAGTGAGCTCCATCATCTCTTGGGCTCACTGCGGGTCGTTCGCATGACAACCAACCCACCGTGGCTTATTGCCAGGGTGGGTTAGCATGACATGTGAACGCGCCCAGACTGGGGAGACGGGGGTTCACGTCACCACGCGGCGATGAAGCTGTGACTGGTGACTCTGGGCCAGTCACTGACTCCCAGACTAATCTACCTCACCATGGAACATGTGTAACCCTTGAAAGGAACAAGTGACTCTGACCACGTGCAAAGCTCGTCTCCCTCAGCGCTAGGGAACCACAGCCTGACCCATACCTCTGCTGGTAGACGCAGGTCACCCAGACTGGGGGGGAGCAGTCTCCAGGCGTGCTGCCGGCCGGGGCGGTTTCTATGAACTGACCACTGGCTGTGGTCATCATGGGCGTCTTGGTGGCTTTGGCCATCCGTTTGTGGCACCTAGTGCCAGATACATGGAAGCAGAGAGGCAGAGCTTCCATGCCGTTGTCACAGGTTGTCACGGGATAGCTTGGCCAGAAAGACACTCCTTTATAAATCAAACTGTGGAGAAAGCCCAACACAAGTCTGCACACACACACACAGTCGTCGCCCAAGGGAGGGGGGCGAGGAAGGGGGGATGAAGTCACAGGGGAAATAGCCAGACAGACCGTCATCCCCAACAAAGAAGAGTCTCGGTGGAGATCCACAAAACCCAGGAAGGACCATCAAGAAACCATCAAACTATCAGGGCAGTCTCAAAGAGCTGTGAAGTACCAGTACGTCACCTTCCTCCCGGGCAGGAATAAACCCACCTGATGCAAAGGGGCAGGCATAAGCCCCCACCTGACCTGGAGGGTGGGGAGAGCAGGAACTCAGGGGTAGAAAACCCCTCTCCCTTCCGGTAAAGGGTTGTTGGGAACCAGGGTACATCGGGGCCAGATTCGTCCTCCAAGCGGCAGCCCGAGTAAGCCATTCTCATCCCCGGATCGGCCTACCCGGAGCCAGGCTGAAACTGACTAGCGTAAAGTCTCTGATCTGAGGTAATTGACCAGATTCAATCCGCTAGTCTAGGAGCCTGTTCATTGAGTAACGCAGGGGTCAACTAAGGTTGTGTTGACATTGTAGTATTCCTGGAAAGCTGTTAGTTCCGCTCTGTGTTTTGTGTAAACAAATAAAAGCCTTATTTGGTCATTTAAAGGTCTTCGGTTTCCTCTTGTGCGCAAAAGCCTCTCAGGTGGTCGCCAGCGCTCATACGGGCTGTAACTCAGTGCCGGTTAACCCGTTAAGCGCCGAACTCACGCAAAGGATCCTGCTAGTGATCCTTCACACAAACACACAACCCACAAGACCCGCCCGGAGGAGGGGCTCTGCCCAACTCCCTTTCAATTGCCTGACGTTGCTTGCAAACACGTCCCCAAGCGCTAAACCTTTTTGACATGCATCATGCTCTTCTGAGGAAATCCACCCCAGTTCTGCTCGACATTGCTCTGTGGCCACCCCTCCAACACACACACACACACACACACACACACACCTCCCTGCTTCCTTTCATCATATCCCATTTGGTTCCTAGTCCAGCAAGTTGCTCTGAAGCCTTCACAGGAGACACCACAGAGATGGGGATGTTGCACATGGCCGGGCCGGCAGTGTTGTGCAATTTTCTGCAGCAAGCCAAAGAAAACAAGCCAGTGGGGTTTTTGCAATTGCCAAAGAGGCTCTGCCACAGCAGCAGCCTTTGCCCTTTGCTTCTCCGTAGTAGAATTGCTTGAGGGAGGGAGGGGGAGCCTTGGAGTCGAGGGAACAGATCTGCAGATGGCTCTCAACAGAAGCTCAACGTTTGCGCCTGGAGCCTTCGTCGCTCGCTCGCTCGCTGCCTCTCACTCTTCTGCAGGGGCTGCAGGGAAAGTGTGGATCCATCCAGGCTCCGTGTGTGTGACTGTGTGTTTCACAAGTAGTGCAGACAGACTGGAGAGAGAGCACGCATCTCAAGGTGCTGGAAAATATACTTTTATTTTCAATAAAGCCCAACGTGTTTTGGCCCTGATATTTTTAGGGGCCTTCTTCAGGAGCTATAAAAGAGATAATACACAAAATTAAATTTCTTAAAATGAACGATAAACAACAGCAAATAAATTCAGTCCAAATTGCATACACCTTTGTACTTACCAAGGGAATGTCACTAAAGAAAAAAGCCTCCGTTTTATTTATTTTATTTAGGTATATCCCACTTTTTTTCCTGCAAGGAACCCAAGGTGGCTTTCATAATCCTCATCCTCCTCTCGATTTTATCCTCACAACAACCCTGTGAGGTAGGTTAGGCTGAGAGTCAGTGACTGGCCCAAAGTCACCCAGTGAGTTTCATGGCCGAGCGGGGACTAGAACCCAGATCTCCCGAGTCCCAGTCCAACACTCTCACCACTACGCCACACTGGCTCTCTTTTTTATGTTAGAAAAACAAGGATCCTCAAGAAAAGGATAGGGGAACATCTTTGCAACATCTGAGACAAGAAATTGGATGCCCCACTAGTAAGTTATTTTACAGAAAATAATTATATTGTGTTGGATTTGAGGTTCTGGGCAATAGAATATCTAAACAAAGAAAGTGATGTCCCCCATAGAGAACGGAAATGGAGTGGATTCTAAGGCTAAAAACTTTGGCCCCACAAGGCCTTGATGAGGAACCAGATTTCTTTCTGTGAAGGACCAGCACCCGGGTCCTATGCGTGAGTTCGGCGCTTAACGGGTTAACCGGCACTGAGTTACAGCCCGTACAAGCAGGTGAAACCGACTAGGAGGTTTGCGAACACAAGAGGAAACCGCAGCCCTTTAAATGGCCAAATAAGGCTTTATTTATTTACACAAGATACGGAGCGGAACTAACAGCTTTCTAGGAATACTATAATGTCAACACAACCTCAGTTGACCTCTGCGTTTATCAATGAAACAGGCTCCCAGGCTAGCGCATTGGGATTAGTCAGTTACCTTAGACTAAAGACTTTACGCTAGTCAATGTCAGCCTGGCTCCGGGTCGGCCGATCCGGGGATGGGAACAGCTTTCTCCAGCCGCCGCTTGGAGGATGAACCTTGTTCCAAAGCACCCTGTGTTCCCAACAACAACTCACAGGAAGGGAGAGGGGTTTTCTACCCGAGTTTCCCGCTCTCCCCACCCTCCAGGTCAGGTGGGGGCTTATGCCTGCCCCTTCGTATCAGGTGGGCTTATTCCTGCCCGGGAAGAAGGTGACGTACTGGGTAATTTACAGCTCTTTGAGACTGCCCTGATAGTTTGATGGTCTTGATGGTCCTTTCCTGGGTTTTGTGGAATTCAACCGAGACTCTCCATTGTTGGGATGCCGGGTCCGTCTGGCTGCTTCCCTGTAACCCAATCTCCCTTCCTCGCCCCCCTCCCCCTTGGAAGGAGACTGGTGTGTGCGTGTGCATGTATACTCGTGTCAGGCTTTCTCCACACTTTCGTCTACTGTAATTGAGGCTTTTGTCTTTGGTGATACTCTCGAGGTTTTCCTGTGCAGTTAGATTATTTATTTATTTATTTATTTATTATATTTATACCCTGCCTTTTTTCCTGAAAGGAACCCAAGGCGGCTTACATAACCCTCCTCCTCCTCCTCCTCTCCATCTTATCCTCACAACAACCCTGTGAGGTAGGTTAGGCTGAGAGTCAGTGACTGGCCCAAAGTCACCCAGTGAGTTTCATGGCCGAGCGGGGACTAGAACCCGGATCTCCCAAGCCCCAGTCCAACACTCTCACCACTGCGCCACACTGGCTCTCAGAATAACCCAGAAAGAGCAGGCCTGTGGCTTATGCTGGCTTAGCTTGTCTGAGCGTGGAAAGCTAAGCAGGGTCAAGCCTGGTTATTACTTGGATGGGACTGGGAGACCCCTCCTCTAGTTTCCTGCATTGAGCAGGGGGTTGCCTTGTAGGCTCCTTCCAACTCTATCTATGAAATCTATGATCCCTGACTTCTTATCTCTCTGAAATTTCTAGCACCTAAGTGATGGACTGCCAACACCCCTGTACAGGATATTTGATCTGACGCCTTCAATACCAATTTTACCTGCCAGTTATTGAGTTGAACAGTTACCGTATATCATTCTGAGTTCTCAGAAGGCAATTTTAAAGCTAGTAAGTACAAAGGCATATGCAATTTGCATTGAATTTCTTTGCTGTTGTTTATTGTCATTTTAAGAAATTTAATTTTGCGTATAGTCTCTTTTATAGCCCCTAAAAATATCAGGGCCTGAACATATTGAGCTTTATTCAAAATAAAGTTATATTTTCCAGCATCTTGAGATGCGTGCTCTCTCTGCAAATCTGTGTGTTTCACAGGACAGTGTTTTGCACATGCTGCTTTCGCCGGCAGAGAGATTCCTGGGGCAGCAGCGTAAACTGGTTCAGTTTCCTTTGAAGGGAATGGCGGCTGAGGGCCAAACTGCACATGATGTGTATGGGGGGGGGGGGGGGCTGATGGATCATCTCTGTTGGGGGTGAGCGGTCAAAACCTCAAGCCATGCATAAGTGCATGATGTCATTGGGACCACAGAGTCTCTGCATCCTAGAGCAGGCACTCTGTGGAATGCTACCCAGACCTCCTGGGGCCGGATGTGGGCGTTGCCAGTCGCCGCCTCTTCCTCCCGGGAAAAGAGTCTGAGCCACGAACTTGAATGAGCAGCATGTTGGGAAGATGTAGCTCGAGGAGAGTCCTGAACTTTTCCTAAGTTCAGAACACAGCGGCTACCAAATGATTCCTACATGTGTGTAAATACTTTCTTAAGCCTGCCTGTACCCAATCTGCAAGATCTGAGTGAATGAAGCATGTTTTTAACCTCCAAAAGACTGTTTGTCTTGTTGGTAGTATAAAGGGGGGGGAAACCAGGTGAAAAGCCCCAGTCCGTCCACACAAAGGGACAGACTGTGTAATTACCCAGTTGCTGCTACTGCTTTAACCGGCAGCTCCACACATATCCACGTTTTTCCGCTGCAGTTGGGGTAAGCTCTGCTGAACTTGCACACGCAAGAGGGGAGAGATAATATCCTCTCCCAGCCCTTTTAGCAATCCCCAACAATCTCCAATCCAAACAGCACTCCTCGGGCATTCAAAGCTTATGGCTACTGAGCACAGGTGAGAAGGGGCCAGGTGCTCCAAAGCGGGGCAAGGCGCATGCATCCAAATGGCCATGGAGCGGGGCCCATGCGGGATGGTGCCTTTGGTCCCCTCCCCACACACATTCATCATCCTTGGACTGTGGATGCCTGGAAGAAAAGCAGCTGGGCGGGGGCACCATTGGCTTGCGACTACAGTGCCGGGAGAGGGGGTATTTAACCTCCCCCTGCACCGTTTTCCTGGCTGAAATTGCAGCCCCAACACTTCTAATAACCTCTTTGCAGAAACAGACGGGCACGATACAGGGAGCAGTTTCAACTGGGAAAAGATGGTGGGGGCACGTGTGGCTGCAATGAGCTAATGTTCTCTCCTCCCCCCCCGCCCACCGCCACACATATATGCACACACACAGCTATTGTCGAGCTTTTTAAAAAAGATGTTCAGAGAGCCAGTCCTGGAGCTCTGGTGTTACATCCATGTATTTTCGCCATCAGGATATTTCCAAATGCCTCTGTTTATCTAGAAATCTGCAGGTTGCACAGGTAGGAAGCAGGCAGGCATATATGCAGGTAGGCGTATAGGCCGGCAGTGCTCCCCGTCCTCCACAGCAACAGCAGCAGCCCCGCTCCAAAACTCTTGGTGCCACTTTGCCTTGCATCAGTCAGGTTCAGGCAGCGGCAGCTTTCATTGCTTATTAATTCATCATCATCATCATCAGGCGATCACTCGTGACCGAGTAAGATTGTCTTCCAGGATAAAAGGAGGAAATTCTAAAGAAGATTGTGTAGACTCTAGCGATGGGTCCGTAAGTGACTGTGGAGGCCAATTCTAGATCCACACAGCTTCCCACAGTGAGGACACAGGTTACCAGATGGAAGATGGTCCTGTAAAGGATTTGTTTGACGTGCTTTTCGCTTAGCACGTTTCTCCCTTTCACCTTGCACTCGGGCTTCTTCAAAGTCCATGGAGCCTTTGTGAAAGGCCAACCTCCATTTAGATCGTTCATGGGCCAGAGCTTCCCAGTTTTCGATGTTTATATTGCATTTTTTTAGATTAGCCTTATGAACATCTTTAAACCTCTTATATTGACCACCGATATTCCGCTTTCCATCCTTGAGTTGGGAGTAAAGTAACTGCTTTGGGAGACGGCAGTCAGGCATTCGAACAACATGACCGGTCCACTGAAGTTGGCGTTGAAGGATCATTTTTTCAACGCTAGTAGTCTTTGCTTCTTCCAGTACACTGACATTGTTCGCCTGTCTTCCCAAGTAATTTGTAGGATTTTCCGGAGGCAACGTTGATGAAACCTTTCAAGGAGGTGGAAGTGACGTTTATAGATAGTCCATGTTTCGCAGGCATACAATAAAGTTGGTAATACAATGGCTTCATAAACCAGTGTTTTGGTCTTCTTACAAATATCCCGATCCTCGAACACTCTATGTTTCATTCGAGAAAATGCGGCACTTGCGGAGCTCAGACGATGCTGGATTTCACTGTCGATGTTAGCTGTAACAGAAAGATAGCTGCCAAGATAGAGGAAATGATCGACATTTTCCAGTATTGTCCTGCCAAGCTGGATAGATGGCATCACCACCAGTTATTAATTACCAGTCATGCCAAAGAGACATGCCGGCTTTATGGCATAATATAGTCCAGCCCCAAGTGAGGTTATCAGTGTGCACTTGTCTTGATCAGGTACTGATTGGCACAGGGCGGGGCCGGCCTCCCTCCCTCCTGGCCACTGCTTGAGTTCCAGCCGTGGCCAGGCTCTTTCAGAGACATTCCAGATTATTTTTGAGTACAACAAATGCACGCCATCAGTTTTTGCTCTGTGTCTCTGTGCAAGGAGACTCTTCAGCTGTGGGGCTGTCACATTTCTCCGGAACTCGGCTAGCAGATCCGTTGCAGTGTGACTTTCTGTTGGGCAAAATAATGCCACTTACGCCCAGCACTGGATCCTGGACAATAAGGCATTTCTGAGGAATGGGTTCTGATGGCTGGTGGCTGCTCCAAATCTCAGGAATATCACGTAAACCCAGGAAGCAGCTTTATAATAAAGTCACACTGTTTTTTTGTTTGTTTGATTTACAACCTTTATATACCGCTTCACATCTAAATAGATTCTGGAGCAATGAACAATAAAAGATAAAAAGGATAAAACACCATATTAAAATTTTTGTTTATACATCTAATGCAGTGCTGTTTGCTGTGATTGGCAGTAGCTTTCCAGGGTCTCAAGCAGAGACAATTAAGGCTTAAAGACTAACTAATTTTTTATTTATTAGTCCTGAATGAGTCATGGGACTTGTTGTTTTTGCTTTAACAGATGAACACAAGGGCTACCACTATGCAAACTATAAAATACAGGACTGCTGAAATACTCTCATACTTCTCTCTGGCCGTGGAGGGCCCCCAGATTGCTTCTGGGAGATCATACGCTCAAGCTCAGCCTTCAGCCAGTCTCCAGAAAAAGGGAGGGAGCGGCACAGTGTGGGTGGGCTGCAGCCTGTAGCAGATGGCTGTGTGCTCCTGTCGCCTGAATGTGACAGGCTGCTGTTATTATGGAGAATGGGGTGCTCTCAGGTCTATCTGGGAGGTCAGCTGCAGATATAAAAACCAGGCGTGTTTATGTGTAAGTTGGACCCAAATTGTTGAGGGCTCTGTAGGTTGAATCGAGCACGGGAAGATGGTGGAGGAATTGGTACGATGCTCTTGACTTCTTAGCATCCCTTCCTTGCATTCTGCTGCAGCAGCATCCTCTCTGGCAAGGACACAGGGGTACATAAGAACATAAGAAGAGCCCTGCTGGATCAGACCAAGGGCCCATCCAGTCCAGCATTCTGTTCAAACAGTGGCCAACCAGCTGCCCACAGGATCCCACAAGCAGGACATGAGTGCAACAGCAACCTCGGGCTCATGCTCCCCAGCTACTGGTGCGCATAGGCATACTGCCTATGACCCCCCCCCCCCGCCGCCGCCGCCAGGGAAGATGAGCAGGCCAGAGCCCCACTCCCACGGCCGTGGCTTGCCTGCTGGCAGCGTCTTCCACAGATCATCATCACCTGTCTAGGAGGCTGGCTTTGTCCCATGAATCTGAGATGGGGAAAGAGGCAGAAGGCAAGAGAGAGACGGGTCCAGCAGCAGCAGCAGCAGCAGCGCCGCCGCCGCCACCAGGAGCAGGAAGAGCCTTCCCTGACAGGATCACCTGGGGAACAATTAACCCTGGAGGGTTGAAGGCTAAGCTTATTACCATTTCCGTGTGCTAAATGTAGCTCTGTGAGCTGGCGCACAAGCCCCTGGTGAGCAGCACGGACACCCCAGCGGGCGGAGGTGGGGAGGGGCTCTTTAGCCAGGGCTTTAGCCATTCTGGCAAGAGGTGACTGAGGAGGGACGAGGCAGAGGCTTGGAAGAAGAGCTGCAGGGAGGTGTGGAAAAGCAGGTTGGGAGCCATCTTGCTCCCTCTCTCGTCACATTCGAGCTCCGGGTCAGCCAGTGAAACTGATGAGTGAGAGATCTAGGACAGTGAAAAGGAAGGATGATGTCTCATTAACTTATAGCATTCACAGCCAAGTGATGCGGGGGGGGGGGGGGCTGGCTGGCTGAGAGAACTTTAACAGAGGACCAAATTCATGGAAAGACCTCCCTGAAAAATTGCTTCCTCCCATACGAGCCTGCCTGCCTGCCTGTGCCTTTGGATCTTCTGGAGAGGCCCTTCTTTTGAGAGCGCAGCCATCAGAGGCAGGTTTGGTGGCAAAGCGAGAGTCTTTTTGGTGGCCGCTCCCTGGCTGTGGAACGCCCTCCCAAAAGAGGCTCAGTTCGCTCCCTCTCAGCTGTCCTTCCACCAGGAGGCAAAGACCGCTGTACTCAAGAAGGCCTTTGGGCTGTAAGTGGGTCTGCTGCTTTGGATGCTGGTTTCCCCCCCCCCCCAATAATTGTTATGTTTTTATTGTATTTTAATGGATGTCACACAGAGGAGGGCAAAGATCTCTTCTCGATCATCCCAGTTTGCAGGACACGGAATAATGGGCTCAAGCTACGGGAACCTAGATTCCACCTAAACATCAGGAAAAATTTCCTGACTGTCAGAGCAATAAGACAATGGAATCAACTACCTAGAGAGGTGGTGGGCTCTCCCACTCTGGAGGCATTCAAGGTGCGGCTGGACAGACATCTGTCAGAGATGCTTTGACCTGGATTCCTGCACTGAGCGGGGGGTTGGACTCGATGGCCTTGTAGGCCCCTTCCAACTCTACTCTTCTATGATTCTATGATTTTGTAAGCTGCCTTTTCTACCCCTTTTTGGGGGGGTAGAAAGGCGAGGTATAAATCAAGTGAATAAATAAATGGAGGATGAGCCACAGGGGCTCAATGGACCCTCCACATCTCAAAGCAGCGCACCACTGAGTACCAAATGCCGGGGCACGCGGGGTGTGTGTGTGGCGTCTGCCTTCCTGCCGCTGGGCTTCTTGCATGCATCTGGCTGGCAGTGGCCATTGTGGGCAACAGGAATGCTGAACTGGATGAAGACTGGTCTAATCCTGCCATCCTTAATCCGCCCCCTCCCCCCCCCATGGTCCTACTCGGTCTGGTCTTCTTTGCTCTCTCGGCAGGTCCTGCTGAGTGCCAAACCAAGGAAGCTGCGTTGCAGGAGGCAGACTGCTCTGTGTGGGGCACCATCCCCAAAGCTGAGCGAGATCAAGTTGTGCAAGCTGGTCCCGCCCAAAGCCAGCGAGGCTGAGGCTAAGCATACCCCTCCACCCCCGCCCCACACAGGGACACAGGGACACATCCCCGGGATGGATAAGAAGATCAGAGGACTGAAAGGCCCTCCGTGGCTAATGCGTGCCTCTCTCTGCCTCTGAAAGTCCTTGGCTGCCTCTGCTGAACTTGCAGGACGGCTGGGTCGAGGAGGCATTTCCGTCTCATGGCAAAAGCTTGCTCCTGCTTGCCAGGCAGGCACTGGGGGCACATCATGGGAGAGAGCGGCCTGGCCCGTTCCCATCCAGACACCTTTCTTTCTGCCCTGCATGAAAGCCATTGGACTCGGGGCAATTTTAGGGCTGGTTCTCACGTCATGTTTTTCCTCCACTGGACGGCCGGGGGGAGGGCCAAACAAGATTTTGGACTTTTTCAGAAACGGCTTTGCAGGACAGATGTGCAGGCTGGAGCTTCTAGGAAGCTGTTACCCTGTTAGGGAATCCCTGTGGCTTTCCAATACTCTGGTGCAAGTTTCTGAGTACATTTCTCTGTGGGGAATTTCTGTGTGGATAACTGCTACACCAGGGGAGGCTCAGCACCGCTGGCCAGTTCCACCCACTTGCTGCTTCCCCCTCTCCTGGGACCAATCTGGGGGCAGGACCCAGAGGTGGAGAACTCTGAGGGCTGCCTGGAAGTCCTTCCTCTCATCCCAGGTGGCTGGGACTGTCTGTGGCCATGCGGTGAGGAGGGGCAGTAACTTTGCACACAGGCCAAAAAGCAACTCCCATTTAGTGTCATGTTGCACATTCCTTTGGTGTAAGGGGCATTATAAAAAAACAAATTATTATTATTATTATTATTATTATTATTATTATTATTATTATTATTCCAGAGCTGAAATCTCACCCCCCCCATGCTGCCCTGCTCTGCTCCCACGCAAGGCCTTTTATTTATTTATTTATTTATTTATTTATTACATTTATACCCCTTTTTTCCTGCAAGGAACCCAAGGCGGCTTACATAATCCTCCTCCTCCTCCTCCTCCTCCTCCTCCTCCTCCTCCTCCTCCTCCTCCTCCTCCTCCTCTCCATTTTATCCTCACAACAACCCTGTGAAGTAGGCTAGGCAGCAACAGCCTTCCCCTTCACATTATGGGCTGCAATTTCCTTAATTTTCCTTGCAATTTCCTTAACAAAAGAGACAGGTGCCAGGGCCATCCAGGTGATCTCCAGCGACAGGGCTGATGAGTCCACTAACTTTCTTCTGCAGCTCAAGTCGCTGAGCCCGTGCTTTGCATGCAGGAGGCCCCAGGTTTGATTCCTGGCACCTGGCTGGGTGAGGAGAGCTTCCTGCCTGAAACTTGGACTTCACAGTGTACAATCGGATGAAGCAGCTCGTGGTCACCGGGTGCTGTGATAGCCTCCTGTTGGGGCCGTGCCTGCTCCTTTATCCTACTTGCTTCTCCGGCAGAACAGATGCAGCACATCTTTGGGTGGTCGAGCCCCCTGCTTTGCATGCAGGCGGTCCCAGTTCTATCCCTGGCAGCATCTCTCTCGGGGGGGGGGGGAGGAAAAGCTCTGGCCTGAAACCCTGGAGGGAGAGCCACGGCGGCTGCCAGTCAGTGTTGACAATACTGGGCTGGATGGACCAAGTGGGGACTGACTCAGTCGGAGGCCACTCCCGGCGTTCCTCTGCTCAAACCCCAATCTGACAACAACCACAATAAGGTCCCGAGGAAGCTCAGCAACTGTTTGCAGCAGCCAAGTGGTCCACATCTGCCGTGAATCTGCCCACTCCCCCTTTAAGCCCGCCTAGGTCGGTGGCTATCACAGCCTCTTGTGGCAGCAAATTCCACAGTTCAACTCCACGCTGCGTGGAGATGTCCTTCTGCAACGCGCCTGCGTTTCTGGCATGCAGTGCCAGCCAGCTGGCTGTGCCGCAGCCGCCCGGATTGGGCACCCCGGCCTGTTCCCTCAGATCACAGAGTGCTGGCAATCAGGTGACCCTGCACAACCCCTCCCTGGTGACAGCCACCATCTCTATTTCTATCCCTCTGGCTTTCTTCCTATTTTTATCTCATCTTTATCCATCTCTCAGTCTCACTTGTAAATCCCATTCTGCTCTCTGCCAGTCTGCCGGGAGGCGTGGGGAGGCGTGGGGGCTTCCAAGCTGCTGGGGGCAGTGATGAGGTGCAGGGCATTGTGCGCTGGGCTGAGCTGGGCTGAACTGGGCTGGGCAGGGCAGGGCAGGGACCCTTTGGGATCACACAAGGGGTTCCTCCACCCCAACCTCCTCTCTCTCTGCCCTCAGCTGTACAAACTTGACCTGCTTGCTCAGAGACCCACCTAGGCTGCCTTGCCAAGGTCATAAATGCCATGGGGTGAGACAGCCATCTTGGGCCACACACTGGATGCTGGAAGGAAGAGGGGGCTGCAGCTGCCCCTGCAATAGCCAGCAGGCTCTTTCGGTTGCCAAGGAAAGACTGCTGTGTATGCTGAAAAGAGCCGACCAAAGTTTCATTGCGTCTGATCTGAAAGAGTCCAGTGACTCTCACAGAAACAGTTCTCAGCCTTTGATGACACTGTTCTGTTCTTTATCTCTTCTCTTCCTTGGAAGGTCAGTTTGAAGCGCAAATACTGCAAAAGACATCCAGCAGGCCTGATCCTGGCTGTCCCAAAGGGAGCCAATAAGCTTCCTTTACTGTCCTGCCTTAGGGTAACTGGAAAACCTAACAGTGGAGCCCAGAAGCAATCCCAGGGCCAGTCCGAACAGAGAAGGACAAGTGAACATCAAGAGGGGGGGGGGGTTGGAACAATCAGGGAGGGTAAAAGAGATAACAAAGGCTTGTTTGGGTGCAGATCTTTAGTATTCCCAGTCATAAACCTCTCCTGCCAACTGGTGCTCTCTATCCTGACCCACAACAAACCCCCACCCCAAACAGAGGCTGCTACCTGCAACATCCACCCACCTTTGGGTTAGCGTTCTCAGGGTGCTCCCAGATGAGGCTTTTATCATGCCCTCACCCTGCCTCATTCACTCAATTTTACCGGTGGGTGGTGGTGGGTGGGTGGCCTCCAGATGACGTCTTCCACTCGTAACCACGGTCCCTCTTAGGCTGGGCCAGACTCAGCGTTAAGGCAATTGAGGGACAAATCCAGTGGCAAGTTAATAAACAGACAAAAGGACAAGCACAGAAGTATCAGTCCAGCCGGAGAGCAGCTCAAGGCAGGAGTTGTCAGTGAGCAGGCAAAGGTCAAGAGCTATGGGTAGGACTGACAGACTGACTGACTGATACCTCCCACCTTACTGCCAAGAAAAATGGCACTCGAGGCGGCACTACCGGTCAAGAGGGGATTGTTCCAAGAGCAGGCTCCGGGGTGTGGCCAAGATCCAGGCACAGGTCAGCAGTCCCAAGAGCAGAGGCAAGCAGCAGGGACCCAGAGGTCAGCGGCACAGCGGATAATCGTCGCCAAGCAAGGTCAGGGATACAAGGCGCTAGGAGCAGAGAAAGGCGTTGTTTCCAGCAGCTAGTAGGTCTCAACTGAAGGCTTAAATGCCGGGGTTTCCAGAGCCCCCCTCACCCACCTAGGACTCAGCCGCAGCCTGTCTGAGGCTTGTAGAAGAAGGCCTCCTCATGAGCAAGGCCCAACTCGCAGAGAGCCCTTTACACAGGAGGAGTCTGGTCGCTGCGGTTCTTAAGGCGCACGCTTCACCTCTGGGCGACGGGTGGCCTGTGCCCCCACCCTCTGGCGCTGGCGCGCTCTAGGGCCGGGCGGATGCTCATGCTCATGCTCTGCGGGGGGCGTGTGGTCCCCAGGGGCCCCGTCCAGGGTTCCTCGGAGTCCACCGCTACTGGAGGACCCGGTGCAGCTTCCCAGGAGGTGCTGGGCTGTCGATGTCAGGATGATGCACACGGTGATTGGACTCCATGGTCTCCGGATCAGGTATCTCAGACAGGAGCCGGACACCTTTCTGGGCTTCTCCACTGCTTCTTCTGTCCTGTTTCTTATCACACAGGCACACACAAATAAAAAATCTGTTCAAGAGGAAACGGCGGAACAGCCGCCCAACAAGGCCTTTCGGTTATTAGCCCCCGGAGCCCTCCGTCTGGTCCCTTTGCCGTCTGCCTTCTGCCCTTCCCTCCTTCCTAGTGTCATCTGGGCGGATCGCCAGTTCGTGGACATTCTCCTCCCCAGGAGCTGCGGGCGGCACCACAGACATCCAGGCACGGGATCAGCAGCAGCAGGAGCGCAAGCGGGGTCTCCGTCCAGGGCCCACGTGGCTGCGGAGGAGGCTGCATTTTATTTCACAGCGGAGGAGGTGTGTGAACCCGCCCGCTCCGTGGCCACCGAATCCGGTACCCAGCGCAGGCACAGCCGCTCCCCTCCCTGTGGGAGCTTGCCCTGGCCCTGTTGTGATCACACCCAAGGCATGTGCTGCGGAAGTGTGCGTGGACTGGGGCGACGGGCGCTTGGCGGGCAAAGCTGCCACCGGAACAGGGGGCAGCGGAATCACTGTCGAGTCCGTCGCCGGAGCATGTCAGGAGTTGGGCTGTGCTGTGGCTGGAGAAGACACGACGTACCGCCCAGCGGGGCGTTCCGAGGCGGATGCCTGGCCCTCCGTGCGTGGGGCTGGCCAAGCCTCGGAAGGGCTGCGGGGGAGGGGAACAGTGGCCAATGGCTTCTGGCCGAGAAGAGCAGCTCCCGTGACCTGGGCTGGGGGAACCTGAAGGCCAGGACTGCCTCGCTCCATTCGGGGGTGGGGGGCTCATGATGATGGGGTGTGGAACAGTCCTGTGTGGCTCTGGTGTTTGAATCAGTTCCAGTTAGGCAAGAGTATTGTCTCCTTTGCTCTGCATTTCTCACTTATGACAGATGCCCCTTCATGATTTCATATCCCACCCCAGTTATGAGAAACCTTCCACCATCTATCCCTTGGTAAAGTTGGCCCACAGAGAGCACTCCCTCCCCTTGTCTGCCCCCCCCCCCCCCGCACAGCTAGCTAGTTCTTATACCTGCACATCTGACCCAATTCTAAAAGGGAGCCACCCCACAATCTGCCGCTGTGGCGTTTCTGGAACAAACTAGTCCATGCGCTCAGCGGGCCGCCACCACCTCAGCGGCTGCCCTCTGGCGGGATCAGGTTCCCCATGGCTGGGAAGTGGGGAGAGGGCGAGGCGTCTTCCTTCAGCTGCCTCCGGGGGGGGGGGGCGCTTTCCCTGGTAGGAGGCGAGTGTGTGTGTGTGTGTGTGTGTGTGTGTGGGCGGGCACACGGCACCCCAAAGCTTGCCTTTCGGAATGAAGGCGGAAACATGGAACGTGGCTGCGAAAACACCCCTTCCTGCCTGCCTGCTGTCTCCCCCCCCCCAGCATTCGCACTGCCACGGCCCTTGCGCCCACTTGTTCCCACCTGGTGGCAGGATCGGCCGGCTGCTTGTCCAGCGGCAGGCAGCGGCAAAGGCCTCAGCCGCCGGGCCAAACATTCTGGGCTCCGGAATTTATCTACCAGCTCCGGTGGAAGAGCCCAGGGCAAGAGCTGCCCCCAGCAGGCCGCACCGGGGCTGGCGAGAGGCGAGAAGTCGGTGGAGCCCCGGCAGGCGGGCTGCGACCCCGCGGCAGCGGGGGGGGCTCTGCCCGGGATTGCGGGCTGCAGCAGGCCTGCCGCACAGCCGGGGTGTGTGCCCGGCTCCGGGGGATGCCGAGGTCCGCAGGGAAGCCGAGCCGAACCGAGCCAGCGGGCCCTCGCCTTGCCCGGCAGCGGCTCTCCGTCTGAGGCACGGGGAGAAGCCGGCTGCCGGGCCTGGCCTTCGCGGGGGAACAGGCGCAGCAAGAAGGCGCCGCCACTTGCAGGGCCCCGCTCCAGGCCTCCTCGACTGCTCCCCAGGAGAGCTGCAGAAGACACGCCTTGGCCCGGCCCGGCCCAGCCCTTTGTTTCCCGATGGCCCTCGTGCCCCCTTCCTGGGGGGCCAGACAACAGCTGCAGACAGGAGGCGCTTCCTGGTGGGGCTCTGGGCCGCCATTGCCCGCCCCGCTCAGGGAATGTTATGGGGCCCCCGGACGGCAGGTGCTCCCAGAGGGCTGCGCATTAGGATCCTTGTGTAGCTAGTCTGTCTTTTTTTTCCTTAACAGATCTCATGCGGTAAAGTAAAGGATGGGAACAGCACAGGGAAAACACTAGTGTGTGTGTGTGTGTGTGTGTGTGTTTACAAGTGGAAGATGATGTTGCCTGGACGGTGGACCCCCCTCCTTAAAATTCCGTGAATGCAACAGGGAGATGTGTGATAAACCCAACGTCATTTCCCTTTCGTTTTATATAACGCTCTTCATTACCAACATGCATTAAAACAACAATTAAAATACAAGACAAAGATAAAAGGAACAAAGAAAACCTAATGAACCAGGTATTCAAACCAGCAAATGCCTGGGCATTCAGATAAGTTTTCAGCCAGTGCCTAAACACCATCAAGGATGCCACCTTGAGCCCTGCTGAGGAGAGAATTCCAAGGGTGGGGACTGGGAGGTGGCATTTGTATTTAATAGGGATAAATGCCAAGTGCTGCACCTAGGGAGAGGAAACCAAATGCACAGTTACAGGATGGGGGATACTTGGCTCAACAGTACTACAAGTGAGAAGGATCTTGGAATTGTGGTAGATCACAAACTGAATATGAGCCAGCAATGCAATGCCAGCAATCCACCTAAACATCAGGAAAAATTTCCTGACTGTCAGAGCAATAAGACAATGGAATCAACTACCTAGGGAGGTGGTGGGCTCTCCCACTCTGGAGGCATTCAAGGTGCAGCTGGACAGACATCTGTCAGGGATGCTTTGACCTGGATTCCTGCATTGAGCAGGGGGTTGGACTCGATGGCCTTGTAGGCCCCTTCCAACTCTACTTTTCTATGATTCTATGATTCTATGTGGCTGCAAAGAAGGCAAATGCTATTTTGGGCTGTATTAATAGAAGTATAGCTTCCAAATCGCGGGAAGTGATAATTCCCCTTTACTCGGCACTGGTTAGGCCTCATCTTGAGTACTGCGTCCAGTTCTGGGCACCTCACTTTAAGAAGGACATAGACAAACTGGAGAGGGTTCAGAGGAGGGCAACAAGGATGATAAAGGGACTGGAAACAAGGCCCTATGAGGAGAGACTGAAAGAACTGGGCATGTTTAGCCTTCAGAAGAGGAGACTGAGGGGAGATTTGATCGCACTCTTCCAGTACTTGAAGGGTTGTCACACAGAGGAGGGCCAGGATCTCTTCTCAATCATCCCAGTTTGCAAGACACGGAATAATGGGCTCAAGTTACAGGAACCCAGATTCCGCCTGGACATCAGGAAAAATTTCCTGACTGTCAGAGCAATAAGACAATGGAACCAACTACCTAGGGAGGTTGTGGGCTCTCCCACTCTGGAGGCATTCAAGGTGCAGCTGGACAGACATCTGTCAGAGATGCTTTGACCTGGATTCCTGCATTGAGCAGGGGGTTGGACTCGATGGCCTTGTAGGCCCCTTCCAACTCTACTTTTCTATGATTCTATGATTCTATGTGGCTGCAAAGAAGGCAAATGCTATTTTGGGCTGCATTAATAGAAGTATAGCTTCTGTGGGATATTTAAAGTGCAGTCAAAACCAATGGCTCATGTTTCACCAGTTAGTTGGATGAAATGGTTAAGGCCACTGGTATCTTCTAAGATGAATTCCCTAGAAGATACTCAGTGTGTGTTTAGCTGAGCCTCAGCAGGAAGTGGGCGTAGCTCTCAGCTCTTTTCCTTCCCACTGAGACTCTGAATGTGGTAGTAAAGGGAGTTGCCTCCACGTTGTTCTAACAGCAGCATGTAGCCAGAGTTGCTGGTCTGAACTCCACAAGTTCAGACCCCAAGTATTTCCAAATGTACTGTAACCAACTGTAAGAAACGCTTTTAAGCCTGCCTGAATGAAACTGCATAATCTGAGTGAGTAAATGTTACTTTTAACTTTTACAAGACTGTGTCTCTGATTATTGTTCTGAGGGAGAGAAAAGGGGGCAAAACCAGGGAAATCCAGTCTGCTTTAAAGCATCCTGGATTACCAAAAGCTAACTGGCTAACACTAGCCAAATCTAAGCTTCTTTTAAGCTGGAAAGGGACTCTACTCTGCTGATCTCACTAACGTGAGATAGGAAGGATATTACTCCACAATATATCCTCTCCTAGCATCTTTTTCAAGTCCCAACAGCTTCCAAATCGCGGGAAGTGATAATTCCCCTCTACTCAGCACTGGTCAGGCCTCATCTTGAGTACTGTGTCCAGTTCTGGACACAGAAGGATGTAGACAAACTGCAGAGGGTTCAGAGGAGGGCAACAAAGATGATCAGAGGACTGGAAACTAAGCCCTATGGGGAGAGACTGAAAGAACTGGGCATGTTTAGCCTTCAGAAGAGGAGACTGAGTGGAGATAGGATCGCACTCTTCCAGTATTTGAAGGGATGTCACACAGAGGAGGGCCAGGATCTCTTCTCGATCATCCCAGTTTGCAGGACACGAAATAATGGGCTCAAGTTACAGGAACCCAGATTCCACCTAAACATCAGAAAAATGTCATGACTGTCAGAGCAATAAGACAATGGAATCAACTACCTAGGGAGGTGGTGGGCTCTCCCAATCTGGAGGCATTCAAGGTGCAGCTGGACAGCCATCTGTCAGGGACAGGGATGTTGAAGAGTCCTTGGTCTCGAGTCACGAGTCGAGTCACGAGTCTTTCGACTCGAGTCCGAGTCCTTGGTCCAAAATGGTGAGTCACGAGTCACTCCCAAAGCTGACTCCACGAGTCCCTATTAAAATCAATGGGGGGTTTTCCCAACAAAATAAGGCTACTTCAGATGTGTGGCTTAAATTCTAGGCACAAGTGTGCCTTTTTATTTCAAAACTCTGCAACTGATTTTGGCAAGAACAGACCAGGCAGAAAACCCCAAAATAACCAGGCAGGCAGAGGAGGCAGGGAACCCCAAAGCAGGCAGGCAGAGGCCTTTGTCTTGGACAATTCAACTGTTGAACTGGTCAAGAAGAGACCAGGCAGGCAGAGGAGGCTGGGAACCCCAAACAGGCAGGCAGAGGCAGCCAAACCCAAAATGTCTGAAAGGTTGCATTTTAGAAAAATGATTTTAAAAAATAAACTTGCTGTACTTCCTAAAATTTATCCATGTTGCATTTGAGGAACATGATTTTTTCTAAATGTTTGGCCCCCATTCTGGAATGGTGAGATCTCATCACAATTCCACCCTCACTGAACACCCACTCCACTGGTGATGAACTTGCTGGAACCAGAAACACACTCAGAGCAGCCACACAGAGTAATCTCAGGTCCTTCTTCTGCCTCTCCCAAGTACGCAACACATCAATCAAAATAAATCTTGACACACTGTTGGGGCTGCACTCCTGGTAGCCATCCATAGTGGCCGAACAGCGGCACACCTCGCTTCCATGCGCTCTTCGCCGGCAATCACGCTCCTCTCCACTCCTTCTGGCACAGCCCAGGGATGTTGAAGAGTCCTTGGTCTCGAGTCCCGAGTCGAGTCTCGAGTCCCATTAAAAATATTGGGACTCGAGTCCAAGTCAAGTCAGAGGGGGGACTCAGTCCGACTCACGAGTCGAGTCCTCGAGTCCAAGTCCCCATCCCTGGTCAGGGATGCTTTGACTTGGATTCCTGCACTGAGCAGGGGGTTGGACTCGATGGCCTGGTAGGCCCCTTCCAACTCTACGATTCTATGATTCTATGATCCACTTGCTATGGGGGGGAGGCAGCACCAGTCCAGGCAAGAGCAAAAGTCCTGTAGGGAGGGGCCAGCAGGGAGGCCGCTGGGGGGGGGGGCAGCTCCAGCCTCCAGTCTGAGGGAAAGGGGCTGTCATGTGATCCTGCTCTTTGTGTACATAACTTGACACATCCTCCATCCCATCACGCAGGCCAGGGAGGTAGGCTGCTGCCTGCATTCACAGGAACTGGGTCCAGGCCAAGCAAAGGCACTGTTCTGCTGGCGCCCAACGAAGCGGACTCCCGTCCAAGAATGCTGATGCCGCCACGACGAACGGGCTTGTCTTTAAGGAGCTGCAGGACCCTCTGTTGCTTCCACCCCGCTGCACACTGGCTTGGCTCGTCCTGCGTGTGACTAGAAAGCAGGAAGTGGAGTGCGCAAATCCGCATTAACAACAACGCTCCAGTCCAGTTAACTGGCAGCCCCACCCTCCCCTGCTGTGCATTTAATCTCTGAGGGAGGCCAAGCAAGATCGTGGGGGGGGGGACGGACAATCTGGGCACTTCTAAGCGCCCCCTTTCATTCTCCCCAAAGACCATCCTCGCTCCTGTTTCTGCTTCTTTGGGTGATGTTCCTACTCCAGTAGCTTAACCAAAAGCTCTGGAGGTGAGATGTGGGCAAAAATATCAAAAGTTTTAGAATAAACATGAGAGCAGAGTACATATTTTAAAAATTGTTTACAGATCACCATAAAACATAAAGAGATATAAAAATGCCCGCCTACCCAGAATTCTGCTCAGTGACTGCAGCTGCATGGAAGCTGCCGTATCAATAGGTTTGCAGCTGCCCGGCATCCATTACTCAGACCAGGAAGGACTGGAGAAACAGCCTGACGCTTTGAGCAAAGCCGCCTCCAGCCGCCTTTGTCACCAAGAACAAGAACAAGTCGTGGTTTCCGTGCCCGGCGGGTGTCCCAGTCAGCTGTACGGGCAGTTGGTCCCTCCTTAGGGGCTCCTTTTAATTGCTATAATGAAGTACTTCATCATTTTCAAGATGCCCGATATGGCCCAGCAGGGATGCACGACTTCCCCAGGCTACGGGCAGCCTCCCATTTAGACTATTGCCATGACTGGGTTCACACAACACACGAAGCCACGGTGGGTTGTTGTGTTGTTCGAACCCGGGATGGTGTTCTCGGGGTGGCTTAAGTTTGGCTTATAAGCCGCCCTGACAAGCGTGTTGCAGGGTTTGCCTAACCCTCTGTGGCTTGCTGTGTCATCCGAACCTGGACAACACGACCCACGGGGGGGGGGGGGAAGCCCCACAACAAGTGAGCCGCTTGGCAAGTGGCTCCCAATGAGCGCCGATGACAGCCACCCGCAAAGCGCCCAAGTGTCTCTGTCGTCGGCCTCCCCACCGCTGTGCACCGCCCACTGAAGACCCAAATGGGGCCTGGGGAGGCAGTGCGCGGCGGCATCACCAGTGTCCGCCATGTGCCACCTTCCCCAGCCCCGCGCAGGACTTGAGGAGGGGGCACTTGCGTGGCGGTGCCTCCCCCACTGCTGGGATTGCAGGGTGAGTGTGGCCGTGGGAGGGGTGGGGCACGCTCTCCGGGGTCTCCCCTGCTGCCCCCCTCCTGCGGTGTCCCCTGGCGGGAGGACTGAGGGGGGGAGGAGCAGGTGCCTCAGGACCCCCGCTCTGCCCAATCATTTGTCAGGCACAGCGGGGGGGGGGGGGAGGCTAACTTTACGCCCAGGAGGGCTACATCGCCACCCTGGGCTCAAAAGTGTCGTGAGAACCAACCCAACGTGTTATATGTGGAGCTGTCTTTAAAAATGTCTTGGAAACTGCAGTTGGCCCAGAACAGGATGGCGAGATTACTATCCGGGGCGGGGCCTTCTGAGCACCCCGCTCCTGTGCTTTGTCAGATGCTCTGGCTCCCGGTCTGTTTCCAAGCCCAACTGAAAGCGCTGGTCTTAACTCTGAAAGCCCTAAGTGGCTTGGGGCCCGCTGGCTGGAAGGTCTGCACTCTCCCGTAGGCACCCCTGACAGCCCGTGTCCTTGGGTCTGCTCCAGAGGCCCCGTCCGTTCCCAGTGGCCCCATGAAACAAAGTGGGGCACGTACCCAGCAGGGAGAGGGCCTTTTTGCTGTGACCCTGGATCCGGAACAACCTTCCCAGAGAAATTTGCCTGGCACTATCTTTGGGGTCTTTTTGGTGTCAGCTGAAGACCCCTTTCTTCACCAAGGCTGTTTAAACAACTCATGTATTTTGGGCCTCTCGGTTTTAAAATCTGTATTATTTATTTATTTTATTATTTTATTATTACATTCATATCCCACCTTTTTTCCTTTTGCAAGGAACCCAAGGCAGCTTAAACGAGCCTCCTCCTCTCCATTTATCCTCACAACAACCCTGTGAGGTAGGATAGGCTGAGAGTCAGTGACTGGCCAAAGTCACCCAGTGAGCTTCATGGTTTTAACTCTGGGGTTGCTATGAGTTTTGTCCTCTGTTGCTACATTTATGCTGGTTTTGCTTTTATGGTTTTATCTCTTATTTTGCATTCAAATTGTTCTAATTTTAATTAATTCATTCATTCATTTTAAGTCACCCAGAGAACTTTATGTTATGGGGCAGCGTTGAAATAGTGGCAGCAGTAGCAGTGCACGGCTTGGGACGGCAGCACCTGTCAGGGTGTCTCTCCTGACCCGAATCCGTCCAGACACTCGGCTCAACATCTGAGGCCTTCCTCCGAGCGCCATCCCAGAGGTGGCAACAAGTGGGAGAGCCTTCTCAGTGGCGGCCCCCTGGCTGTGGAATGATCTCCCCACTGAGGCCCGCCTGGAGCCAACGTTGTCATCCTTTCGGCGCCAGGTCAAGACAGCCCTCCGTGCTGAGGCATTTAAAGACATCTAAGGTTATTTAATGGCTTGATGGGGACACCCATGTCTGGTGTTTTTAACAGCTCTACTCGGTATTAAATATTGTTTTAGATGCTAAACTGTTTTTAAATTCTGTATTATGGAAAAATTTTATGGTTGTTTTTATTGTATTATGTTTTAGGAACTGTTGCAAACTGCCCAGAGAGCTTCAGCTATTCAGCTATTGGGCAGTATAGAAGTGAAACAAACCAATGAACAACAAACAGCGGTGGTGGTGGTGGTAGTAATCAATAATAGCAGTAGTAGTAATGGACTGAAGATGCCCTGCTTTACTTTAACGTCAGCCAGAGGAGTGTTCGTTGGCCGGTTAACAATGGAGAATGCACTTTCTGGGGTCCTTCTTTCCACGCTGCTGCTCGGCCTGTGCTTTCCACTCCCTCCGGAGGCGTCTCCTCTCAGCAGGCAGAGATCCACTGCCAGTTAGAGGAGGCTTTCTCTCTGCCCTTCTCTCCTGGGGTCTTGAGCAGGCTGGCCCAGCTCACCCACCCGCCCGCCCGCCCTCCCTCCAACACCAGCTGCATTCTTGACTGGAAGAACATCTTGTTTTTGTTTTTAAAGGGCGGGTGAGATTCTGTGCACGTGTAAGAAGGCTTTCGCCCCAAATGATCCCAAGCACTTTCCAGAATCAGTGCCAAATCTCTCCAGTTTCACTCGGGTGATCCAACAACAAGCAGCTGTCCGTCGTCCCCACCAGCTGCTGCCTGCTGCTCTACCTCTGACAGCTCCAGAGGGCGGAGGACAGGAAGCCCCGGCCAATCAGCCGGAGAGCGCCAGCCCCTTGTCCACTTGCAGGCCTCCTGCTGCCCATCTGCCCTGGCCCCCAGGAGGCTCCAGCAAGCATTCCTGCTCGATCACATCATGCTGCATCAGCTCCCATGGCAGAAAACAACCTGCCCGGGCGGCCTGCTGAAGGTCAGCGGACGGGGGGGGGGAGACAGGGCCCCTCGTCTGGCTCTGGCAAGGTGGACCACTCCGGGGTTCCTGCTGAAATGGCGGAGCGGGACCGGAAGGAGAACGTACCCGAAAGGAGTTTGGTACAGGGGATATGAAGCCAAGGGAGGAGGCGTGTGTGTGTGTGTGTGTGTGTGTGTGTGTGTGTGTGTGTGTGTGTACCTGTTTTCAGCACTGAAGATGCGGGCCATGCCAGGGCAAAGGCAGAGGTCACATTCTAAGAGTGGGGCTGCAGCAGCTCCTGCTACCGCTCTGGAAGGGCTTTCACTGTGATCCATCCAAACACACCCATTTACTCTTCTCCAGGATTGAGATCTGACAAACAAAAAATGGTTCGGCAAATATGAGGCAGAAATTGGCTGTGCACAGCACTGATTGGCTGGCCTCCATGATGTCACCAAGAAATGCTTCCCCCCGCCCCCATTACAATTTTTGTGCCTAAAAAGTAAGTTTCCTTTTTTTTAATCAATATGGTGACAAACTGATAAATGCATGCCTATGGCACTTTAAAATAGTACAAAAAATGCAAGATTGCTCACTTGAAGCACGAGGGGTAACAGCTGACCCAATGGGTATGTTCGCATGCCACATCAACCCACCCTGGCAATAAGCCACGGTGGGTGGGTTGTTCTGCAAACAGCCCACAGTGCGCCCAGCAGACAAAGAGGCTCACCGTGGATTGTGGGTCCCTCCCTTCCCTTCCCCTCCCCCCCCCCAATCCTCCCATGGGTCTTCCAGGGGACACGCTGCCACAGGGCCGACTTGTCTCCTCCCTCCCTGCAGCGACCGTGAGCTGATCTCAGCTTGCCATGGCTTTTTCTTACCTTTTACCCTTTTTTCCGGAGATTGCGAAGTCCAGCTTGACAGCCAGCTCTTGCGATCTCCATTTTGCAGCCACTGACAGCCCCTTTAGAGTGCCCGAAAGTGTACCTTGGAGGGGCTGACAGTGGTTGGCAAATATGCTTTTTTAATAAAAAAAATTGTGTATTATTATTATTATTATTATTATTATTATTATTATTATTATTATTATTATTATTATTTAAACTAGCCACACTTGTGGGACTGGGCAAGTGTCAGGACCCTCGGTTGGGCAATGTTGGAGGGGAGGTACCTGCTATCAGAGTTCAGCAGGTACCAACCCTGGACATTGACCCAAAGGGGGTCCAAATAGGCTTTTTCTTCCCTTTGCTTTCTCTTGAGAGCTGTCAAGGGAAAGCAAAGGTGCAAGTGACCTTTGCTCGTGGAAATAGGTGGTGAGATTTACAACCCCTTTGTGGTGAGATCCTCATCTCCCCCCCCCCCCCCGCCACCGCCATAGTCCTCAGGGCGATGCACATTTTGCACTTTCCCCCCATGACTCTGGCTGCTCAGGAAAGTGCAAAAGTGCATCGTACCCACTTTTCTGGGAAGAAGGAGTTTTGGCAGCTAGCTGTTAAAATTCTTGGTCCCTTTAAAAGGGGTTTTTGACAGGGCAGTGGGGGGGTTGCTACCCGCGATGGGTTGTCACGTTGCGCGAACCTGGACCCATTTTCCCAGGGTGGCTTGTTTGTGGGGGCAGCAAGCCACCGCAACAACCCATGGGCTGTTGTAGGGGTAGTTTTACCCATGATGGGTTGATGTGTCATCCAAACTCAGGCAACCGACTCCATCGTGGGTACAGGGAATTGGCTACTCAGTCCCTTGGCAAGACCTGCAGGTGTTCAGGAAAGTTCTAAGGTGCTCTCCCCCCCCCACCTTTTCTGGGGAAGAGGAGTTTTGACAGCTTTGGCAGCTGGCTGTCAAAACTGCAGGTCCCCATTAAAAGGGGTTTTGACAGGGCAATGTAGGGTTTTTAACTGGGACATATACAGCCAAGTGTGGCTAAAAAATGAAAAATAAAATGGAAATTTTTGTATACCTTGTGTGCACAAAATAAATAAATATGTTTGCCAACTGCTGGCAGCCCCTCCAAGGTGCCGCTCAGGCACTTTGAAGGGGCTGTCAGTGACTGTCAAAGTGCGGGTCGCAAAAGCCGGCTGTCAAGCCGGACTTCGTGATCTCTGAGAAGAAAAAGCGTAAAAGGGCAGAAAGTCATGACAAGCAAAAAATGGCTCAGTACTGCTGTGGGGAGGGCAGCAAGCCGGTGCCAGCTGCCCCCAAGTGTCCACAATAACCTGTGCCAGGAGGGTGCTGTTGCACTCATGTCCTGCGGCTGTGGGTTCCCCACAGGCAGCTAGTTGGCCATTGTGTGAACTAGATGGACCCTTGGTCTGATCCAGCATGGCTCTTCTTATGTTCCCAATCAATCTGTTGGTCTTTACGGTGCCACAAGACTCACTGTTGTTTTTTCTGCAACAGACTAACACAAGGGTTACCTACCTCTCTTTAGAAACAGTTCTAAAACTGCTCCAGACATTGTGACTTACTCATCATGGGCACGATCCAATAAGTATCTGCCACAGTCGTGTCGAAATGGATGCACCTCAGTGGCAGAAGTGCTGCTCATGCGGCCGGGGCCTTGAAGTCCCCATTCTTCCTCAGCACGACCTCTTGAAGTGCCACAGAGACCAGCAAAACTGATTTGACCAGAGAATGAAAACAGAATTACAGCTCTCCAATACCGCCTCCAGTCCCCTGAAAAGCAATTATCTCTGGATTTGGAACTGGGCTGGCCGCTTAGATGCAGCAGGAGACTGGCCAAAAACAGCCTAGTGCTCCTGGACCCCGTGGGAAGCTGCAGCCCCTCCTCCGTGGTTTTTGCCTTCGGGTTGGTACATTGCAAGCTTCTTGTGGCATCCCAGCCATTTTTGACACGCGTCTCTCAGGTTCACACGGCCACCAAAAAAGGAGGAGGACTAAAGAGGCTGCCTGCTGGAACCCCCCTTCACTCGGGTCGGTAACACGGCTGCCTCCTGGGCTGGGGTCTCACTCCCCAGTGCATCGATGCCCATGTGATGTGCGCTGTGCTGGTCTCATTGAAAGGGCACCTTCACTGGAAGGGAACTGCGGCTGGAGTCACCTTCCCGCTGGGGGCCGGCTGAGTGCTGCTGCTGCGCATGCTTCTCTGGGCTCCCCGCTGGCCAGGAAAGGGCTGCGTTCGGTTGCCCACAAGGCTGGAGCGGGCTTGTTTGTTTTGAACCGATGTCTGGGAGTGGTGCATCAGGCGGGGTGGTGGAACTGGCTGCATCTTTGGAGTGGCTCCCCTGTGTGAGACGGCTGTCACTTGGCCCCTGCGGAGGTTGTTCTTGGCACCAGAGATATTTGGAGTGACCCAGTGGCAGCGGAGCAGAGGGGGAGCGAGGCCGCTGTTGCCTTCCGTGCAAGGAATCACGGCCTGTATGGTCGTTCCGTGCACATGCGCTCCCAGACGTCACAGGCTCACCCGAGATGCCCTGTTTGCCCCTTTATCAAACCCCGTGAGGTGTTTTTTCCCTCCCAAAGTTGGGCAGCCACTCCAGGAGTGCCCAGTTCCTTAAAAAAGAATAAATAGGGCATAATATCCTGGTTACCTGTATCCCACAGGTGCCCCCCCCCCGGCACTCGGGTAGACACGCTGTGCACAGCAAAACCTTCAGAGCAAAGGAGGCATCCGAACGGAAGAGCTCTTTCTTTCGCCTGCGTGGAGCCGGCTGCCTTGGCAGGGGAGGGGGCGGGCGGGCGGCTCTCCTCCACTGGGCAGTCGCCCTCTGCCAGGGCCGCTGTGGCTGTGGCTGTGGCTTGTGGCTGTGTCCGTGTCCTCCTGCCTTGCCGATCCTGCACAGAGCAGGGCGTTGCACTAGGTGACTTCCCAGGTCCCTTCTCTGTGTTGCTATGAAGGTGCTTCGGTGGTGGAGTGCTGCCTTTGGGAAGGGGCAGCAAGCTGGTTGGACCCGCTCCCCCCCCCCAAAAAAAACCCCCTAAACTGCGCGAGTGAGCTTTCGGGGCTCTGCACCCTGCCCTTCCCAGCGTGATGCTCATGCTCGTTCATCCTGGGGACTTCCCCCCCCACACACACACACACTCCTGCCTGCTCACCCAGCTCTCAGGTCCTAGGCCCCCCCTCCCCCCCAGCCCTCCCCCCATACCCGGCTCTGTGGAGATAAATGCACTAAGAGCATTTTGTAATCCGGCCCAAACCCTTTGGCTAGAGCAGTGCTTCTCAAATAGTGGGGCGGGCCCCCCAGGGGGGGTGCGAGGCTCCGTAAAGGGGGGCTCGTTTGACCTCGGCAAACACTGTGCTCCTTTAAATCTTTTCTGCTACAGTTAATAAAGCTATTCTTTGTTGTAAATTGATCCACATTTCTTTCTTTTTTTATTCTCTTATACGTTAATAAGGATACAGTGTTATGCAGAGGTGTACTTATAACAATTTTATAGACAAATGATACTATTTACAGTCGCGCGGGGGGCGCGAAATGTTTTCTTCATCCTAGGGGGGGCATGACAGAAAATAATTGAGAAGCACTGGGCTAGAGGGAGACAGAATTCCAAATACAGTAAACCAGAACTAGGAGAGCAGAGCCGGGGGTGTGGCCCTTGGAGAGCAAGGAGATGAGTCCAGGATAACCCCAAGGGGCTCCCAGTCCTTTGGGAAGTGTGGGGCGCTGTTTGCAGCCAGGGCCCCTTCAAGAGAAGCAGTCTAGCGGAGGGGGAAGCGCTGCTGGCTCCCTGCCCTGCCGCTGCCCTGGCCTGGTGTGCTGGGCGGGGTCTGGCACGCAGTTTGCCTGGGCACTGGCGCTGCAAAGGCGGCCGAGACGTCTGGGAGCGCATGTGCAAGAAACGACCATACAGGCTGCGAGTCATTGCATGGAAGGCAACAACCAGGAGGAGGAAATGCGCACTGTTTGGCCCCACCCATGGGGCTGCTTCACTCCCCCGCAAGCAGCCTGGGATTGCACGCTGGCGGAAGGAGACCTCTGCCGGCTTTGGCTATAGACAGATGCATCCTGAAAAGAAACACCCCAAGATTTAAAATGGAGCTTTTCACACACACCCCTTGCAGCCCAAGAAGAGACATCACCCAACAAGCAAAGGAAGGTCAGGCGGGAAGCTCCTGTGGCTGGCCCATCATCCCCAGTCAGGCAGCCGGTCCTTCTGGCCCAGGGAAAGGTCTTTCGTCTTTCCCCTTTCCTGGTACCTGTTTATTTTAGAAATGGGAATTGCTGGTTTAAACCCCTCTGCGTGTGAGGCATGTGTTCTGCTATGGAGGGGGCAGAGGAAGCCACTCATGTGGGGAGGACCTGAACGAAGGGGGCTGGCCTTTTCACAGATGGAGGTATTCATAGATCATAGAGTTGGGAGGGGCCTACAAGGCCATCCAGTCCAACCCCCTGCTCGATGCAGGGAACTAGAGGAGGGGTCTCCCATCCAAGTAATCACCAGGCCTGACCCTGCTTAGCTTTCCACGCTCAGACAAGCTGAGTCAGCGTGAGCCACAGGCCTGTTCCATTTCATTCATTTATTTCATTTCCTCCCAGAGCTCCCGGCAGCATCCTCAGGCCACTTCCATTTCATCCCCACAACAACCTGAGAGATAACGACTGGCCCAAGGTCACCTGCTGAGCTCCATAACTGGGTGGGGATTTGAACCCAACTCTCCTGAGTCCTCCCAGTCCAGAGAACACTGGCTACCAGTTGCTTGCCGAGCCGAATTCAAGGTGTTGGTTTTGACCTTTAAAACCCTAGACTGGCTCCAGTCCAGTCTATCCAGCAACACCAAGTAGGCCGCTCAACAAGATCTGCCACAGACGGCCTTCTCCTTGTCCCTTCAGCCAGAGCAGCTAGACTGGTGGGGACTAGGAAGAGGGCCTTTTCTGTGGCGGCCCCCGTACTGTGGAAGTCTCTCCCTAGTGACCTCCGCCATGCCCCCTCTCTGCTGAGCTTCCGCCGCTCACTAAAAACTTGGCTGTTCAGGCGGGAATATGGGGCGGGTTAAGATTTTAAAATTTTATACTGTTTTAAATGTATTTTATCCTGTTTTTATCTTGTGTACATTGCCCAGGGTGGCTGGTTTGCAGGCCAGATGGGCGATAAATAAATGTAAATAATAATAATAATAACAACAGTGTGGGAGGGGGCAGTGGGCAGCCTTCCTGCCAGCCTTCTTTCAACTCCATGGGGACAAAACATTTCCTCTGCCAGGGAAAGGCAGAACAAGAGGAACACGGAGCCAAATGGAAGTGGCGAGGGAGAGACACAAGCACACCCCATCAGTGGCAACGCTGGCACGAGGGGCTGCTGGCCCAGAGGTCTGAGCACAAGATATTTGACCAGAGATTTATGGCCAGGCTGGCTGCTGGGCATCATCTCCTTCTTTGGACTCCCGGCTCCATGTGAACGCAGCAGGCTTTCACCAAAAAGGGCTGTCTTGACTTTCCCCACATGCCTCGGGAGTCCCAGGATGGAAGGAGGCAGCTCGCCACTGCGGGCAGGGAATGCCAGCGGCCTGCCACTATCCAAGTGCCGTGGCCGAGTTCTGGTGCTGGAGTGTGTGGCTTGCTTTATGCAGCCACCCCTGAAGATCCGATCCATGCATCCCCTCCTGCTTTCCACCCCCTCGGTGCCTAGTGGCAGAAAGGGCATGCCCCAGTGGAAATGGTGGGCCTCTGCCTCCTCCACCCCTGCGAGGCTGTCTGCTCTTCTAAAATAATTCCAGTCTGGCAAAATGGGTGCGGAGTCAGAGTGGCACTGAGCAGACATAACCCTACACACACACACACACACACACACACACACACACACACACCTGGGGCTCAATGGCTGCACTGTGACTGGAACACCAGTTCCCAGAGATCACCGGGTCCCAGCTAGCTGCTGTGGTAGCTCTCATCCTGCATGGCTCTTCCTGGGGACCAGGAGAAGGGGTGTGCTTCAAACCCCCCCCCCCCAGTTTTGACCGCTCCGGAGGCTTCTGCCCGCTTGGCGTCAGTATAGGGAATGCTGGGCGGCTCCTGTGTTCTCAGCACACAAGACATGCAGAGCAGCTGGTGACATCAGCAAGCAGCGAGGTGTTGTTTTTTAAAGGGCCGCCTTGCACAACATGATGCAGCTAACCTGTGGAGCTCCTTTTGCCCTGGGATGAGTCAGGGGAGCCAGCAGTGCGTAGCCGAGTTTCAGGGGAGACGGGAGGTGCCGATGCCGAGCAGGATGAGCAGCCTCCAGGGAGGGAGGCAACAGCTGCCTGTGGGCTTCCCAGTGGGGCATCTGGTCGGCCACTGTGTGAACAGAACGCCAGGCCAGAGAGGCCCCCGTTAGGCCTGCTCCTGCTCCAGGACTCCGCGTGCTCTTATGACCGACCGGGACTGAGGGCTGGGCCTGGGAGTGAGGGCAGGGAAGGAGCCTGCCTGCCTGCCTACAGCTTTTCATGCTCTGCCTCCCAACTTCTCAGATGGAGGAGCAGTGGCTGGACCAGGGAGGCAGCTCTGACGCTCAAGTGGCAGCAAAGGCCCAGTCCCTGGATGCTCTCTGGCAGTGGCTTGGGGCAAGGAGAACCGGAAGCCTCCCTTTCCCTCACCACCACACGAGGATTTGCATCTCCCAGTGTTGCCAGTGTTTCAAGGAGGCACGATGTGGTAGTAATGGGAGACTTCAATTTCCCTGATATCTGTTGGGAGACTTATTCAGCCAAACATGGCCCCTCCAAGAAATTCCTGACCTGTGTTGCTGATAACTTCCTCCTACAGAAAGTGGAGGAAGGAACTAGAGGATCGGCTATCCTTGACCTGATTCTAACCAACAGAGACGAGTTAGTGGATAAAGTGGCAGTTTCGGGAACTCTGGGGGAAAGTGACCATGTTATACTAGAGTTCTTGATTCTAACAGAAGCAAAAGCTGAGTGTAGCCAAACACGTACCCTGGATTTTAGGAAAGCCAATTTTAACAAACTCAGAACAATGATTAGTAAGATCCCATGGCAAGTGACTCTCACGAGAAAGGGAGCCCAGGAGGGGTGGGAGTTTTTAAAGAAGGAAATTTTAAAGGCACAATTGCAAACAATTCCCACAAGGAAAAAAGGCAGAGGGCAACAGAAAAAGCCAATGTGGCTTCACAATAAACTCAAAGATGACCTGAAAACAAAAAAGGACACGTATAGGAAGTGGAAGGAAGGACAGGCTACAGGGGAAGAGTACAGGCAGGTAGCACAGAACTGCAGGAATAGTGTCAGGAAGGCTAAAGCTGAGAATGAGCTAAGGTTAGCGAGGAATGCTAAAAGCAACAAAAAAGCTTTCTTCAGATACATGCACAGTAAAAGACAGAAGAAAGAACTGGTGGTTCAACTACGCAATGAGGATGGCAAATTGATAACAGAAGACAAAGAAAAGGCAGAAGTGTTCAATTCCTACTTCGGCTCGGTCTTCTCCCAAAAGAGGGTCTATGACCCCCCTGGCAAACCTGAAGTGCAGACTGAAGGGGCAGAATTGCAGCTTGAGATTGATAGGCAAATGGTCAAGGAGCACCTGATTACTCTGAACGAGTTTAAATCTCCAGGGCCTGATGAGCTGCATCCTAGAGTAATAAAGGAACTGGCAGAAGAACTCTCAGAACCACTGTCTATTATCTTTGAGAAATCATGGAGGACAGGTGAAGTGCCAGACGACTGGAGGAGGGCAAATGTTGTTCCCATCTTCAAAAAGGGCAAGAAGGAGGAACCTGGGAACTATAGGCCAGTCAGTCTGACATCAATCCCTGGGAAGATTTTTGAGCAGATTATAAAGAAGTCAGTCTGCAAGCACCTTGAAAACAATGCAGTGATTACTAGAAGCCAGCATGGATTTGTCAAGAACAAATCCTGTCAGACTAATCTGATCTCATTTTTTGATCGGGTAACCTCCCTTGTGGACTGTGGGAATGCTGTGGACATTATATATCTGGACTTCAGCAAAGCTTTCGACAAAGTGCCTCATGATATCCTGATTAGTAAACTAGCTAAGAGTGGGCTAGATGGAACAACTATCAGGTGGATCCACAATTGGCTAAAGAATCGGACTCAAAGAGTGCTTATCAATGGTTCCTTCTCAAACTGGGGAGAGGTAACGAGCGGGGTACCACAGGGCTCGGTCCTGGGCCCGGTGCTCTTCAACATTTTTATTAATGACTTGGATGAGGAGGTACAGGGAATGCTTATCAAATTTGCAGATGACACAAAGTTGGGTGGAACAGCTAATACTCTGGAAGACAGAAACAAAATTCAAAGTGACCTCGATAGGCTGGAGCGCTGGGCCGAAAACAACAGAATGAAATTTAATAGGGATAAATGCCAAGTGCTGCACCTAGGGAGAGGAAACCAAATGCAGAGTTACAGAATGGGGGACACTTGGCTCAACAATACTACAAGTGAGAAGGATCTTGGAATTGTGGTAGATCACAAACTGAATATGAGCCAGCAATGCGATGTGGCTGCAAAGAAGGCAAATGCTATTTTGGGCTGTATTAATAGAAGTATAGCTTCCAAATCGCGGGAAGTGATAATTCCCCTTTACTCGGCACTGGTTAGGCCTCATCTTGAGTACTGCGTCCAGTTCTGGGCACCTCACTTTAAGAAGGACATAGACAAACTGGAGAGGGTTCAGAGGAGGGCAACAAGGATGATAAAGGGACTGGAAACAAGGCCCTATGAGGAGAGACTGAAAGAACTGGGCATGTTTAGCCTTCAGAAGAGGAGACTGAGGGGAGATATGATCGCACTCTTCCAGTATTTGAAGGGATGTCACACAGAGGAGGGCAAAGATCTCTTCTCGTTCATCCCAGTTTGCAGGACACGGAATAATGGGCTCAAGTTACAGGAACCTAGATTCCACCTAAACATCAGGAAAAATTTCCTGACTGTCAGAGCAATAAGACAATGGAATCAACTACCTAGGGAGGTGGTGGGCTCTCCCAGTCTGGAGGCATTCAAGGTGCAGCTGGACAGACATCTGTCAGAGATGCTTTGACCTGGATTCCTGCATTGAGCAGGGGGTTGGACTCGATGGCCTTGTAGGCCCCTTCCAACTCTACTTTTCTATGATTCTATGATTCCCCCTCCCCCCCCGCCCAAGTGGGGCTTGCATTGCCCGCTAGAGTCTACTGGAAGAGGCCCCTCTTGCCCTATCTGTGGGGGGAGGGGAGTCAGCTTCAATGGTTGAACTTGCAAGATTACTGGGGTGGGGGTCCAATCCTTCCCCTGTTCCCAATGTGGAGCCCATCATCTGTGGGTGAAGGGCCAGCTGGTTGACAAAGTCCTTGCTAACACACTGTAGTGGGTGCAAGGAGCAGCCCTGGCCAAGGACCTTGGCTAGGGCTGCTCCTTGTATCTCCCTGCCGTGAGATTCGTCTGGCGGTGCCTTTGCCTGCCAGTGCCTTGCACAGCCCAGGGCCTCCGGCTGCTGGTGCCGTTGGAAGCCTGCAGGAGTCCAAAGAGATCTTGCCAAACGCCGAGCGAGCTGCTTCCCTTGGCTCCGCTAGCATCTGGCCACCAAGATGGACAGTGGAACAGGCCCAGGAGGGACGGGCCTGGGGTGGATCTACCCAAGACAACCGGCAGGCAGGACCTCCCTCCGTCCCTCAGCCAGGCGGTGCCTTGGCTCACACCTCTGCTCTGGCAGGCCAGGGGGGAGAAAGCGGGGTGGGGCAGGGCAGCAAAAGCCCTTGCCATGCACTTGGGGGATTAAGCTGAGGAAGCAGCAGCAGTTCACTGGCTGAGACATGCTGGGGAAATCCACACAGGTCTTGTGGCACCTTAAAGAGGAGGACATTTGTTAGAGCGGAAGCGCCGACAGCGTAGATTCCAGTCCACAAGTGCTTGTGCCGTCACACACGTGCTGGTCTTTGAGGTGCTGCGGGACTCCTTCCTGCAACAGATTGAGAGGGTGCAGGCTGCCAGCCCCCAACCCACCCCCCAAAGTCGCACCGCAGTGGAGTTGAGAGGCTGGGCTTGGCCCTGCAGCACATCCAAATGCTCACTGGGCCAGAAACTCACAGTTGGCTTTGGACAAGTGGCCACCCAGCTGGGAAAAGCCCTCAGAGGCCTTTCCTTTCTCTGCCCTCCCTCTCCCTGGACAGTGGGGGTCTCACTGGATCCTGCAGGGGCCTGTGAGGATGGCAGGACCTGTTGCTGCACTCGACCCCCAGAGAATTCCCATGGGCTACAAAATTCCTTTCCGCATTTCTGGAGAGTGCTCAATGAAAGGCCCAGATCCAGCCACCATTGTCAGGCAAGCCTTGCACAACCCAAGCAAATGTGTGTAATATTCTTTGCTAAACTACCCAAATGCTGAACCTGGAATTTGCTATCGGAATTAAACCAGTCAGGGAATGGGCATGCACTGTCTGAATCCGTCACTACTTACTCCACTTGTTAAATCTGGGTGGATTCAGAATTTTATGGCAAGAAAAGGGCCTGGGTTGTGTCCCACAGCGCAGGGCTTAATACCGGGCCTGTGGAAGTCTGGGGCTAGAGGCAGCACCGAGAAAGGCAGAGCCCTCCCCCCCATGCCCTGCTCTCGAGAAAACCCACAAGACATCATAGGCCTGCAGATTCAGAATTCCCTGCCACGCGCAGGCCAGTTGTAGAAGGGGGCTGATGAAATTCATGCCGGATGCATCTATCACAGGCTAAACAGCCACACGCAACATGCCCCGAAACCCAGACATATCACTGCAGACGTAGGATGCTCTTATTCTGCCAAGAGACTTGTGGCCATTTAATATATTTGTCTGCACTGAGATGCTCTAGTATTCACTGATGGATTCATTGGTGAAGGGCATAACAACAAGCTGGAAGAAAAAGGTTGGCTCAGTGGAGAGCCGCCTTGCTGCCCGCTGCCCCTCCTCACCTCCACAAGTCACCACTTCCATCTTTTTTGCCTGGCAGGGCTCCAGCACATGATGAGCAGCCCGCAGATGGCACAGGGAAGGGGGCACCTTTGCCCTTTGCGCAGGTGGGAAAGGCCCAGGTGCCCGGCCAGGGACAAAGGGGCTCCCCTGCTGCTTTCCCAGGCTGGTGTGTGTGTGTGTGTGTGTGTGTGGGGAAACTAGGGCAGGGCAGTAGGGGGGGCCATCTGGGAGAGAAGGACAAACTGCTGCAGCGAGGGGACGGGAGCCTTGGCCCCCTGGCCTGGCTGGAGAGAAGAGGCGGGTGGCAAGGCCTGCCCCATGTGAGGGCCCAGCTCCCACCACCACCACCGCCAGCTTCCTGCAGGAGTTCTGTCCAGCAAGCCACGGCCCTCGCCTTGCTCAAGAGAAAAAGCTGGCAGCAACTAGGGGAGCCCCCCCCCTCCGCCCCCCTCCCTGCCGGTCACGGCAAGAGCCTCGAGTGGGTGATTGTAATCTAGCCGGACCGCAAGCGTGAATTAATCATGGGCTTCTGCCGCTGGAGCACGCCTGCAAGGGGAGCATTTCTCGGGTCGGATGGCTTCCTGGATGCAATTCCAAAGAAACCCAAAAGCTCGTCAGCTGCTGCTGCTGGCCAGTCTGAGGCACAACTGCAACTCCCTGTTGCTCTTGCTGTAGGCCCTGAACCCCGGAGGGAGGCCCGGAGGCCAGGCTGGGCCTCCTGTGAGGAGGATGCCTGGGTTCCAAGCCATGCTGCTCACTCAGCCTCGCGGGACTGGAGTGGGAGGCCTTGTAGGCCAGGCCCCCATTCGGGCAGGAGGCGGAGCATCCCCGACTGATGGCTGCGCAAGCCACTGCTTGAAGACCTCCAGCCAGGGTCAGGGAGCCCCTTCTCGCCCAGCCGTCCAGATGCTCTTCCCCTTAAGACGCTTCTCCTCTTGTTCAAGGGAAATGGAACCTCAGCCAGTTAGATCTAGTCCTGTCCTTTGGGGCAGCCACGGAGATGCAACAACCGTGTGTGCCATCCTGATCTCCGAGGAGGAGGAGGAGGAAGAGGAGGGGATAAAAAGTTCCTGAATGAATGAGCCAAAACTGCTTCAGATTGACTCACTGAGAGATGCAGAGCAACCATCACTTAGAATCAAATCCACTAAAAATCCAGAACTGGCTACCAGCCCTGTCAAGTCAGACTGACAGGCAGAGGAACCTATGAGCCCGAGCGGCAGCAGGGAGGTGAGGGAAGGCTCTGGGAGACAAGACCAAGGGCCCCTTTGCAGACCTGTCAAGAAAGGGGGCGGGAGCACACGCTCCATCCACTAGACGCCGCCTGCTGCTCCAGCCTCCCTCCGCCGGGTCCCCCGGGGTCTCTACGGCATCAGGGGCTTGGCTTCTCAGGGTGCCCGACAGCACCAAGAGAGCGCCTTGGGCATGCACACCCATGCAGGATCTATCCCAGAGTCCAAATAAACACAGAGTGTGTGCCACCCCGTTCCCGCTGGCAGAAGAACACCTGAAAAGGGCCAAACGCCTTGGACTCAGCCACCCTTGATCCGGCATCCTCATCTATTTGTAAATGGCACCGGGCAGCAGCGCGGCTGAAGAGTAAAGAAACCCCTGCCTCAGCTGAAGAAAAGGAGGACATGTAATGGACAGGGACTGGTCCCTCCCTCGCGGGGGCAAGAGCAGCGGGGGGGGGGGGGGCTGGAGATTTCCGTCAGGGACCACCCCAGCCACAGCACTGCTGCCCTGCTCCAGCTCACACGCACACGCACACGCAGAGCTGCCTTTTGAAGCAAAGGCCAGGGGGCTGGGTGGCCCAGTTCAAGTCTGGCCCAGAAGCCTGTTCTGGTTCTGCCAGAGATGCAGGGGGCGGAAGCAGGGGCCCTGCCCAGACGACGGCCCACCCCTGAATCACAGGGCCCTCCCCACACCAGCCCCCTGGCTGACGCCAGAGAGGATCGGGAGCCCCACCAGAGGAGGTGCTGAGGCCCGCGCCCTCCGGTCCGGTCCGTGGGCAAACACGCCAAGCCAACCAACGCCTCTCTCCCATTACCTTCCCTTTTATTATCTCCAGTTGTGCGCAAAACAAAACAAACAAACAAAGATCCTGATCCCTGGATGTCCTCAAAGAGCAGAACAAAACAAAAAAGGATTCAACATACATCTGTGTTTTCTGCACATTTACGTGAACAGCCACATTTATGGTTCCCTTTTGCACAGCAAAAGATATGTAGGAAACACTGAGACTGGAGAAGGTGGATGTCGAATCACCATCGCCATCATAATTTAAAAAACGAAAACGAAAAGGTCTCCATAATCTTCACCACAGTGCAAAAATCTCTGACAAGACAGCACGGAATGGAACGAGCCATCATCGCTGGGCACACTTTTCTTAAAAAAGGGGGGGGGCATCTTCCTGGTCTCTGAATTCTGGAACTGTAAACAAAATGTACCCCTCCCCCACCCCGAGGCTTATGAAAAACATTTGGCAGGGCTCCGGCCGGGAGAGGCCGACCAGCCAGGCTGGCGCATCCAGGCAGTCCGCCTCCTTCTCGCCGGCGGAAAGGCCAGACGGTGGGCCAGGGCAGCCGCGGGGAAGGGGCCGGCGCTCCGGGGCTGCTTCCAGTCGTGGGGCGGGAGGAAAGAGGGTCCCACCCGGAGAGCCTGGGGGAAGGGAGGAAGCCCCGCACGTCGCCGCCGCTCCTCGGGCGCCAGAGGGGGCGTCTTCCTCGCGGCCGCGGCGGGGCGGGCGATGCGCACGTCCATCTCGGCCACCCCCGCGCGCCCCTCGCCTGCCGCTCTGGGCCGCCCCCTCCGGAGCGCTCAGCAAGCGTCCTCCACCGCGGCCCGCTCTCGGTGCGACCGACCGGCCGGCCATGCTAGGCAGGCAGGCAGGCCGGCGGCTCATCCGCTGTCGGGCTCCGGGCTGTCCGGGCCGTGGCAGTGCTGCGGCGGGGAGCCCCCGTCCTGGCCGTTGCTCTCGATGGAGGACTCGCTGCCCGTGCTCTCGCCGGAGAGGAGGCGGGTGACGCGCAGGTCGGCGCGCAGCAGCGCCACGTCGTTGCCGATGGCCAGCTCGCCCAGGCCGCTGATGAGCTGCCCGAGGCTGGGCGCCGCCTCCATGGCCGCCGCGTCCCCCTCGACGCCGTCCGCCAGCAGCGGGGCCAGCAGCTCGTCGTCCTCGTCCTCGTCCTCGCCGTCGCAGTCGTCGTCGTCCTCGGTGCCGCCGTTGGCGCAGCCCAGGCCGGCGGCGCGCTCCTCCAGCTCCTCGCCCAGCGAGTCCTCGGTGATGGAGCCCAGCTTGGGCGCGCTGCGGCTGCGCTCGACGGGCGGCTTGTAGCAGCAGCCGGGCCCGTGCAGGAGCAGCTTGCGCAGCGGCACCAGCGGGATGGCGCCGTCGGCGCCCTGGCCCACCTGCTGCAGCTGCTGGTGCCGGGCGTCGGCGCGCTTCTTGAGGCGGCGGAACTCGGCCAGCGCCGCCGCCGACGTCTGGTACAGCAGCAGCGCCATGGCGCGGGCCTTCTCGGCCTTGGAGACCAGCACGGCGTGGCAGCGGAGCAGCACGGCCTTGTGCTTCACCTCGTGGCGGTAGATCCAGGCGAAGAGGCGCGGCAGCCGCGGGTCGGCCACGCAGTAGGTGACGCGGTGCAGCAGGTAGAGGTGGCCCGGGCGGCCGGCGTCGGCGGCGGGCGCCATGCGGATGCCCTGCGGCCCGATGGTCAGCTTCATCTTGGTGCCGTGGCGGCCGGCCTCGCTCTTGGCCCAGATCTTGCCCACGGCCGCCTCGGTGCAGCCGTCGCCCTTGGCCTGCAGCGTGGTGGCGTTGCCCAGGTAGAGCGCCGTGTACGTGGGGGCCTCGCTGCTCACGCGGAACTTCTTGCGCTTGGAGCGGAACAGGTTGCCCATCTTGCTGAGGGCGCCCTCGGCCGGGCACGCGCGGGCCAGCGAGCCCAGCGCCGCCGAGCAGGGCAGGCGCCCGGCGCCCGCCTGGCAGTAGCCCTTGGTTATCCCCGACGGCGGCGGCGGCGGCGGCGGCGGCGGGGCCGGCGGCGGGCCTTGCTGCTGCGGCTGCTGCCGGGACTGCCCCCGGCGCTTCTCCTCGTCGACGGCCAGCAGCTCGAACTTGTGCCGCTTCCAGGGCAGCATCGCGTCGCCGCCACCCGACGGCGCCGCCAGCCCCGGGCGCTGCTGCTGCTGCTGCTGCTGCTGCTGCTGCTCCTCAGCTGGAGGCGCCCGCCGCAGCCCCGGCCGCCCGCGCATCCCGAGGGCGCCGGACAGGCACAGCCGGGCAAGCGCCCCCCGCCTGCCTCCGCATCTGCGTGCGCGCCCTCCGCGTCCGCGTCCGCGCCCTCCGCCGCAGCCGCCCGGTCGCCATCGCCACCGCCGCGCGCCTCACATCCCGGCCGCCGCCGCCGCTGCTGCTGCTGCTGATGGTGGTGGCTGTCTGCGGCCGCGCAGGCGGCGCAGCTAAATATAGGCCGGCGCGAGGCAGCCGAGCCGGGGAGGCGGCGCCCGCGACTGGAGGGGGAGGGGAGGGCCGGGCGGCCGGAGGGGAGGGGGAGGAGCCGCCGCCGCCGCCGCCGCCTCGGCAGCACGCGCCGCCTCCAGCCCCCGGGGGACCGCGCGGGCCCGGGAAGGACGGGTCGGGCCGGCGGCGAGAAAAAGGAGCCGTCCACGGGCGGCGGGGAGGAGCGAAAGGCCCTCCGAGCCCCCCGCCCGCCCCCGCCCGGCGCTCTCCCTCCGTGCGGAGCAGCACCCCCAGCGCGCGCCCCCCCTCCCCGAGCGCTGCCCGCTCTCCGCTCGTGCCCTTCGTGGGACTGGCGCCGGCGACAAGGAACATTCCATGTTCAGTTCGGCACAGCTCGGAAAGGACCCGAACTCTGCCTGCCTGGCGCGAAGACAGCGGCTGAGGGGCGCCTCCCTCTCCCCGAATGCAGGAACCCAACGGAGCTGAATGGCGGGAGATTCAGGACAGAGCCCAGGAGGGACTCCTTCGCGCAGCGCAGAGCTCAGCTACGGGATTTGCCACTGGCCTGAACAGCTTCAAAAGGGCATCCGGCGATTCGTGGAGGAGAAGGCTGCCAATGGCTCCTGGCCAGGATGGCTGCACGCGCCGCAGCTCTCAGGATCGCAGGCAGTTGCTGGGGTCCATGAGGCAGGTGCTGTTGGGCTCGTCTCCTGCTTGTGGACTTCCCACTGGGGCAACTGGTTGGACACTGGGAACAGAATGCTGGACTAGTTGGGCCTTTACTCTGACCCAGCAGGGCGCTTCCTACACTTCTGTGGGTCTGTTCGTTTGACCAGTGGAATGGAAACTGAGCAAGACAAAAAACCCTGGGTTCTGGACCTATTAATAATGAGCAGCCGGTGGGAAGGAGGAGCTCTCAGCGCCGGTGCAACCCAGAGCACACCAGAAATCCGACCTGCTGCTGGTCATTCAGTGGCAACAGGGCCGGTGCTACTATTAGGCCAACTAGGCAGCTGCCTAGGGCGCAGGGCTAAAGGGGGTGCCCGAAATAGGGAGGGAGGGCTCAAGTGGGAAGGGGGGGCGCTAAATATCTGATCTTGCCTAGGGCACCAAACTGCATCAAACTGCCTTGCACCGGCCCTGAGTGGCAACGTGCCTGCCTCGGACTCTGGAGGTCCCAAATGGCCACTAGACCTCTTAGCCATGGACAGACCAGGATGCCGTGTGATCCCCCTTTAAGGCCGTCGAAGCTACTGGCATCATTGCATCTTCTTTGATAAGTGTGTGCTGTGTGTGGCACCAAAAGGGCCACCAAAGGAGGTACCAGCCGCACCTCACTGGGGAGACGTTCCACACGCAGGTGGTACCCCACTGCCAAAAGGCTGCCTTCCTAGCTGCTGCCTGCCTGACTTCTGATGGCGGGGCAGCCAGAGGAGAATTTAGTGCATGGACGGATTGGTTCTGCTGGAGATTAGAAAACTCTGTTAGGAAGCGAACCTGTCATTTCCTGCTTCCCAACCCCACTCCCCAGATCTCTTGGCTGCTTTCCAGTAAGGAGGCAGATTTGTCAAAATATTATCAGTTTCAATTTGAGTTCTTCAGGAGTCCAGTAGTGTCCATCTGGACATGGTTATTTATTATTTTTTCTTTTGTCAGTCAGCCCTAGAACTTCATGTCTCCCAGTCCTTCAGATGCCTCCCCTAAGACAAATAAGCTGGTGCATGCATCTGTCCAACATCTTTCACAGTTAAGACCAATACAAATAATTCATTCAGCGTCTCTGCAGGCTTCCTGTTCTCCGTTAAAAGCATTTCCAGTGATCTTTTCATTCATTTTTTTCTTAACAGTGTAATCACTTTCCTGGCTGGCTTCCTGCTTCTAATGCGATTAAACATATATTTGTTGTTTTTAGCTATATGTGCCTGACATTCTTCTGTTTGTCAGAGTTCTGCTCCTTTTGTTCTACTCATTTGGAACCAGCATCTTGTTTCCCGCAGGGGCCCACCAGACAGAGGCCTGCGGGGTGGGAGAGCAACCGCCCCTTCCTCCCTCCTGTGTCCCCCACGTGGTAGCCTCTGGTCCTGCACTCATTGTGACTAGGGAACCACCTTTCCTAATCTGTAGCATACATTCTAGCACTTCTGTTGTTGTTCCTTGATCCTCTGGACTCTCCCTTTCAACATCCTTTTAACTAATTTCATTTTTGAGAAGTTTACTCTTTTGGAATCAGATGTGATGACCATGTTGGACTTTCTGGGCAAATGCCCATTTGCAGTGTAAATTTTACACAGATATTGAATTTGAGAGCACTGGACCTTGTTCCCAGTCAGTGCAAGAGCACCTGCATCTTGTGTCGGGTCCTGGGTGCCAGTGAGGATTAAGCCCAGGATGGCCTCCCCGTTCTTTGGTTCCATGACCGACTGGTCCAAGGTATAGTCATTTATTGTATGTACAAATTTTGTCTCTTTCTCGTGCTTCAAACAAAGGTTGACACTGTGAATAGGAGGGCAGCTGTGGTCACCCAGTGTTGTATCTTCTTTGTCAGCCTCCCTTGATTCTTTCTCAATCTAAAGACAGAGTTTCGGTCAAGGTGAAAGAGGGCAATAGGATGTCTCTCCAGCAATACATTTTAGGCAGGCCTGCCTGGCACTTCCGCTTACATCAATTCTCTGGAAAGTCTATTTCTCTTACATTTTGAGTTTTCAGGACTCTGTGCCTTCTTTGACACAGAAAGCAACAATAACACCCCAAATAAACTCATCTCTCTCCTTTCTACAGATTTTAAGCTAACCCCACTTATTCCCTTAATTCTGCCAAGTTTCCAGCAAGGCCACTATGTGCCTGTCCCTGTTTAGTACTGGACAGTCCAGTTCACACAGCTTAGCTTTGATGTTTTACCCTTAGGGTATGCACACCTCTGCATTCTTCAAGCCTCTTCCCGTCATCAAAGCCCAGGGATACAGGGATACCAATACAGGCCTGTGGCTCACGCTGGCTCAGCTTGTCTGAGTGTGGAAAGCTAAGCAGGGTCAGGCCTGGTTATTACTTGGATGGGAGACCCCCTCCTCTAGTTTCCTGTATTGAGCAGAGGGTTGGACTCGATGGCCTTGTAGGCCCCTTCCAACTCTATGATCCTATGATATCCTATGAACTTTGCATCAGTTGGTGGCTGACAGGAAGTCTCATTGACAAAACCAGAATGTGGTTGCATCAGACCAAATGTGGACAGCACAGAGACCTTCCAACAAGCCCTTGCAACAACCAAGGGGCCCCACATATATTAGCAGCTAGACTTATTCAGGATTCAGAGGTCAAAATAGATCATTAGGAATCATTAGGAAAGGGATTGGAAATAAAACTGCTACTGTTGCAATGTCCTGATACAAATCCATGGTGCAGCCACGCTTGGAATACTATGTACTGCTCTGGTCAATGCACCTCAAAAAGGATATTGTAGAGCTGGAGAAGGTGCTGAAAAGGTCAACTAAAATGATCAAGGGGCTGGAGCAACTCCCCTATGAGGAAAGTTACAACATCTGGGACTGTTTAGCTTAGAAAAAAGGTAAGGGGAGACATGATTTTTTTTAAAAAGTATGCATGGTGTGGAGAAAGTGGATGTGAAGTTTTTCTCTTTCATAATGCTAGATCCAAGGTCATTCAACGAAGCTAAATGTTGGGAGATTTAGGACAGATAAGGAAGTATTTATTCACACAGCCCATAGTTCACCTATGGAATTCTCTACCACAAGATGTAGTGATGGCCACCAACTTGGATGACTTTAAAAAGAAGTTAGATACATTTACGGAGGAGAAGACTATCAATGGCCACTAGTCATGATGGCCATATACTGCCTCCAGGGTCAGAGGCAGTATGCATCTATATGCCTGTTACTGGGGAATACAAGCTGGAGGGTGCTGTTGTGCTCCTGTCCTGCTTGGGGGCTTCCCGCGGGGGCACCTGGCTGGCCACGGTGGGAAACAGGATGCTGGACTAAATAGGCTTTGGCCTGATCTATCAGGGCTCCTCTTATGTTGTTTTGTTGACGAAGGGGACTCAGATGGTAGGCAAAGTTCCATCTCCAGATCACCACCCAGACTTCTGCAGCTGTGCATGGAGAGGATGCTCTAGCCTTCTTTCCCCTTGGTTCCTACACCTTCACTGAAGGAAGGTCTATCCGTGCCAACAAGCCAGGATAGCTAAATGGAACCTCTGTTTTTCAGAGGATGTGTGCTGGGAAGTGCCAGGTGCTGGGAACAAATAATGGGGGTGACGCAGTGCCTTCATTCCTTATATGCTTCCAGAGGCATCTAGGTGGCCAGCTGTTGCTGGAAACAAAGTGGTGAACTAGAGGGACCTGCTTAAGCTTAGTCTCGCCCAGCAAAGCAGTTCTTATGAGCCCCACATTAGAACAGCTAAGCGGAGAGATTGTGGCTCAGTAGCAGAGCATCTGCTTTGCACACTGTGCTGGTTCTAGTTAAAAAGATCTCGGGTTTTAGGGCTGTGCTCCGTTTCTAAGAACGTAAGGGGTGCCCTGTGGCTGGAGCAGACCACGGTGGGATTCTCTAGCCCAGCATCCTGCTTCCAATAGTGACCAACAGCCAGATGCTGCCAAGAAGCCAACACGCGAGCTGCAGCGCCCCTTCCGCCCGTGTTTGGCCCTGCGGCGCGTGGCGGCATAGGGGGCAGGTCTACCAGTGCCTCCGTCCTTCGAGGGCTTGCCTATCTAAAGCAACCTCCCCCCCCCCCCCCGTGCCCTCCAGGCACCTTGGGCTGCAGCTCCCATCATCCCCGGCCAGCATGGCCGTTAGCCAGGGATGGGAATTGCAGTCCAACCCCTCCCCTCCCTGAGGCCCCGGGCGGGGCTGCGGCCTCCAATCTCCCTTTTGTGGCGTGGTTTTGGTGCCCTCTGGTGGTCTGGGACTGAAAATGTCCGGAACTACCGATCGCGGGGCGCGGTCCCCGCCCGGAGCCTTAAGGGCAGAGCGCCTGCCACGAAGCTCTATTTGCTGCGCGCCGCCACGTGACCCGGACGTGTGCGTTCGCACCGCAGTCCCCTTCCGGGCCCGAGGCGGCGGCGGCGGCGGCGGCGTCATGGGCAAGAAGAAGGTGGCGGGGCTGGGCCGGTCCCTCATCCGGGAGCGCCGCCAGGGGCGCGGGGGCCGCCAGGCCGGCGCTGGCTGGGTAAGTCGGTGGGTGGCCGGCCGGCCGGGCTTCCTCCGGCCTTGGCCCGCTGCGGGGGCCCCCTTCTGCAGGCTGGCTGGAGTGGGCGTGGGGGGCCCGCGCCGCGCGGGGGCTCGGCTCTTGGGCGGCCGGGCCGTGGGGGCTGGGCTGGCGGCGGCAGCTGGGGAAGAGGCTCCTGCTGCCCCGGAGGGCGGGCCGAGGTGGCCGGCCCCGGCTCTCCCTCACCCGTGCGGCCCAGCCTGAGGGGGTGCGCTCCGCCCCCGGACACTCGCCAAGCCCCTTCTCTGGCTCCGGCCGCGCTGGGCTGCCGACCCTGGAGGGCCCGTTCGCCCTGAGAGCTCAGCGGAGCGTCGGTGCGGAGAGGAAGCCTGCTTGGAGCCCAGCCTCGGCCGTCGCCCTGAGCATGGCCCCCGCTAAGAACGCGAGAGGGGAGCCCTGAAACTGGGCCAGGCCCAAGGGGCCTCTCCGGTCCGGCATCCTGTTCCCGCGGAACCGCCCGCCCTGGCCACCGACCGAGGAAGCGGGATGCTGGGTGAGGGCGGCCCAGGGGCCCTTCTAGTAAAGCTATTCGTGTTTCCAAACAACAAACTGGAGGGTGCCCTGGGCTGGGCTTCTTCTTCATAGCAGATTTCTTGTAGCTGGCTGATGGTCAGAAATTCATGGCTGCACTTTTTGCCAGTCTGTAGAAACAGCACTCTTGGATTTCTGCTATTCCTGTAGCTATTAAGAATAGGGGAGCTTTGCCAGGAAAGGCTGGTAACCACCCCAGAAGCAGTAGGTAATGGAAGTGTGGCCCACTTTATTCTCTCTCATTAGGAAGTGCGGTCCTGCCTCTGTAGCATGCATCATTCATGGGCCCTGCATAAGCTTGGTGCTTTTGCATGGACCAGTAATCCTTTTCCACACAAAGAGTAATAGTAAAAGTAGCAGCCCTGGAACTGAGTGGGTCTGTTGGTTGGCTTTGTGGAGCAGATGTGCAGTCCTAGGCCTTTTCTTCACAGCTCCACACAAGTGAACTAAACGATGGCTATGACTGGGGGCGTCTAAATCTTCAGTCAGTCACTGAGCAGAGCTCGCTGGAGGAGTTCCTGGCCACAGCAGAACTGGCAGGAACTGAATTTGTGGCGGGTAAGTTATTTGCAAGGAGGTTCTTGAGTAGCTATGTTCCAAATCCTGGCTCTTGTGCTCCTATTGATTATTTGTTTGTTCTGTAGAGAAACTGAATATCAAAATAGTTCCTGCTGAGGCTCGGACTGGTCTGCTGACTGCAGAAGAAACTAAAACAATCCAAGAGCTGCATGAGCGGAACAAGCAGTTCTTGTGCATCCCGAGGAGGCGAGTGTGTTGCGATTCAGGGTCCTGTTGACTTTTCAAATTCTCTGCCTCTGCCCACATCCTCTGTATTTTGTGCCTGGCCTTTTCACATCTTTAAGATCAATGTGCTGACTGGTTTTAGGATGTTTCTAGTTCAGTGGTGGCACTCCGTGTCTTTGGTCACATGTGCACCCCAGTATGCAAGAGTCTACACAATCTTCTTTAGAATTTCCTCCTTTTATCCTGGAAGACAATCTTACTCGGGCACGAGTGATCGCCTGATGATGATGATGATGTGATGGACCAGCATGTGAAAGTATTGAGCCTAGAGGTTGCACTGGATACTTATAGATTAACTATTAAACACACACGAAGACTTGAATCAAAGAATATAAGCTGTATTACAAAATATAGAAGTTTACTAAAATGATTTTGATCGAGAGTGGAGAAGCTGGTTAGATTAAGCTTAGCTAGCTGGCACCCGTCATAAATGGAGAGTAGACAAGAGAAGAGAGTGATAGAAGTTGCCAAACACAAGAAAGAGGAGAGAGCACTGGGGATTTGGCAGGTGTTGGAAGCCTAGACGCAGTGGGACAAACTTGAAATGTAGTGACACAGAGTTGGCTGGTGTGAGGGGTAGAGTGGAGAGATGATAGAGAAAAATCTGGAAACAAGGGAGAGATTAGAGCGCAGACACTTACCTGTTCCAGAGGGGGAGAGAAACAAATATTAGTTTGGAATGTTATAGGTCTTAGTTCTGGGTTGAGGGGTTGATATTCCGTGATGGGGGCCCTAGGGGCTAACGAGGCTCTTGCAGGTCCCTTTGCCCCTGCGCAGGCCTTTTTGCTGGAAAACTTGGAGGGGAAGCATGAGCCCGTGCATTTCCTTGGAGCCCTGACAAAAATAACAAACACAAAAGTGGAGAAGGAAGGGTGAGGGTAGGAGGAAAAGGGGGTCAGAGGAGAAGGCTGAGCCTAACCAGATCCCAACTCTTCTCTTCCTGGAAAAAGAACCTGTTTTAGTTGAGGGAGGGTTATGACCAGGACAAAGGGGATGAATGGGGATCTAGGGTATTGAGCCCTCTAGCCGTCGGTGCATAGAGAGTTCAGTGTGCGAAATGGTACAAGAGTTCTCCGTTGTAATTGGTGCCATGTGTAACTATTGGGTGGAGGTTCCTAACCTTAGTGGCTGTTAATTACTAAAGCTAATGGAATCTGACTAGTTCACCTAGATCAGTGCTTCTCAATTATTTTCTGTCATGCCCCCCCTAGGAAGAAGAAAACATTTCGCGCCCCCCGCGCGACTGTAAATAGTATCATTTGTCTATAAAATTGTTATAAGTACACCTCTGCATAACACTGTATCCTTATTAACGTATAAGAGAATAAAAAAAGAAAGAAATGTGGATCAATTTACAACAAAGAATAGCTTTATTAACTGTAGCAGAAAAGATTTAAAGGAGCACAGGATTTAAAGGAACACAATATTAAAAAAAACTTTTAACTGAGGTCAAACGAGCCCCCCTTTACGGAGCCTCGCGCCCCCCCTCACTATTTGAGAAGCACTGACCTAGATAGAGCAATGTTACGCTAATTCTCGAAGAGTCACATTGGCTCCTTATTCACTTCAGTACCCAGTTCCCAGGTGCTGGCCCTTCCATGAGCCAAGGTGAGACTCTTGGCTCAGGCAATGCATTGGCAGGAGTAGCCGATCACCCTCCCCCGCCACAAACACACATCCGTCCCCCTCTGGTCCTCGGGACCAGCTACCACTAGTGCCCCCCTCCCACGGTTGCCTGGCTGGTGCTGGTCTCCTTGTGTTCCTTGCTGTGGCTGGTCTGCTTCCCCTGCTGCCCAGCCGCCCCTGGGTCCTGCCAAGAGAAGGCCGAGGCCTTGGCTGTGCGTGTATGGCTGCCTAGGAGCAGCGCCACTGGGGTGGCAAGCACTGTTTAATGGTTTTACTTTAAGCTGTATTTGCTCCTTTGCCCAAGTGCCTGGCAGGACTCTGGAAAGTTCCCCAAGGGGCCATTTGCTCACCTCAGTGAGGTGGCTGCGGAGAGGGGATTAGGCAGGTTCCTAGAGGATAAGGCTGTCAGTGACTACTAGCCCCGATGGCTACATGCCACCCCCAGGTTCGGAGGCAGTGTGCCTGTGAATACAAGTTGCTGGGGGGAAACGGGGAGGAGGCCATGGCACTCCTGTCCTGCTTGTGGGCTTTTTGTTGGGGCATCTGGTTGGCCACAGAATGCTGGGCTAGAGAGGCCCCCTTGGTTCTGATCCAGCCTCAGGGCTCCTCTTCCGTTCTTAGTGGCATGTAAGGTTTGTGTTTGGACAGCCATGGAAAACACGGGATGTGGAGGCCCCAGAGCCAGAGTGCATGCAGCATCTCTTCCCCAGCAGCAGTGCTATGTGCACCTCTGACTTTTACAACCAAAGGTGTATGGCAGGGATGGGCAACCTGATGCCCTCCAGATGTTTTGGACTACAACTCCCATCAGCCCCCAGTCAGAATGGCTAGTGGTCAGGAGCTGTAGCGGAAATGAACTGGAGGGTACCAGGTCGCCTCCCCCTGATATATGTTTCAGAGAGGATTCTTCCCCAGTCAGAGACACAGCTCTCGGTTGCTGTGTCTATTCCAGGAGGAGAATAACATTGTTAAGAGCCGAGCCAGATCCCTGGGGGACACCTTTGGCTCTGCTTTTCTACACCCATCAAGGAAGGAGATTCCACAACTGACACCAGTGCTGAACCACTCTGCTCAGGCAGGACTTCCTCGCTTTTCTGTGGTGTTTGCCTCTTCTTCCTTCTCCCACACTCAGTGGATGACTGACTGATCAGTATCCCCTCCAGAGCTTTGGACATCCTTTAAATATTTGGAAGCTGTTCCTGTACGCTTCCCCCTTCCTTTTAACCTCTGTGCCCAGTTCTTTCAGGTTCTCCTCATGCTAGTTCTTAGTCTAGTTCCTTTATAGTTTTCATGACAAATCCTTTTGTCAGCATCTGCCTGGATTGCTGACTGGTTGTTTATTTATTTTATTTATTTATTTGCAGCATTTCCGCCCCCTCTTCAGCCAAAGAAGACTCCCAGAGCAGCTTACAAAGATTAATAACGAGACAGTCCCTGCCCTCAGGCTTACAATCTAAAGACATGACACAAAAGGAAAAGTGATGGGGGGGGAGGCGGGGAGCAAAGCTCAGACACCAGTTCTTAGTTACAAGGTTGGATGTGCCTGCTGCAACTCCAAAATTCATGTACCTTTTCTGATCTACTGTATATCTCATTTTGTGATGGGTTTCTCCAGGCCACACTGGGACAAGCAAACCAGCCCTGAAATGCTGAATCAGGCAGAAAGAGACAGCTTCTTGGAGTGGAGGCGGCGGCTCGTTCGGTGAGTGTTCCCTCCCTGTTGGCCTTTGGTGTTCTGCCAGGGAATGCAACTGGTCTTCTCTCCCGATTAACTAACCTCAGTTAGAATGCAAACTCTCTGGATTCTGCAGAATGGAGCCATGAGGCAGAGCACGTAGGAATCAAGTCTTGTGCTTGCGCATGTTTTCATGTGAGCCTTTATACCATTTTCTGACCACCTTCGATATTCCTCTATGGAGGAGAGAAACAATATGATGATGGAGCTGTGCCATTAGCAACAGCCCTGAAGGGTGCAGGAATGTATCTGGCTCTATTGGATTAAGAGACATGTTGTGTGGGCTTTCAGTATGGCCTTGGGCACGTCAACAGCACCTTTCAGCATTAGATGTCTGCAGGTTGCCTGGAATGGTGATCTACCCATTCAGTTTGTCATGTGCACGTGTGCTAAAGGCCGGTGTAAAGCTCATCATACATTGAAAACATTCCAGGCAATTGTTGCTATAATGTCACATGGCACAATCCATCAGCCGCAAGCCTGACGGGAGAAGATCCATTGAAATGGATGAGCTCCTGCTGCTAATTTTGGTAGGTATGAGTAGCAGAGCTTGCGGGTGGAAGGTGCTCTGGTCCTCTGAATTGTGGGAGTCCAGACCAGGCGTACATGCCTCCTCAGAATCAATGTCGTTTTGTGCCAGAATGGCCCCTTGGGGCCTCTCTCGCTTCCTGGGCTACTTGAGATCCTGCTAGTTTGCTTGTTTCAAACATATACAAGTACGTACTTACCAAGCCTGTGGCATCTTAGAAGAGGCATCCCCCCTTCTCTCCAATGCTGGGTGGAAAGCCTCTTCTATGATGAGGCCTGCTGTGACCCATCCTGCATCATTCAGAACAAAGTTTGTATCTTGATTCAACCACGTGTACAAAAATGAAGTCATATCTCACATATTCATTAGTAGAACGTACATCAGTGATGGCTGGAGGTGCGGGTTGTGGGCCCCTTCCCTTGTTGTTGCTCCCCACCTCCCAGCCACAATTTCTGAGATGACAAACTGCTAACATGTTAAAAATAGCAAAACATAAATCAAAACACCAAATAAAATTAAAATGGCAGCATATTTCTAATAACTTAAACAAGCCTTGACAGATCGGGTTAAAAGGCACTAAACCCCACAAAATGCGCCCCCAAACAGCAACCTCTTCAGCTGACATCTTTAAAATGGTCAAACCTGATGCTAGGTGAAAAGATAGGGAAAGGGGATTCCACAGTGGAGAAGATGCTGTCCCAGGCTGGGGGACGATCCAAGAGGCTTCTGTGGAAGCACTTGCAGAAGCTGAGACTAGGAGTGGCACGTTTGTTTGGTTTCCTGCTGGGCGTGACATGCTGCCCTGTCCTTTCAGCGTGGGGACACGTTTCTGATCCACAGTGAGTTAATGCTGTTTGCGCTCTTCGTAACATACGCTGCCCCCACCCTTGCAGGACTTCACTCACTCACTCTCACTCTCTCTCTCACACACACACACACAATGTTGTAACCATAGTTAAAAAATGGTTGTACAGATAAGAAGTCTTGGATGTGTGGAATAATCACAGTTGTTGAACACCCAGTGTTGTTTTCCCCCCCTGCACCTTCAAGACTGGAGGAAGAACAGAAACTCCTTTTGACCCCATTTGAACGAAATTTGGATTTTTGGCGTCAGCTGTGGCGAGTCCTCGAAAGAAGGTAAAGCTCAAAGGCTGCTCTTTACATGCAGCTTTTGCCTCTTGTGAAGCTGGTGCTGCTGCAGTGATTGCAGTTGTGAGTCACTGACCTGTGGAGAGGAGCTCACGTCTGTTCCAGGGGTCACAACATGGAGGCAACAAGGACTCTGTGATTTTCAGAGCCAACTACTGCTAGCAAAAGCAGTTGGAAGTGGCTGGTGTGTGAAGGATGCCCTAGTCTGTGGGGTCGTTGGAAGGCAGCTCTGACCTGCCCCCAAGTCTAGCTAGCTGAGTGTCGTGCCCTACTGTGTTGCCTGCCGCTCAGCTGAGTCTCACCAAAGGCCCCTCTCTGATGGGAGATGGCATGACTCGGCACAGGTGAGTGAACTTGGCCCGTGAAAACAGTGTCTTTTCTTTTGCAGCGACGTTGTGGTTCAGATAGTGGATGCCAGGAATCCCCTCCTGTTCAGATGCCAAGATTTGGTAGGTGAAATGACCTGAGTTGACTTTATTTGGCAGCTGCTCCATTCACCCTGTGCGTGAGAAAAGTCTGGTCATGGGCCTGCTAAAAAGGATCCGTGTTCTGTGTCAAGCAAACCCAGATGCTGCCCAAAACACCTCCTCCCCTGGCTCTCCGGTAAAAATTATGATGATGTTATAATGGGCAGATGTTTATTTTTTAGTAATACACATTTGTTACATTCTTGCTATTTAAGAGGAGTCAAAATCGAGGGAGTGCAATTCATTTGCATGCTCGAATGGAAGTGGAGCATGTGGCAATAAGGATGCGAGGATGGCCGTGGGAATGCAGTGCTGGTTTCCTCAGGGATGCCTCCGCATTCAGTCAGGGAGAAAGTTCTGAAAGTCCACCCAGATTCTGCCCTCTGAATGAATTATGCGAGTCAAGATCATTCTGCAAATATGTCGCACTCTTTATTTTGACCCTGCTATTTTAACTTTTCCCCAATTTTTTAAAAAAATGTTTTTCAGAGGGCAGCGGTAAAAGGGGATGGTGGTTTGGGAAAGGACTGGAGAATGGCAGGGGGTCGTAACTTGGGAGGGAAGCTCTGTCCCCTGAATCTGGGAGTGTTTGAGTGACGCGGTCTGCTTGCCTTCAAGCCCGTCTTCAATACCAAAGATTCCTGGCCTTTTCAGACGAGAAGGCTGTCCTCTGCTTTCTGCACCAGTCCTCTGGTTCCGCTTGGTGGACCGCAGGAGAGCACTGGCTCTGTTGATGTCTTCTTCAGAGGTGGCAAACTCTGCTTCCAGTCTGAGCTGCCAAGCCAGGATCTTGGCAAAAGTTGCTTCCTTGAGGTGCTGGTCCACAGGTACCAGGGCCTGGGTTCTGCTGAGACAAGACCTATAGATGTAGTGGGCATGAGCATCCTGAGCCTGAAAAGCGGGATGAAGATCCTTCTGATCCATCCCCTTGTCCCATGGACTCGCATAGCGGGAAAGGATAATCTCCAGATGCCCTTCATAGAGTAAAGCATGCCTGTGTGTGTGCATGTGAGAATGTGAAGTCCTGAAATGAGGAGCCTGGAAGACATCCAGATGGCTCAGCGGGATCAGGCCCTATGGAGGGGGAGGGGGGAGTTCTGGCCCACCCAGTGGCAGGCTGAGGGAGCCAGTTCGTCGTGAAAGCATTGGGCCACACGAAGAGGCGCTGTGTGTGTTGTTCGTGGAACAGCCCACAGTGCCCCTGGCAGATGATGAAGCTTACTGCGGGTTGTCATTCCCCCCCCCCCCGCGTTCAGTTCTCCAGCTGGTATCCCAATGTCCTGTGTGGCAGGACCTGTCTTCCCCTCCCTGCTTCGATTGCAACCCTGCTTTCGTTCACCAAAATTTCTTCCCTGGAGCGCTGTGCATGCGTATATTTTCCTGTCCAAAAGAAATGCTCAAATTTGCCAGATCATTTTTTTTTTAAAAAAAACCCTTTCTTTTGACAGCTGTCAAAGTGTTTGTGAAAAGGGGGTGAGATGTAGATCTCCCCTTTCTGAAGTACCTAGAGGCTCGGGGAAGTGTGGAAAAGGCAGAAGGCACAGAGCTGTCAGGGCAATATTTTAAAACTAGAGGATCATGCTGCTAATGTGGAGATATACTCGCCACCCCCTTTTGAGCAAAAACCACTTTGCTTTTCGATTGACAGCTCGCCAACTGACCTATATGCAGCCTCGCCTTGTCAATGTCCATGGATGTTGCCTACTGCACTTTTGACAGCAGACACTTACCAGGACGTTGGCCAGACAAGTCTCCACATTTTGGGCAGCCGTAAATGTGCACCTGCAAAAGGCCAAAGAAAAATTATGATCTCAATTGCGCACATTTCTGCTGCCCTCCCCCCAAAGGGTAACGTGCCAGTGAGGGTCGCTCCAAAGTGCCGTTTGGGCACTGGTGGAGCAGCCATCGCTGCCGGCAGCACAGGTGAGATCACCAAGAGCGGCTCGCTTGCCACTTCCCACAACGGGATCAGTCTCCCAGGTTGGACAACACAACTGATTGTGTGGGTACAACAATCCCTACTACACCCCGTAGGTTGTCAGCATGGCTTGCTATCCTCAAACGAGCCACCCTGTGTGAATCGGTTTGGGTTCGCGTGACATGACAACCCATCGCGGGTAGTTGCCCTCAGTGGGTTGTCATGTTGTGTGAACCCAGCCGTCTTTCCGAGAGACACAAGTGTTTTGGAGCACTGTGGTGCTTCCTCCTCCTCCTCCTCCTCCTCCCCCTCCGGGAAAGGCCCCATTTTAGTTGATGGGGTAAGTAGAGGATTCCCAGGGGTGACGTCCCTCACTGTATTTTTCTGTGTGAACGGGATGGTTTTACCTCTGCTTTGTCTTACTTGCATCTTGTAGGAATGCTACGTGAAAGAAATCAGCCCTGAGAAGGAGAACCTCATTCTGCTCAACAAGGCTGACCTGCTGAGCGAGGAACAGCGCTCAGCCTGGGCACGGTTCTTCGAGGAGGAAGGCGTTAAAGTGGTGTTCTGGTCGGCTCTGGCGGAGGGGAGGCGGCTGGCAGCTAGCTCCAAGGTAGCTTTGGCAGCTGGCTGTGTCATGCTGGGCAGAAGTGGTGGCGGTGACTTCCTTACGGGCACTTCCTGTGCCTTCTGTCAGCAGGGAATTTTTCTGCAGCATCCTCCTGCCTGGATAATTCTAGCATCAAAAGCCTTTCAGTTTAAGAGATGAGTTGAGGCTCTTACAAGTGTATATATGCACCAGAAGGACCATAGACGCTGCTGTAAGTTAGCCTCCATGCCCCATCAGCAGCAACCGTGTGCTGCAGTCTCTTCTCTTGGGCTTGCTTACCATGTAACCTTCCTGCGCCCCAGTCTTTCCTTTGGCCCCCAACCCGCAAAGGAGGGTGGCCTGGCTGAGGCACCAAACACAACCTGGGGCCAGTGCTATACATTCTGACTTCTTAATTCGGACAACCATCCTCTTGCAAAGTTGTAAGAGCTGCAGCCCTATGCATGCTTAATGAAAATGTGGGCCATTGTGGTTGTTGGAGATTTCGTGGCGGCTGCGCACCTGTCGGCCCCCCGCAGCAGCTTCTGTCAACAGAGCAGGCATCCTGTGACGCGTGTTCTGCATCCTTTCCTCAGGAGACGGAACTGGCGGAGCTGCCAGACTTGGGTGATGCGCATTCCAGCCAGAAGGAGCCACAGGCCTCGGATGACAGCAGTGCAGAAAGTGGGCCTGACTCTCACTCGGGGCCTCCTGGGAGTGAAGATCAGGAGAGCAGCCGAGAGGAAGACAGTGATGTGTATGAGGACTGTGAGGAGGAGGAGGAGGAAGCATGGCTGACCTGCTCTGAAGAGGAGGAGAGCAGAGCCCAGCTTACAGTTGGTCCCTTGGGGGAAAGCAGGGCCGACGTTGCCGCGATCCAGAGGCTGGGACCCCGTCAGAGCTGGCCTGTCTGCAACAGCAGCCACTTAGTACAGAGAGATGAACTCCTGGAGATCTTTAAAATGGTTCACAACAGGAAGAAGAAGATCAGAGAGAGCAAGGTCACTATTGGGCTGGTGAGTTGGTGACCCTGCAGGGCTGCCTCTCCTGGCACCGTTGGGCAAACGACACCCAGTGTTCCCTTTCTCTGGATCTGGGTCGAAAGCAGGCAGGGACGCTTGGCAGAGCAGCTGGGCAGGCACTGGGCAGGGCCCACCGGCACTGCTAGCAGGGAGTTGTGCAGATGAGGCACAAAGAGGCAAATTTGGGTTCCTTCCTGTCTCTCAGGTTGGCACAGCCAAAGATTAAATTCTCCTAGCTGGCCTCGGGGAGAGGTTTGGACTCTGTAGCCAGCATTCAGGTTTGGGGTTGTTTTTGAATGCCAGGGCTCAGCTGTTGAATAGCGAAGGGCACCTCTGAGCACAGGCAGAGCGTTTATGCCCCACTACTGAATTGCTGTGGCCAGGTACAGCTGGGAGGGGCGCTTCAAGGCCAAGGGAGGTGGGGAGATGGCTATATCCCAGGCAGGTTCTGGAAATCATGCTGCGAAGCTTGTCGTCCTCGTCCCCGTCCCCCCAGCGTGCTCTTGCAGCATGCCATGAGCACTGCCTGGGAGCCTGAACAGGATGGCTCTTTTGAGGCGCTCCTCTCTTCCCACACACCTGGCAGCTTGTACGTGTTTAGGAATCCTGCTTCCAGCTTCTCACCCTCTTCCCGCACGTGGGGCAATGTCAGTTCTTCGCCTGTTTGCTCTTCCCTCTAGCCATCCAGGAGACTTACAGTCTTTCCTGGAAAATGCCCACAGCTTCTTTCTTGCAAACCTGACCTTTTTATTTTCCCACGGCATGGCCTTTGACTTGGGTTTAATCCAGCACAAATCTCACCCAGAAGCCGGGACAGCCCTTGGCATTCCTCCCGCAGGATGGAGACTGTGATCTTTAGCTAGTCCCGCTCCATCCTGGTGGCCCTTTCTGGTGCAGCAGATGTCAGAGTGGCCGGGCCAGGCCTGCCCAGATGCCAGCGGCTTCCTTCTTTCCTAGGTGGGTTACCCCAATGTTGGCAAGAGCTCGACTATCAACACCATCCTTGGAAAGAAAAAGGTGTCTGTGTCCGCCACGCCGGGGCACACAAAGCATTTCCAGGTATGGCCAGAAGCAGCCAGAGCGTTGCCGTACTGACGGCCGGGGGCGCCTCGGCTTCTGCTGGCTGCGACGGGCACCTCCTGCCAGAGGAGGGCTGCTGAAATACTGCCTTGCCCTGCTCTCCATTCCATGGCTCGGTGGCTAGAAAGGAGGTGCCCTCTTTTTTTAACTTAGAAAAGGGGGGGGAAGATGAGCGGGGGGGAAGAGAGTTACGATAGAAATGTATGAAGCTCGGAGCAGTGTGGGGAACTTGAACAGAGGAGGTGTTAGTTCCTCTAAGCCAGCAGTGGGGCTCATGGCTCTGCCTGGAGCGGGACCTCTCTGGGTGGCCTGCCTGGTCAGCCTGCCCTCCTCTCCTCTCCTCTCCTCAGCCTGCCTGCAGAGACAGACCCGGGGCGAGGGAGGGCAGAGCATGCCTGGGGGATGCTGGCTGAGCCCAGCTTGTTTCTGCCATACAGACGCTGTACGTGGAGCCCGGCCTCTGCCTCTGCGACTGCCCCGGCCTGGTGATGCCCTCCTTTGTCTCCACGAAGGCCGAGATGATTTGCAGTGGGATCCTGCCGATAGACCAGATGAGGGACCACGTGCCCCCCACCTCCCTCATATCCTTTTCCTTGATGCGTCTCGGTGCTCTGATGGGGTGAGGGACGAGTGAGATCAGCCGCGGTCTTCTGGCAGTTCAGGACCAGCCCGTGTGCCGCCAGCAGCAGGGTGGAAATCACGTGGTCATGTCCTGTGGATTTGCGGTCCAAGAGGATATGGACAGGACAGTGGGGAGCGGGGAGGGTTTGTACTGGGGGAGGGTGCAGAGGGTGGGAGGCTGTACTGGGGGAGGGTGCAGAGGGTGGGAGGCTTTGCTTGGGGAGGGTTAGGCGAAGGCTGCAGCTTGGCCGGGGTGGGTGGGTGGGTGGGGGGCTGCTCCGTGCATAGAAGGGTAGCGTGGAGAGCCAGGGATGGAAAGATCAGAGGAGAGGAGAGCGTGTGCAGCACTGCGGAGAGTCCGAAGGAGGGGCAGAGCTGGTGAGCCTTGAAGCTGGAAGCCGGGCAGGCGGGCCGGCCAGATGCTCCAGGAGGGGGGATGTTCTTTCATTTCAGGCATTGATCAGCCAAATGGCACCGTAATTGAGGAGGGGGCCAGCATTCAGGGCTGGCTGAAGGGGGTGAGGGAAGGCCAGCATGGAGGTCCCAGCAGAGGTCCCAGTGCAGGCGGGGCCGGAGCGCAGCGGGGGAGCCCGTGCTTTGCGTGCAGGGCCGCCCCCCGTGCTTTGCGTGCAGGGCCGCCCCCCGTGCTTTGCGTGCAGGGCCGTCCCCCCCCCCCGTGCTTTGCGTGCAGGGCCGTCCCCCCCCCCGTGCTTTGCGTGCAGGGCCGTCCCCCCCCCCCGTGCTTTGCGTGCAGGGCTGCCCCCCCCCGTGCTTTGCGTGCAGGGCCGTCCCCCCCCCCCCGTGCTTTGCGTGCAGGGCTGCCCCCCCCCGTGCTTTGCGTGCAGGGCTGCCCCCCCCCGTGCTTTGCGTGCAGGGCTGCCCCCCCCGTGCTTTGCGTGCAGGGCTGCCCCCCCCCGTGCTTTGCGTGCAGGGCCGCCCCCCCCGTGCTTTGCGTGCAGGGCCGCCCCCCCCGTGCTTTGCGTGCAGGGCCGCCCCCCCCGTGCTTTGCGTGCAGGGCCGCCCCCCCCGTGCTTTGCGTGCAGGGCCGCCCCCCCGTGCTTTGCGTGCGGGAGGGCCCAGGTTCAGTCCCCGGCAGCAGCTCCAGGCAGGGCTGGGGGAGCTGCCGCTGGGGAGAGCCATTGCTGCCTGTCTCCACTCGCCGTGCTGGGCTCGGCGGACCAAGGACCTGGCTCGCTCTGAGGCGGCTTCCTGTGCCCCTAAATGGGGGTGAGGGGTTTGGGTGTCTGACGCTGAAAATAAAGGATGGATCTCGGAGGTGCTGAGGAAATTGAAGGAGCAGGGCGGCGTGTGGGGGGGAGGAACCCAGGTATTGTACTTCCTGGAGAAAGGAAAAACAGTGCCTGAAGGTTTGGGTGGAAAAGGCAGTTTTTATTTTATGTATTTATCTGAGGCATTTACATACTGCCTTTCAGCTTACCAAACTCCCAGGGCAGCTAACAACGAAATCCAGTAAAATCCACTGCGGCCACAAGTGAAAATCGGCTGGGTCACATGCCGGAAGGCCTGAGCAAACGAAAAGGTTTTCTCCTGGTGGCCCAAAGTTTGTGCGACTGATCTGCCTCTGGGAAGGGGCTGCAGCGCTGGCACCGTGAGCAGGAGCAATGTGCTGGGAGGCCCCCCGGCCAGGCGGTCGCCGGCTTCTCCCTTGCCCCCGGAGCCTGCCTCTTTGGCCCGCCTCGTGGCTTCCCGGGCCAAGGGCCATTCCCTCGACCCCCACTCCTGATCGGCCATGTGGGGATAACTTTATTGGGCTGTTGTGAGGATCACAGAAGGAGAAAGCATTTGGGGCGCTTTCCATTCATCCTAGTTTCAGCAGTTTCCTTCATGCAGCCTTGCTGGAGTGGCTGCTGACAGCCCTCCGGAGGAAGCAGGGTAAGGTGCGGTGGGCCCGTGACCCACATATGCCGAGCCTTTGATTCATTGCCATTTTAGAACAATGCCCCTTCAAAGGCGGCGGGGGGGGGGGAGGAGTCAGGTGCAGGGTTCCCAACACTGCGCCTGCGGGCACCTTCAAACCTTTATAAAAATCCATTTTTTGAAATATACTTGGATTTCTATATATCCGTAGTAATGAATATATATGAAATGCAGACAACTTCCTAACAATTATACATAGGCTTCAATAAAAGCAGACTAAATATCCAAATGAGTATCCATTTGAAGGTGTCTATGCCACCCGTTCAAATATTGAAAGCATTGTAAGGTCCTCAATCCATTGCATTATAGGAGGTGAGTGTTTATCCTTCCAATGTTGTAATGTCAGTCTTTTAGCTGTGAAAAGGGTGCAGAGAATCTATTTACACTGACCATTCGTTAATTTCTATGAAGCAGGTAAATAATGAAAAGAGCGTGTACATCAGTGAATATTAAAGACTGTGCCAGTACAAAATTTATCTGTGTAATAACCTCCTCCCAAAAAGAAGCAACTACTGGGCATTGAGCAGGGGGTTGAACTTGATGGCCTTGTAGGCCCCTTCCAACTCTATGATCTATGAATCTATACATGAATATGTTTAAAAGAAGCATTAGCTGTATTGCACTGCCAGTAAATAGCTGAATTAGACAATCCCTTATTAAAGAGACGTTGCAGTGTCCAATAGACACGAAACAAAAGTTTTTGCTGAATAAGACACAGCCTAAGATCCATAGATGCGACAGGTAGATGCCAAAGTGGCAATCCACTGATTAGACATTTTGTGGTGGTGTCCACAGCAGTTTCTCAGATTCCCAAAATGTGCCCATAGGTCCAAAAGGGCTGGGGAGCCCTGATGTAGGGGCATTAGAGGCTTGACATAAGACCCAGAATGTTAAGTCATGACGGTAGCTTTTCAGGCCAGAAGACCTTTTTAGGATGTGTTGCTGCCCTATTGGGGTGGGGTGGGTTTTCCCTCTGCATACCTGTAATGCAGTGCACCAACGAAGTGCCACCCCTCACCTTCATATTCGTATGGATGTTCCGAGGATGCTTGCACAGAGGGAGGGAGGAGGGTGAGCTGGTCTTCTGTTGGGGAACCTGCCCTGCAGACTCAAGACACCTCCCCAAGATGCGTTTCCTTCACTCGCTCACGTCTGCCAACGCATCCCACGGCCCATCTTGGAGGCAACCTACGGAATCAACGTCATCCGGCCTCGAGAGGACGAGGCGCCCGATCGGCCACCGACGTCGGAAGAGCTGCTCACAGCTTACGGATGTGAGTAATAGCCCTGCAGTGGTGAACTGGCCGCTGGCCTCTCTTGCTCTCTCTTCGGGCGTGGTTGCATGTGCCACGTGTGCTCCCTCCCCAGGTTCCGGACAGAGTGCAGCTCAGCGCTGCAGCCAGCTGGCATTGCCTCTTGGCGAGGGGCCTTCAAGGTTCCTGAGACTGGGGAGGATCTTCCTTTGTCCTTTTGTGCCCCGTTAGCCCATGGGACTCTCGTCCCAGAAGAGCGTTTGCCTCCCTGAGCTGGTGCCGTGTCTTTCAGCAGCTGCTTGCGTAGTAATCTCCCAGCCTCTGTCTTCCCTTCCCTCTCCACCCCACACAGACATGAGAGGCTTCATGACGGATCATGGGCAGCCGGATCAGCCCCGCTCGGCCCGCTACGTGCTGAAGGACTACGTCACTGTATGTTGTCTGAGTGCCTGAGCACGAGTCGGGGTGGGAAGCAGAGTGCACGTGCAGCGTTGCCAGGAACTGCCCCAAGCACTGGGTGGGGCTGGAGGGGCGGGGCATGCTGGAGATTCAGGACATAAACATGTCATGGGGGGGGGAGAGAATTGAGGGAAATGGAGACGGAAACTTAAAAACATTTCAAAAGTAGCTTTTCGAAAAATACTTGTTTCTCATTTCCCTTCAAAATGCCTTGTCATAATACAGTATTTTACAAATATAGTCTGGCTTGTAGATCTTAGAAATGAGAGGGGATTCAGATTCCTTTTATTTGGGGGGGGAGAAGGGGGGAGGAAGGTAGAACCCAGATGTTTTGGGCGTCAGCCCCGAGGAGCCCCTGCCATCATGGCCAGTGGTCAGGAGTGCTGAGAGTTGACGTCCAAACACCTGGAGATCTACTTTCTTGCCTGACCACCCCCCACTTTGCAGTGGGTGGGGGCCACATAGAATATTGGTGTTTATGGGACACTTTTGCCTTATTAATACTCTTACTAAAAGAAAGCTTAGAGAAATGCCCAGAGCTGAGTTGCTCATGCGGAGAGCCAAAGTTCACAAGCTAGTGGTGGGATTAATCCCTTTGGACTCCCCCCCCCCCCGGTCCCATCTCTTGCAGGGCAAGCTGCTTTATTGCCACCCACCTCCTGGACTTGACCCCCAAGACTTTCAGCTCTGGCATGAAAAGCATGTGCCAAGCAAGACCACACAGCACGATACCAGAACGCAACCTGGCAGGAACCCAAAGGCAAAGCAGATTGAAAACACGGTGGACACTGCCTTTTTCCATCAGGTAAGGGGTGGTGTGTGTGTGCGTGTGCTCGGGAGATGTGCGCTGGACTCCACTGTGGACTCCACTGTGCTCCTACTGTGAAGTGTAGCTCCTGCCACAGGACACCTCTCCGTCCAGTTGTACAAGGCTTCTGCCTCCATAAGACTCCCCTGGGGCCAGCGAGGGGGCTGCACTTTCCCCCTCCTTACACTTTAGGGTTGGCGCGCCTGGGCCCGGGGGGTGCAGCAGGCGTTTTGCCCCAGCAGCTCCATTTTCCATCCCCCTGCCTTCCCTCGGCCCCAAGGCCCCGCTTTGGACTCTAGGCCTCTCGGAGACCTCTGTTGCCAACGTGGCCCTCTGGCCCACCCTGGCTCTGCCTCTCCGGACTTCGCTGTCTGTCCCTGGAGTGTGTCCCGAGAGTGTGCCTCTCTTTCAGGAGAACGTCCGTGCTCTGACCAGAGGCAGCCAGTCTGTGGTGAGCTGTAGAGCAGGCCCTGGTCCCGGCCTCCTCTGCCGTCCAGCATCCAGCTTGGGGGACATCCCAGGAAAGCCCTGGAAGAAGCATGGCAACAGGAACAAGAAGGAGAAAATCCGCCGCGTCACTAAGCATTTGGAGGCTTAACTGGGACTGCCTGACGTGGCTCTCTGGATGGGCCAGGGGGTGTCCTGTGTCCTGGCGAGAGGAGAGCGGAGCCCGGGGCCCTCTTGCCGGCTGCCAAGTCCCAAGGCTGAGCTCTGCAGTCTGCCTTGGTGTCCCTCCCTCACATGCAGTGCCAGAGTCCCCAAGCCACGGCCTTGGGACCGCTGTTGGCCACTGCCTTGAGGAGAGGCGTTTGGGCGTGTGGATGCTTCCCTGACAAGCACGTGGAGCAGGAGCTGCTCAGCTGTCACTTTGGCTTGTGATCCAAACCCAAATCAAGGAGAGCAGGAGGCTGTTTTCCACTCTGTGGGAATAAATTTTTCTTACATTTTTAATCATTGTCTTTCTGTAAATGTGGCAGCAGCCGAACTAATTCCATACCTTGGGCAGTTTTTTCTCTTGCCCTGCCTTGCAATATCCTCCCTCCAATAGGAACACTTCCACCGCTGGAGGGGGCCCAGCTCCTCCTAGCAATGGTCCCTGTTGTCCTGGGTCTCCCCCCCCCCCCCGTATACGTCCCCCCTCCCAATAATTGAGCATCCATTCTCCTGAAGTCTGTGTCTTTTCCAAAAGTGTATAAACTTTCCAATCCTTTTGGGATAGTCTGTTTGCTTATAGCCATTCATTCACAGAGGCCAAAGGGCCACAGGGGAAGATGCACACGCCAGAGACACATGGAGAGGGACACCGCATATAAGTGTTTTTGTGCCAGTGCCAGAAGTCTCTGAGCCAAGATGGGAAAGTTGGACTGCTTAGTTCTGAAAGGGAACATCGCTAAAGTAGGCATAATTAATCTGGTGGGATGGACAGAGCCAGTGGGATGCAGCCATCTCTGGGTAGTAACTCTGCAGGAAAGATAGGCAAGGGAGTGCTGGGGCTGTTGCTGTGTAGTCAAAGAGGGCACTGCGTAAAACTAGAAAGCTGAAAAGGGGCAGCCTCCACAGAATTGCTGCAAGTGCCAATACCCAGACCCCCAACTGTGATTTAGTACTGGGGACATGCTGTCATCCCCTAACCAAAGTGTTCATGGTGATCTTGAGATGGAGAATGAAATCAGGGAGACATCCAAAGGAGAAAGGGTTGTAGGAATGGGTAACTTCAGTTTCCCCTCACTTGAACTGGATAAATGCAGGTTCTGGTCATGACAGAGAGCCTACATTTCTAGGTGTGCTAAACAACTGGCCAAGAACAGCAGGGAAACACTCCTGGACATACCAGTTCTAAGTGATGCTCAGGACCTAATACAAGACTTGAGTGTTGCTGAATCAACTGGAGACAGTGACCGCAGTGCTATCAAATGGTATGTAAGTGGAAAATTGCCCACTTCATAAGAGGAAACTTCTCTAAAAGAAGTAAAAAAGATTAAAAGGAAGCTGAAAGGGGAAGTAAAGAGGATCAAATCTCCCCAAGGTGCTTGGAGGTTACTCAAAACCACGATAATAAAACTCAGCTAGAATGTCACAGATCAGGAAAGGGAGCACCAAGTCCAAGAGGGCTCCAGCATGGTTAACAAGCAGCATCAAAGAAGCTATTAGAGAAAAGAAGGCTTCCTTCAGAAAATGGGAGTCTTGCCCAAATGAGAACAAAAAGGAAACTGCACAAAAAATGCAATCAGATGAGGGATGCAAAAATGGATTTTGAGGAACATATTGCTAATAGCATTAAGGCCAACAACAAAAAAAGGTTACATGGCTAGGGAGGCAGTCACACTGCTGGGTGGCAAGGGAGTTAAAGGAGTACTACGGGAGGATAAGGAGATTGCAGAGAAGCTGAATGAATTCTTTGTCTGCCCTCGCTGTGGAAGATGCCTGAACTGGTATTTTTATGAAGGGAGTCTGAGGAGCCAAGGCACATAGCGGTGACAAGAAATGAAGTTCACTGGGTCGAGATGGTATCCATCTGAGAGTTCTTAAGAGAATTCAGATCTGAAATTGTTGATCTTTTGACAAAAATATGCAACAGATCTGCCTCCGTAGAGGACTGGAAAGTGGCCAATGTAATGGGGGTCCAGGGAGATCCAAAAAATAACAGGCCAGTCAGCTTAACGTCTGGGTAAGTTAGTGGAAAGCATTATTGAGAGCCAGTGTGGCGCAGTGGTGAGAGTGTTGCACTGGGACTCGGGAGATCCTGGTTCTAGCCCTCGCTCTGCCATGAAAGTCACTGGGTGACTTTGGGCCAGTCACTGACTCTCAGCCTAACCTACCTCACAGGGTTGTTGTGAGGATAAAATGGAGGAGGAGGAGGATTATGTAAGCCGCCTTGGGTTCCTTGCAGGAAAAAAGGCGGGGTATAAATATAAATAAATATTACAGATAAAAACAAGTATATAGAACAGAGGTGGGCAACTTGTGGCCCTCGACAACTTTCATCAGCCCTAGCCGGCATAGCCAATATTTAGTCAATGTTTCACTAATGTTGGGAGGTCATCGTTTAGTGGCGGAGTCCCCGCTTTGCATGCAGAAGGTTGCAGGTTCAATCCCCAGCAGCATCTCCAGGTAGGACTTTGAAAATTCCTTCCTGAAACCCTGGCGAGCGATTGCTGACAATACAGGGTTAGATGGATGAACGGTCGGCCTCGCTATAAGGCAGCTTCCTTGGTTCCTCTTGCTCTCCTGTTACTTTCCTGTTTGCTCTGGGTCTGAGTGCTGGTTCTGGGCTTATGCTCTGGCTCCAAGCCCAACAACAGTGTTGGGGTTTAAGAAAGGCATCTTTCAGAGCTGTTTCCTTGGCCATCTGACGTTCCGGCATTGGTGGTGACCCTGGAGACTGAGATGGTTGGTGGTGAGGGTTTGCATTCCGGAGGAAGCAAAGCTCCGTTCGCCAGATTCGGAGGGGGCCAGTGGCTGCTCAGAAGGGGGGCTTCTGGCCACAGCCGTGTATGGCTTTCAGCCTGGAGGGGGGTCATTTGGGTCTGTACTCTAGAGAAACAGCATGGACATAGACATCTGTGGGGGCGCAGGGGGGATGTTTGTAAAGAAAAAACTGACAGCCATCCACAAAGTAGCCACCTGAACATCAGCAGGACGCTCCTCTTGCTGGAGGCGTTGAAGCAGCAGCTGTACAGCCACCTCTTGGGCACGTTCTGGCTCAGGACTTCCCCATCTCTCTCTCGAGGCTCCTGGTGTCTCATTCCCCCCACCCATCTTGGGTAGCCCTCTTTTTAATGGCTTTCCCATAAGAGATGCTGTACTATTAATTGCTGTCTTTCAGGTGGATATTTCATGGATGCAGCCACCACATATCAGTTTTCCTCTCTGGAGTTGCAATAATGGGGAATTCACCTGTTGACTGTTCTGCTTTTAGACAGCTGTGAAAAGCCCAAGAGCCCTTCCTGCCAAGCTGTTGCAACCCCATCAACATTCTACACATCCACAGCCCTGCTACTCCAGCTCTGGTGCAAACTATTTCGAACTGGGAGGGGATGTTAGTATTGCAACAGACATGCAGGCCACAAATTGCCATGCAAAACTTCAGCACCTTGTATATCTGTTAATTGGAGAGGATGTTGTTCCTATCTTCAAGCAGTGCAAGAAGGAGGAACCTGGGAATGCTGTGGACATTATATACCTGGACTTCAGCAAAGCTTTCGACAAAGTGCCTCATGATATCCTGATTAGTAAGCTAGCTAAGAGTGGGCTAGATGGATCAACTATCAGGTGGATCCACAATTGGCTACAGAATCGGACTCAAAGAGTGCTTATCAATGGTTCCTTCTCAAACTGGGGAGAGGTAACGAGCGGGGTACCACAGGGCTCGGTCCTGGGCCCGGTGCTCTTCAACATTTTTATTAATGACTTGGATGAGGAGGTACAGGGAATGCTTATCAAATTTGCAGATGACACAAAGTTGGGTGGAACAGCTAATACTCTGGAAGACAGAAACAAAATTCAAAGTGACCTCGATAGGCTGGAGCGCTGGGCCGAAAACAACAGAATGAAATTTAACAGGGATAAATGCCAAGTGCTGCACCTAGGGAGAGGAAACCAAATGCAGAGTTACAGAATGGGGGACACTTGGCTCAACAATACTACAAGTGAGAAGGATCTTGGAATTGTGGTAGATCACAAACTGAATATGAGCCAGCAATGCGACGTGGCTGCAAAGAAGGCAAATGCAATTTTGGGCTGTATTAATAGAAGTATAGCTTCCAAATCGCGGGAAGTGATAATTCCCCTTTACTCGGCACTGGTTAGGCCTCATCTTGAGTACTGTGTCCAGTTCTGGGCACCTCATTTTAACAAGGACATAGACAAACTGGAGAGGGTTCAGAGGAGGGCAACAAGGATGATGAAGGGACTGGAAACAAGGCCCTATGAGGAGAGACTGAAAGAACTGGGCATGTTTAGCCTTCAGAAGAGGAGACTGAGGGGAGATATGATCGCACTCTTCCAGTATTTGAAGGGATGTCACACAGAGGAGGGCAAAGATCTCTTCTCGTTCATCCCAGTTTGCAGGACACGGAATAATGGGCTCAAGTTACAGGAACCTAGATTCCACCTAAACATCAGGAAAAATTTCCTGACTGTCAGAGCAATAAGACAATGGAATCAACTACCTAGGGAGGTGGTGGGCTCTCCCAGTCTGGAGGCATTCAAGGTGCGGCTGGACAGACATCTGTCAGAGATGCTTTGACCTGGATTCCTGCATTGAGCAGGGGGTTGGACTCGATGGCCTTGTAGGCCCCTTCCAACTCTACTTTTCTATGATTCTATGATTCTATGAACTACAGACCAGTCAGTTTGACATCAATCCCTGGGGAAATTCTGGAGCAGATTATAATGAAGTCAGTCTGCAAGCACCTTGAAAGCAATGCAGTGATTACTAGAAGCCAGCATGGATTTGTCAAGAACAAATCCTGCCAGACTAATCTGATCTCATTTTTTTTAATCGGGTCACCTCCCTTGCGGACAGTGGGAATGCTGTGGACATCATATATCTGGACTTCAGCAAAGCTTTCGACAAAGTGCCTCATGATATCCTGATTAGCAAGCTAGCTAAAAGTGGGCTAGATGGAACAACTATCAGGTGGATCCACAATTGGCTACAGAATCGGACTCAAAGGGTGCTTATCAATGGTACCTTCTCAAACTGGGGAGAGGTAACGAGTGGGGTACCACAGGGCTCGGTTCTGGGCCCAGTGCTCTTCAACATTTTTATTAACGACTTAGATGAGGTGCAGGGAATGCTTATCAAATTTGCAGATGACACAAAGTTGCGTGGAACAGCTAATACTCTGGAAGACAGAAACAAAATTCAAAGCGATCTCGATAGGCTGGAGCGCTGGGCCGAAAACAACAGAATGAAATTTAATAGGGATAAATGCACCTAGGAAAAAGAAACCCAATGCACAGTTACAGGATGGGGGATACTTGGCTCAACAATACTACAAGTGAGAAGGATCTTGGAATTGTAGATCACAAGCTGAATATGAGCCAGCAATGTGATGTGGCTACAAAAAAGGCAAATGCTATTTTGGGCTGCATTAATAGAAGTATAGCTTCCAAATCATGTAAAGTGATAATTCCCCTTTACTCAGCACTGGTTTATTATATTTATTATATTTTTAAATCGCCCATCTGGCCGGCCACCCTGGGTGATGTACAATCATTAAAATACAATAAAACAATTAAAACCACATTAAAACATAATTAAAACACAATTAAAAATATAAGTATTTATTTAGGCCTCATCTTGAGTACTGCGTCCAGTTCTGGGTACCACACTTCAAGAAAGATGTAGACAAACTGGAGAGGGTTCAGTGGAGGGCAACAAAGATGATAAAGGGACTGGAAACAAGGCCCTGTGAGGAGAGACTGAAAGAACTGGGCATGTTTAGCCTTCAGAAGAGGAGACTGAGGGGAGATATAATCGCACTCTTCCAGTACTTGAAAGGTGGTCACACAGAGGAGGGCCAGGATCTCTTCTAGATCATCCCAGTTTGCAGGACACGGAATAATGGGCTCAAAGATTCCACCTAAACATCTGGAAACATTTCCTGACTGTCAGAACAATAAGACAATGGAACCAACTACCTAGGGAGGTGGTAGGCTCTCCCACTCTGGAGGCATTCAAGGTGCAGCTGGACAGCCATCTGTCAAGGATGCTTTGACCTGGATTCCTGCATGAGCAGGGGGTTGGACTCGATGGCTTTGTGGGCCCCTTCCAGCTCTACTATGATTCTATGAAAAGAAATTGAGTTGCTGATGTAATGGGAGTATTTCAGCACTTGAACTGCCGCCTCCCAATACACCAGCTGATCAGGTGGTGCAGTCCTTTCCAGGGGCCAAATTCCCAGGGCTGCGCGGGGTGGGACAACTTTCCTGGGGTGCTTTAGGAGCACTGGGAGGGTCCTGTCTCAGGGATGGCTGTGTCAAGGGGGGCTCCCCCCCCGCAACCAGGGCTCAAGGCAGCTTTGGCTGTGACAGGCTGGTTCCAGGGCAGCTGCACCCAATGGGCGATGGTGAGACCCCCTGGCTGTGCCCCTTTTTGTACAGGTACATCCAGTGCTTCATTGGAACCTGAGTTCACTGGGGTGAGGTTCCAGGACCAGGAATATGTTGGAGAATAAAGGAGAGAGCTGCCCTGGGCATGGGTAGAGTGCTTTCCTGTCATGGTGAATTTGCAGCCCATGTCAGCTTGGAATTCGAGGGCTGGGTTTTCAGGGTGGAAGGCCTGACTTCCAGCCAGGCCTGAGCCCCAGAACCTCTCAGTTTAGAAGTAGTAGAATTGTGGCTTTGTACTGTCTAATGGGGAGCCCCGGCCCCGGCCCGGCCTTTTATTTTTTGTTGCCGGAGTCCAGTGGCTACTGTGAGACTCGGGGCGCCGCCCTGCGCAAGCCATGCACTCACCCTGCTGGCAGTGGGTGGAAGCTAGCAGCCCAGGGGCCGCTCACCTGCGCATGCTCGTCCGCGCCATTGCCTTTCACTCCAGTCGCCTGCTTCCCTTTCCCTCTTCTGGGCAGTTCTACTGGCACTGCAGCGGAAGTGTTGTGCCTGGGCCATGGGCAGCTTTGCCAGAACACCAGCCCTCTGGGCTTCCCTGGGCAAGCAGTGTCTAGTTCAGGTGAGGGGGAGGCCTGAGGGAGCACCTCACAGAAGGTCACACACGCTGCCTTAAGCCCATGATGAAAATATAAGAGGGATGCTATTTTTCTACATAGAAGGATGAAATATGCGCTACTGGATGAAGGGGAATATGCGCTACTGGATGAAGAGGATTAGCCCCGTCCAGCCCCCTTACTCAATGCAAGGCCATCTGTCTGACCTGCCACGCTTGTTGAAGACTTCTTGGCTTTGGCCATGCAAACCAGAGTGGGTCACAGGCAGGAGGCAGCTGTGCCACGGAGGAGGTGCCTGCAGTGCGGCCAAGCACTCCATGAGGCACATGCTCCAGCAGGAGGCAAAAACACCATGTGCACACTCCTGTTGTTGCGTTTCCCCTGCTTCTCTGAGCGGTGAAACATTCCAGGGGTGCAGCACTTCCCCAGGCTTGGCTTTCTTTGGAAGGAGGACCGGGGGTGGGTGGGGGCTCATGGCATTTTGTAATCTGCGTTCATTCTCAGATAAACAAAGGTGGAGCACAACCAGAGGCACATGGGCTCAACACGCCGATGGAGCGCCCAGAGTTCACGGCCCTGTATCAGATCTCACAGAGGCAGCAGCTCCCAGAGCCCAGCTCTCCGCCGAGTCTCTTCCTCTCTGGCTCATACTGGAGAAGTGCTGTCCCTTGTTTCTCCTTGCACACACATCCTTGGGTTGCGTAACCATTTGGAAGGCTTCCGGAAATAGTAGTTCCCATGGAAACCCATCCCTTGAATATCCCTGCCAAGAGACTGACCTGGCAACTGCCACGGGTGATCAGAGAGCGCTGGATGAGCACTGGTGTGCTCCTGTCCAAACGCCCCCAGTCCTACAGCCCTATTGGGGGTGGGGGAACGGTGGGCGGGGTCTAGCTTGGATATTGGAGTATGTAGAACATTGTGATGAAAGTATGAATGACAGGAAGGAAAGTTCACTGTAAATAGATTTCCCACAAATATTGGAGCTGCAAGATGACCGTCGTCAGGTGGCAATAAAGATGGCAAGAGCACTTCAGCCCTCACTCATGTGCCTGCGTGAACGGGGGTGGGGGCCCAGGCTGTGTAGGGGCCAGGGGCACACATGCCAGCCCTGCCCCCTACATCTGTGGGTGGGTGCGTGGGGGCCCCTTCAGATCTCTGTGTGCTCAGCGCATTTTATGTATGGGAACAGCAGCACGCCCCCCCCCCCCCCGATGCTTCCCTCTATGAACAACACCGAAAGCTACCTGCAGCCGTGTCTGTCTAGCCCTGGCTTGACTTCCTTGTCTGGCAGCACTTTGCCAAGGCCCTCTCCCACCCCAAGATAGTTTTTTAATGGTGGATGCTGGGGATGAAATGGGGACCTTTTGCAGGCAGACATGAGCGCTGCCTCTGTTAGGAACAGCCTGCCCCTAGAAGGGGAAGCTACTCTTCCAGTGGAAATGGGGGCCTTTGGCATGCATGCAGCTTGGCCTCTCCCCACCTCCTATCCCCCATAGGGCAACCCTAGGGCTAGCCTTGGGGAAGGTGTGGGCCCCGCACCTTGTTTGCCAAACATAGAAACATAGAAAAGTAGAGTTGGGAGGGGCCTACAAAGCCATCGAGCCCAACCCCCTGCTCAATGCAGGAATCCAGGTCAAAGCATCCCCGACAGATGGCCGTCCAGCCGCACCTTGAATGCCTCCAGAGTGGGAGAGCCCACCACCTCCCTAGGTGGTTGGTTCCATTGTCTTAGTCGGGGAGCCCAGACCTGCTTTGCCAATCCGAAAGAGCTTCCTTCTGGGCACTGCTTGTGCCTGCCTGGTTTCTTGGCATGACTTCGAGCTCTCATAACATGGAGGGGGAGCCTCCCCCACCACCCAGTTTTTGGGCTTTTGCCAGGCGCCACAGGGTCTTTGGGGAATAGTAGTTTCAGCTCAACAGGCAGACAAGACCTGTTGGTTTGTGTCAAGAGACAGACACCTTGGTCAGGGCCGGTGATACCATTAGGCCAACTAGGCAGCTGCCTAGGGCGCAGGGCTAAAGAGGGCGCCAGAAACACCTTGAAAAAAAATACAGCGCTCCCAAGTGGGAAGGGATATCCTAAATATCTGATCTTGCCTAGGGCACCAAACTGCCTTGCACCGGTCCTGACCTTGGTCAGCCAAGATGATCAAAGGGCTGGAGCAGCTCCCCTACAAGGAAAGGATACGGTGCTTGAGGCTTTTTAGCTGGGAGAAAGGGTGAGTAGAGAGGGACATGATAGAGGTATATAAAATCATGCGTAGTGTGGAGAAAGTGGATGGGGAGACCTACTAGGACCCAACGGGGTCATCCCATGAAGCTGGTTGGTGGGAGATTCAGGACAGATCAAAGGAATGACTTCTTCACACAGCGCAGAGTTAAACTATGGAATTTGCTACCACAAGATGTAGTGAAAGCCACCAATTTGGAGGGCTTTAAAAAGGGATTAGACAAATCCATGCAGGAGAAGGCTATACTAGTCCTGATGGCTACAGATTACCTTCAGCATTTGAGGCAGTATGTCTCAGTACCAGCTGCTGGGGAACACGAGCGGCAAGGTGCTATTGAGCTCCTGTCCCGCTTGTGGGCTTCCCATTGGGGCATCTGGTTGGCCACTGTGGGCACGGGCTGCTGGGCTGGAGAGGCCTTGGGTCTGATCCAGTATGGCTTTTCTGATGTTCTCTGCCAGGAGAGGGCAGCAAAGGCCTTCCCAAATGGGCCTAGCTCAGTGTTTCTCAACCTTGGGTCCCCAGATGTTTTTGGCCTACAACTCCCAGCATGCCCCAGCCAGCTATGCTGGCTGGGGCATGCTGGGAGTTGTAGGCCAAAAACATCTGGGGACCCAAGGTTGAGAAACACTGGCCTAGCTGAAGATTAGGTGCTTGGGCAATGGAATGACTTCTCTGTGTCCGCAAGCAACGCTGTTCCAGATGGCAGTGAGTGATTGTTAGAGAAGGTGCATTCTGTGTGTGTGGACCTGAGCTGTGCATCTGAGGTTTGGGAGCTGAGGCCCCACAGCTGGACCCACCACTGGAGGGCAGCTGCTGAGACTTGATCCTTGCTTCCCAGAGATCTACAGAGATTCCTAGCCTCATTATTGGAATTAGAAAACGTGTAAACTTGCCCTCTGGATGGTATTATTTGCCCTGCCTTTATACTTGAGTCAGTCTCCGAGTTAATTATTCTGTTACTTCTGTATTAATTAATCTGGAATAACACGATGTGGGCTTTGTCTTGAATGGACGTGCTGGGGCATTTCCAGATCCCTCCCCCGTTGCTGCTCTTGAAGTCCACTCCCCTGGGGATAAAGTGTTCGTTGAATCCTGTGCAACAGTGAGCAGGGCTGGAGAGGCAGGGAAGGCGGCAAAGGCCCGGTGTGGCGCAAGGCAGGCCTCCCAGCATCCTTCGCTAGTGACAAGCATAGGAGAGCCCCTGAGGTGGGATGGGCTGGCGGGGGGGACCTCCCCGCTGTTCCACAGTGGGCCCCCGAGGGTGGGGCGCATGCCTCTACTGGAGAAGGTGCTTGCGCAGTGCAACATGGAGGTGCTGAGGCCAAAGAAGCATTTTGAGGAGCATATCACTAACAACATCAAGGCCAACAATAACGGATTATTTAAATATATCAGAAGCAGGAAACCAGCTGGGGAGGCAGTGGACAGGGAGACATCTTTCTCCCTCATTATACTAGAACGCAGTGGGGTCGGCCCATGAAGCTGACTGGTGGGAGGTTCAGGACAGATAAAAGGAAGTCCTTCACACAGCACAGAGTTAAACCATGGAATTCACTTCCACAAGGTGGAGTAACAGAAAGGGATTGCCCAAAAATTCTTGGAGGATAAGGCTGTCACTGGCTACTAGTCCTGATTGGCTATATGCCTCCTCTAGTATCAGAGGCAGTATGCCTATGTACTCCAGTTGCTGGGGAACATGGGCGGGAGAGTGCTGTTGCACTCCCGTCCTGCTTGTGGGTTTCCTGCTGCTTGTGGGCAGCTGTCCGGCCGCTGTGGGAAAGAGGATGCGCTGGACTAGAGAGGCCTTTGGCCTCATCCAATGTGGCTCTTCTCATGATCCAAGCCTTGAGACTTCTCAGCTCCGCCCGTGCAGCTGGCCCCGCATGTGGAATTGGTAGCCTTCCCGGGAAACGCCCTTGGTGGTCCTAGATTTCAACTTCTTACCCATCACCCTAACTTTTTTCTTTCAGGACTGCAGAGCTATATTTCCTCACATCACTGATGCTGATGTGCACCGTAACCACTGGCGCCTCCCCGGCACTGTCTACCATCCTTTCAGGTTGAAGTGTGACTCCTGCTAACTTTGCGTCAGGCCAGCGAGTCACCATGCTGTCTACATGCCTGTCATGAATCCAACTCCCTCCGTTTCTCATGATGGAGTCACACCGTGCCTTGGCCCCCAGCCCCTGGAAGCATGTCCCTCAGTATGAGAGGACCCCCGAGGGAAGGGCTCCTTCTAAGGCATAGCTGGCTGGGGCATGCTGGGATTTGTAGGCCAAAAACATCTGGGGACCCAAGGTTGGAGAACACTGTTCTAAGGGACCACTTCCCTCTATCCTCGGAGTGCCACCCTCCTTCCCTGAGACTTTCATTCCCTGTGACCACAGAGGACCTGTCGCCCCAGGACTGGATGCTTCTATCAGATCTCCGAAGGCCTTGTCCACCAACCCTTCTGCCTCTCTCACCACCTCCGGTTCAGTTACCTTGGCCACAAGGGAACAAGCTCAGTCCCTGAAAGCGTGGAGCTCATCACACCGAGTGAGCACACACCCACAACCCCGTCCAGCCATCATCATCATCAGGCGATCACTCGTGACTGAGTAAGATTCCGGTATAAAAGGAGGAAATTCTAAAGAAGATTGTGTAGACTCTAGCGATGGGTCCGTAAGTGACTGTGGAGGCCAATTCTAGATCCACACAGCTTCCCACAGTGAGGACACAGGTTACCAGATAGAAGATGGTCCTGTAAAGGATTCATTTGACGTGCTTTTCGCTTAGCACGTTTCTCCCTTTCACCTTGCACTCGGGCTTCTTCAACCAAAGGTTCTCGGGAACCTTTGTGAAAGGCCAACCTCCAGTTAGATCGTTCATGGGCCAGAGCTTCCCAGTTTTCGATGTTTATATTGCATTTTTTTAGATTAGCCTTATGAACATCTTTAAACCTCTTATATTGACCACCGATATTCCGCTTTCCATCCTTGAGTTGGGAGTAAAGTAACTGCTTTGGGAGACGGCAGTCAGGCATTCGAACAACATGACCGGTCCACTGAAGTTGGCGTTGAAGGATCATTTTTTCAATGCTAGTCCAGCACTCTGCGCATTATACTAGAGACCCCGTCCAGCACTCTGCGCATTATACTAGAGACCCTCCACTGCTGGCTTTCTACCTTCATAACTGTTGTCTGTTTGGGGGGTGGGTTGTCCACTTTGGATTTGCCTGCGAGGCAGGCCTGCTCAGTGCCTCTGCTGTTCCTGTTACTGAGGGCAGGAGACAGATTGCTTGGCCAGGGTGCCCCCAGTGTGCAGTCTAGGCCGGCAGACAATGGAGAAGCCCGGAGCCCTGGGGAGAGGAAGTTCTCCTCCTGAATTGGCTTTTCCTATTGAGATAAAGTAGCATGCATTCCAACAACAGTCTCTTTCTAACGGGAAGGTGTGCTTAGCTGTGGCTCCTTAGGATTTATTGCAGGGGAGAGGCATGGGGGGGGGGGTTCTGGGATATCCCTTTGGAAGCATTCTACTTGCAGCTCAGCTGGACTGTCATCATGCTTGGCCTGGAAGGAGTAAAACAAACCAGTCATCTCAGCAGGCAGCCCTTTGATTTTTCCATGGGCTCTAGCTGGAAACTGATCGGCCACCACAGCTGAGTTCAACACCAATTCCATTCCCAGTCCTCAGGATCTACAGAATTGTATATTCTGCTGGTGCATGACAGACAAAAGAAAATGGCTTGCAATATGGAAGCAATCTTAAGACACCTTCCCCACTGAACCTGATTTTAGAGCCTACGGTTGCTCGCTGTGATGCCTTTAACGATCATTTCACAGATAAAGTCTCTCGGATAAGAGCCGACTTAGATGCCCTTATTGTAGCAGAAGCAGACAATGGAGTGTCCAGTAACTCCACAAGTAGGATCACACTGGATCAGTTTCAGTTGGTGAGTACCGAGGACATGGACAAGCTGCTTGGTCAAGTGAAGAGGACTACTTGCCCCCTCGATCCCTGTCCTTCCTGGTTGGTTGTCCAAGGAGGAGATGCAGTTGGATTACAACTACAACATATTGTTAATGCATCTCTCCAGGGAGGGAATTTTCCATCATGTTTGAAAGAAGCGGTGGTACAACTGCTTTTAAAAAAAGCCCTCCCTGGATCCCTTGGACCTTAACAATTACAGATCAGTGTTGAATCTTCCATTTTGGGGCAAGGTGATCAAGAGGGCGGTTGCCTTCCAACTCCAAGCAGTTTTGGATGACACTGATTTTCTAGACCCATTTCAAACTGGCTTCAGAGCAGGATATGGAGTTGAGACTGCTATGGTCGCCTTAGTAGATGATCTACGCCTGAGTACCGACAGGGGGAGTGTGTCCCTGTTGGTGCTTTTGGTCCTCTCAGCGGCTTTCGATACCATCGACCATGGTATCCTTCTGGAACGCCTGAGGGGACTGGGAATCGGGGGCACTGTGCTTCAGTGGTTCCGGTCCTACCTCTCGGGTAGGTTCCAGATGGTGATGCTTGGGGATAGCTGCTCCTCCAAAAAGGAGCTGCTATGTGGCGTGCCACAAGGAGCTATTCTTTCCCCAATGCTATTTAATATCTACATGAAACCGCTGGGAGAGATCATCCGGGGGCATGGGGCGGGGTGCCATCAGTATGCTGATGACACCCAAATATATTTCTCTATGCCTTCGGCAACAGCGCCAGCGAAGGACAGTTTGTCTCTTCTGAATGAATGCCTGGAGGCAGTAACGGGCTGGATGAGGAAAAATAAACTGAAACTGAATCCAGACAAGACGGAGGTGCTTGCTGTCAAAGGCCACAACCTGGGTTTGGAGGTATGTCAACCAGTTCTGGATGGGGTTACACTCCTCCTGAAAGACTGTGTTTGCAGCTTGGGGGTGCTTCTCGATCCGTCGCTCCAAATGACATCCCAGATAGATGTGACAGCTAGGAGTGCCTATTATCAGCTTCGGCTGATATGCCAGCTGCGCCCCTTCCTAGAGTGAGAAGACCTAAAGACGGTAGTGCACGCGCTGGTAACTTCGAGGCTTGACTTCTGCAATGCGCTGTACATAGGGCTACCTTTATACCTAGTCCGGAAACTTCAACTAGTGCAAAATATGGCAGCCAGACTGGTTACTGGTACACCTAGGGATGCCCACATCACACCAGTTTTAAAAGCACTCCACTGGCTGCCAATCAGTTTCTGAGCGAAGTATAAAGTGTTGGTTATTACCTTTAAAGCCCTACATGGTTTGGGTCCAGGCTACCTACGGGATCGCCTTCTCCAGTACAATCCGCCCCGCACTCTCAGGTCCTCTGGGAAGAATCTACTTCAGTCAGCCAAAACTAGGCTGACAAGTATTACCCAGAGGACCTTCTCTTCTGCTGCTTCCAGATTATGGAATGGCCTGCCGGAGGAGATTCGTCAATTTACCAGTCTCTTGGAATTTAAAAAAGCCATAAAGACTGATATCTTCCGGCAGGCCTATCCGGCGGAATTTTAGGATGCCTTTAAGATGTTTTAAGATGTTTTAATAGTATATGTTGTGTTTGATTAGTTTATGTATTTTATATTTTCTGCTGTTTCCCACCTCGATCTAGACGGAGAGGCAGGTAAGAAATAATAATAATAATAATAATAATAATAATAATAATAATAATAATAATAATAATAATTATTATTATTATTATTATTATTATTATTATTATTATTATTATTAAGATTTAAACACACTCATTTTGTATGGTAGAACTGCCTGGATTGTGTGCTATGCGTCTGCTTTAAGAACATAATCATAGCTGTGCTGAATCAGACTAAAGGCCTCTCTAGTCCACCATGCTGTTCTCACAGTGGCCAAACAGATGCCATGGGAGGCCCACAAGCAGGACAGGCGTGCAACAGCACCCTCCCATCCATGTTCCTGAGCAACTGGTAGGCACAGGCATGCCACCTCTGATACTGGAGCTAATATATAGCCATTGCGACTAATAGCCATTGATAGCCTTATCCTCCATGTCTAATCCCATTTTAAAGTCATCTAATTTGGTGGTCATCTTGACATCTTGTGGAAGTGAATTCCATGGTTTAACTATGTGCTGTGTGAAGAAGTACTTCCTTTTATCTGTCCTGAATCTCCAACCAGTCAGCTTCATGGGACGACCCTTTTGGGTTCTAGTATTATGAGAGAGGGAGAGAAATGTCTCGCTCTCCACACCATGTATACTTTTGTACACCTCTATCATGTGTCTGCTCACTCACCCTTTTTCTAAACTAAACCGCCCTGAATGCTGTAATCTTTCCTCATAGGGGAGTTGCTCTAGCCTCTTGGTCATTTTGTTTGCCCTTTTCTGCACCTTTTCTAACTCTACGATATCCTTTTTGAGAGGATGTACACAGTACTCCAAGGGGTGTGTGTGTGTTGAAGCATACATTTGTATAACAGCAGTATGATATTAGCAGTTTTATTTTTGATTCCATTCCTAATTATGCCTAACATGGAGTTTGCCCTTTTCACAGCAGCTGCACACTGGGTGAACGTTTTCATCGAGCTGTCCACCACAACCCCAAGCTCTCGTTCTTGGTCAGTCACGGCCAGCTCAGGTCCCATCAGTGTATAAATGAAGTTGGGATTTTTTGCCCCAACGTGCATCACTTTCTGCTTGCTTACACGGAACTGCATTTGTCATGTCCGTGCGTATTCCCCGTTTGGGGAGATCCTTTTGGAGTTCTTCACAATCCTTTTTTGTTTTAAGCATTCCAAAGAACTGGGTGCCATCAGCAAACCCGGCCACCTCACTGGCACTCCTAATTCCAGATCATTTATGAACAAGTTGAAAAGCATTGGTTCCAGTACCGATCCCCTGTGGGACCCCGCTGTTTACATCCCTCCACTGGGGGAACTTACCATTGATTCCTACTCTCTGCTTCCTGTTCTTTAACCACTCGATGATCCATAAGAGGACCTCCCCTCTTATTCCAGGACTGCTACGTTTGCTCAGGAGTCTTTGGTGAGGGACTCTGTCAAAGCCGAGCAGGCAAGTTATCAGTGACATTGCTATGCTGGTAGGAAGTGCTCTGTTTTGAGCTTCAGTGTTTAATTTGCCTTAACCTTCATTCTGCACTCAGCGGAGTACAAAAAACACTGCAAAGGGAAATTTTTATCTGATTAAGGGTTTTGTAGAATTCAGACACTTGAATTTAGTCTGTTAAAAGACAGGCCTGCTTTTGTGTTTCTTAACTGATGCCCTAAATATTCCTGCGGGAGATCGGTGGGGGCGGTGCGGTGAGGGGCGCAGTTCTGGGCTTCCTGTCTTGAAGGTCTGTGTGCTCCTTGTTCCCCGTGGTGGCTCATCCTTTGTATCTCTTCCCTTCTGCATGGGGCTCTGTAGGCAGCCATTGCCACTGGATAGTGGAACAAAAACTGTGATTTCTGCCAGAGACCAGCTGGAGCAGCCAGGGCCCTTTCCTGACGCAGTGGAGAGCATGGTGGGTTTAACCAGAAGAGAGCCGGGTTCTTCAAATAAGCAAAAAACAATTTGCATCTGTCATATTTTTTTGGTATCATATGCATACCTTGTATATTTTTATTTTTCTATTTCCTGTTTTCTAAAACAGCAGGATCGATAAATGCCAGTGCAGGGGCTGCGAAGCGCTTCGTGTCCCGGTGAGGGCGAGCAGCGCACGGGAGCCACTTCGAGGGCTTTGTCTGTGAAGGAGCTGCCGCCGGGGCCCAATCGTGCTTGGAAGCCACGCTCCTGCTGCTCCGTAGTGAGGGGAAGGCACTCTTCACGTGCTCACCGGCACCCTCCCCTCCAGCCAAGCAGAGTCAACATGTGATCTGGAGACACTTCTGGCACTTCCAGCAACGCATTTTTGGACTCACTTTGCCTCACAGAAATTACAAGGCTGGCCTGGCAGAAAAATGATATGTGATCAGCATTAGGGATTTTTAAAAACTGGTGGTTTGGGGCTTCTGCTGAAAGTTGCTTTGCTTAAGTTTGTTTGGGAAAATGCGCTTTATGGAGTTGCATGAAATCCAAGGGCCCAGGCCCCATGTCTGGCCAGCCGCGGCCGCCCACCCTGCCTGCTGCCTCCCAGCCTCAGGCCATTGTGTTGTGTCTGCAAGCACAGCCCAACCCAAGACAATGCGGCCGAGGGAGCCAAGGGAGGGCCCCCTTTGCCTTGCCCTCCCTGACCTCTCCCCACCACGCTCTGGTCAGCACACACGGCTCCAGCCCAGGGGACGGGACGCACATGGCCCAGGACAATAGTGGGGGGGTTGGCTCGGCTGGCGAGCTGCTGAGAAGTCACATGCTTGCTGCAGCCCACTTGCCCAGATCCTGTGCGCCTTTCTTTGCCTTCTGATAAGATAGAGGTCTGGGAGCCAGATAATCACTTCCATGGAGACAGTGCCCCCCCAGTCCTTTTGTCCTCTGCCGGCTACATGGCCAGGGGTGAGGGTGGGGCTAGGCAGTGATCCTGGGGTGGGTGTCAGGGCGAGATCTCCGGCTCATGGCCGGGAAAGGAAGCTTGCGAGCAGCAGCGGGTGGGGGGTGGCCCCATTCCCACTGGATGTTTGGAGATGTCTGGGCCAGATCGGACGGCGGAATGTCGAGCCCCAGGATTGGCCCTACATTGAAACAAATTAGGGGTAGGGAAGAAAATATTGGATCGAACTCTCCTAACCCAGATTTGCCTGCAAGACGTTGCATTTGAAGAAAGAGCAACCGAGTTGCCCACTGTGAACTCCCCCCCCCCGCCCAACACACACACCTGCCGCACTATCTAGGAACGGAGCAAGTGTTGCATCCCATGTCTGCACTGCAGAACAATATGGCTATAACGACATGGCTCTGATGGGCTCTGATTTGGCAGATTGAAGAAAATAAATGGCCTGGGATGCTTCTAGTAAATACTGGCACGCACATTTAGTGCTTGTTAAATACAGAAACATACATGATTATTGGGTGTGTGTTTAGACTATATAGATTTGTATTTATTTGTATCTGTGACAAACTCCTGATGTAGCTCAACTGTCACCTAAAGCACCTGGTAAGTTGGCACCTTGCTGGGAAGTCTGAACAGGAAAAACCTTGTGCAGTGCTTTCTCTCTGAATATGCTTTGAAAACTTAATCTATTCTTCACAATCCTTCTTTGTCCAGTTGGAACTGGCCAGCCCTTTAGACATGTAAGCGCACAGTAGTTAAGCAGGTAGAGCTAGCCGTGACATACATTTCTGATTGGCTGCTTAGACTACTGATGTCAGAAAAGGAGTTTATTACCCCATTGGACAAAATGACAGTATGTCTTTGCTAAAACGTTGGCTTTCACTGATCTTAGATCTTAAATATGTGAGACTCCATTCTAAGCTGGTCTTCTTAACATCAAATCATAGATTTCATAGATCATAGAGTTGGAAGGAGCCTACAAGGCTATCGAGTCCAACCCCCTGCTCAATGCAGGAAACTAGAGGAGGGGTCTCCCATCCAAGTAATAACCAGGCCTGACCCTGCTTAGCTTTCCACACTCAGACAGGCCAAAATTGTTATCTCTCATTTTCCATCCTCCCTGCGTGGAAACCCAAGAGTCTATTTAAACCCTAGAGTCTACTCAAGTAAGTAACGCATAACTAAGTTAGATTGTATTGATTTTATTTGGAATTATGTGTGAGAGTTTTGCTTTCTCTTGTTATTTTACATCCCCCCCCCCCAAATAATAATCTTCCTTTTCATATCTGAACATTTGGCTGTATTGTTTAAAAATGGGATCACTCACTGAAACTTTCCCCATGCGTAGGACTGCATGGTCATTACACTACTGCTGTATTCTTAGGACTTTCACAAGGTTTTAGGTGCTGGGCTTTCTGGGCTTTGGGCAAATAAACCCAAAGTGCCTTTCTTTTCTTTTTTTCCTGGAGCTGGGGTGGACAGGCTAGATGGTCAGGTGGCGATTAGCTGGTGGTAGCATGATTATCACTCTCTCTTTTTTGGTGGTGGGGCCCTTGTAAACAAGAGGTCCACCTGTTGGGAAGGTCTACTCCCCTCCCGTACCTATAAGAGTACCAGTGAGTGCAACATGAATGGCCACTCCTTTCTAAAAAATGGAATTTAAAATATTTTGCAATTCCCTACGAGAGAATGATGGCTGTCAATCAATCAATATGGAAGCCAAGGGTTAGATCACAAATGTGGCAACAGGAGAGAGCTGGAGGGTGACTTTCAGCCCCTGTATTATGCATTATTTGTTGTGATATGTATCGCTTCACCAGCTGCAGCACACTGTTTACACATGGAAGGGACAGAATGGCTGTAAACAGGTTTGTTATGTCTTTTTGGATTCCCGTGTTGTTCGCATGGGAAGCTAGACCGTGAGAGCAATATGAGCTAGTCACATGGTTTGTATGTTCTGATGACGTGCTAACTTGTTTTCTGTCTGAAGCCATCTTAGAGAGAAGCTGGACTGCTTTCTCTCTTCTTGTTGTTCTTCTTGCTGGACTTTGTTACTGCAACAATGTAATGTCTTTGCTGAGGTGGAGTGAAGCTCAACTTACTCCACTGGATGTAATGCTTGCTATACATTTATACTCTGCACATGGACTGTAACTAGGAAATGTATACTCTGTAGAACTTTACTTGCTAGGTGAATAAACAGGTAGAATTAGACCTGTGGTGTTCCAGAGTGTTTCCTGACTCCATGGATTAATCTGCAACGGGGAAGCTGGAATCAGTCTGACAACAAGGCTGACTGGGCTGGAGAAACTGGCACAACACGCTGCATGCTGCGCGGGGGGAGGTGAGATCTGGAAGATCTGTGTGTGGAATTTCAGGCCTCTGCTAGCACACAGAGACAGGATTATTAAATCTCCCAACTCTGCATACTCAGTTCATATAAACTCCAACAGGGTTATGGGCCCAGATTGGACCAGAACCAGAACCAGTTCAGAACCAGAACCAGAACCAGATTGGACCGGACCAGAACCAGGTCAGTACCAGCACTAGAACCAGCGCCGGGACCTGTTTGGCAACAGCTTCGACTCCAGTGATTGCAGTGATTAATGGCAGAGGAGGAAGACATCAAAGAAAAACTATCTCCTGGTCCTTCAACCGGTAAGGGGGAAGAAGGGGGAGAGAATCTGTTGGCTGACACAGACAGCTTGCAGGCAAGATCCAAGGCCGAGAGCTTAGAGGGAAAGAGCGAGGCTGAAAATTTCTGGGGAGGAGGAGGAGGAGAATCCCCCGGTCACAGAAATGGCAGCTGCACAATCCCTGAATCTACAAATTGTGGAGAGATTGTCTGCATCGAACTATGTGCTGTGGAGTTTCCAGATGCAGCATTATTTAACCCATGCGGGACTCTGGTCTGTAGTAACACAGGATCCAGAAGCAGTGGGTGACCAAGCTTAATCTTTGTGGAATTTACAAAGTGCAGCTTTTTCTGCTTCAAGCTGGAGAAATGGCTTGTGGAGATAGCAGAATGGAAAAACAGAGAAAGACAAACAAACAAACAGGAAACAACAAGCACACCTGAGGAGGCAGTTAAAACGGGCAAAAGTTTGATTGCACGGGTGGGGGTTTCTAATGTTTGCTGGGTTTTGGACTCTGGAGCTTCTCATCACATGACTAACTCCAGGAATGTATTTCAGTCTCTGGAAGAAGATGGATGTCCAGGTCAGCATGTGGAATTAGCTGACGGGAAACGTATAAATGTTTCAGCAACAGGAACAATTGAATTTGCTACGTTGGGTCAACAAAGAGCACTGCTTGTTCCGGAACTGGACACAAATCTGATAAGTATTTCCCAATTAGCTCAAAATGGCTATGAAATGTGTTTTTCAGACAGCACATGTGTGATTTCATGTGAAGGGACAGTCTGTGCAAAAGGTGATTTGCAGAATTCTCTGTATGTTATAAATCCATTTGTAACACATGATGAGATTGTGAAGTATGCAAATTGTAAGCCTCATGATAATTGTGTACATTTATTCCATAAACGTTTTGTGCATGCTAATTACAGGAGCATCGAGAAGATGCCGGGTCTGTGTGAGGGCATGAAAATGAAACCTTGTTCTAATTATGTGGAATGTGAAGTATGCAGTCAGGCAAAGTCACACAGGACTAACATTCAGAAACACAGTGATAGAGTGAGCACAAGAATATTTGAGCTGGTACACTCTGATGTTGCTGGGCCATTTGAGGAAAGCTATGAGGGAAACAGGTACTATATGACTATCATTGATGATTTTTCTAGATTTGGATTTGTTTATCTTTTGCAGCATAAATCTCAGGTTCGAGAGAGATTTGAATCATTTGTGAAATGGGCTGGTAACAGGTTCAAACAATACCCCATAGGTGAATTGCTCACAGATGGTGGGGGAGAGTACATGAGTACAAGATTTAAGAAATTCTTGGAAAGTGAGGGCATTGGACACAAAGTCACAGCCCCAAACTCACCATTTCAAAATGGTGTAGCTGAAAGACGCAACAGAACACTCCAAGAAATGATGAGGGCTCAATTAGCTGACTCACAGTTGAAAAACCATTTCTGGGGGGATGCACTTTCAAATGCTATTTGCTGAACAGATTACCTAACACCACAACTGGGAAAACTCCATATGAAATGTTTCATGGGAGGAAGCCAAAGATAGCACACGTATGAATTTTTGGGTGCAAATGTTTTGTTCAAATACAGGCTAAAAGCTTTGAATGTTTTCTGCTGGGGTATGATGGACAAACAAAAGGATACAGGCTGTGGTCACAACACAGAAAGGTAATTTTAAGCAGAGATGTGATTTTCCATAAGCAAACACATGAACAGAAACAGCTGGTGGAATTGCCAATGCAATCAATGGCTGAGACACAGCAGGAAGTTTCTGAAACAGAACAAACCACTGGACAGATATCTGGGGAACAGGAGGGAGGTGAACAATCTCTAAGGCGTTCAACCTGAGAACGTAAAACACCTGTTAGATATCAGGATGAATTCCAAAGTGGGAAAACTGTTGTACATAAAGCTCTCAAAATAGCTTTAAAACCTCAGAGTTTTGAGGAAATCCAAAGCATGGAACCAGCAGTAAGAAATGATTGGTTTGAGGCCATGCAGGATGAAATCAATGCAATGCATGTTAACAAAACATGGAGTCTGGTATCTTTACCTGTGGGGCGAAAGGCCATCACCTGTAAATGGGTGTACAAGGTGAAGACAAATCACCAGGGGCAGGTGGAAAGGTACAGGGCAAGACTCGTGGCAAGAGGGTTTGCACAAAAACATGGGATAGATTTTGATTCCGTGTTTGCACCAACAACAAGGTATGCAACTGTAAGATTGTTGTTGAAATTGGCAGCACAAAGAAAAATGATGGCATTTCATTTTGATGTAAAAACTGCTTTCCTATATGGTGATTTACAAGAGGAAATCTACATGGTGCAACCAAAAGGTTTTGTAGAAAATCCCGGTCTTGTATATCGTTTGCACAAATCCACATATGGGCTGAAGCAAGCAGCAAGATGCTGGAACCAAAAATTAGACAGAGTTTTGATTAGTTTGGGATTCAAACAAAGCAACGCTGATCACTGTCTGTACACATGTCACACAGAATTGGGACATTGGGTGTATTTGTTAGTCTTTGTTGATGATATATTACTGATAACAGAATCAGTAAGTCAAAAAGACAAAATTGCAAGAGAATTGCAAGCACACTTTGAACTGAAAGATCTAGGTTTGGTGAAACACTATCTTGGAATGAAATTATCCCAGGATGAGGAAGGTTCTTTCTTGGTTGAACAAAGTGGGAAAAATTCAGAAATTGCTGGAAATTCATGGATTGGAGAATTGTAACCCAGTTACCATTCCAATGACTCTTGAATATCAAAAACACACCGATAACACTGAATTTGAGGATATAGGAAAATATCAAAGTGTTATTGGAAGCCTGCTATATTTGGCAAATGTGAGTAGGCCAGACATCAGCAATGCTGTGAACATACTTAGCAGGAAAACACAAAATCCTTCTATGTATGATTGGCTAGCTGTAAAACGTGTGTTAAGATATTTAAAAGGTTCCATGAATTGCAAACTGATATTGTCATCACACACAGAGGGAGGTTTTTGTGTGTACACTGATGCTGATTGGGGAGCTGCAACCGGTAGGAAGTCCACAAGTGGGACTGTGATCATGTATAATGAAAGTCTGATTGACTGGTATACACGAAAACAATCTTGTGTGGCTGTATCTAGTGCAGAATCTGAATTCATCAGTTTATCTCAAGCATGCAATGAGATTGAATGGTTCAAACAACTGTTTACTGATTTGAAATTACCAGTAGACAAGGCTGTTACAATTTTTGAAGACAACCAGGCTTGCATAAGCATGGCACAAAATGAAAAATGTAGTCCAAGAACCAAGCACATTGATGTTCGTTACTCTCATGTAAAGGACTGTGTGCAGAAAGGGTGGGTAACACTCAAATACTGTGCAACAGGGGACATGGTGGCAGATCTTTTCACAAAACCATTGCCTGTAGTAAGACACAGGAAGCTAATGACGGCACTAGGCCTCATTGAGCAAATGTGAAACAAGATGTACTCAGCTTGTGGGGGGATGTTGTGATATGTATCACTTCACCAGCTGCAGCACACTGTTTACACATGGAAGGGACAGAATGGCGAGGTAAACAGGTTTGTTATGTCTTTCTGGAATCTCGTGTTTTCGCATGGGAATCTAGCTGTGTGAAAACAGTATGAGCTGGTCACATGGTTTGTATGTTCTGATGACGTGCTAACTTTTTTTCTGTCTGAAGCCATCTTCGAGAGAAGCAGGACTGTTTTCTCTCTTCTCCTTTGTTCTTCTTGCTGGACTTTGTTACTGCAACAATGTAACATCTTTGCTGAGGTGGAGTGATGCTCAACTTACTCCACTGGATGTAATGCTTGCTATGCATTTATACTCTGCACATGGACTGTAACTAGGAAATGTATACTCTGTAGAACTTTACTTGCTAAGTGAATAAACAGGTAGAATTAGACCTGTGGTGTTCCAGAGTGTTTCCTGACTCCATGGATTAACCTGCAACGGGGAAGCTGGAATCAGTCTGACAACAAGGCTGACTGGGCTGGAGAAACTGGCACAACACGCTGCATGCTGCGCGGGGGGAGGTGAGATCTGGAAGATCTGTGTGTGGAATTTCAGGCCTCTGCTAGCACACAGAGACAGGATTATAAATCTCCCAACTCGCACACACTCTGCTCAAAGAATAACACCAACATTATTACCAAGCAGCTGTATTAGGGGCAACGGCATGGTGGACCCACCCAACCATCTGAAGTACCCCACCTTGGGTTGGGGACAAGCTCGAATAGGCATATCCTCAGGAGAACATGTGGCATACATACATGACAGGAGAAAGGGAAGATACAGACACACATCAGAGGTGCAATTCTCAAAATTCTGGGGGGAAGAGACATCATTCGACAGCGGGTATTTCCCCCTTGCCCCACTGCTTAATAGTTTTGGGTTTAAGACCGCAAGAGAACTGGGGGACTGCTCTGTGTAGTTTGCGAGTGGGTTGGAAAAATGCAAAGATTATATTTCTGAGAGAGTTATTTTTTCAAATGCTCAACTGGCAGACAGAAATGTTAATCCGTGCCTTCCCTTTTTCCAGTACTTGCAAATCAGAAATTATATTCAAGAAGCAACTTGGGGAATAGACATCGCTAGACCTCATACTTCTTTTGAGAAGTTATTGAGCTAAAATATACGAAAAGATTATTGTCCGAAGTATATAAAATATTAAGAGAGCAATCTCATGGCCCCCAGACAGCGCCTGAAGGGGGCCATAGGGTAGTTCGGGTTCCAAGAGCCAAGGCAACACTCAGAACTGATGTGCCTTGGTACTGATTGCAAACCGAAGGAAGCATCAGTGACTGTCATTGATAGAGATATGGAAATATTAGTCTTTTAGATCTACTGATGTGAACCAATCCCCTTTTCGGAGCATTTCCCCAAATTCCTTGTATTATGACTTAGTTGATGACATTGCAGCTTGATGGTTTGCTACCCTCAGTCCCAGTGCAATAGAAGAGTAAATATGACATTCCATCAAGTTCAGCCATCTGCCTTCTTTATCTACATGCGAGGCATTACTTTTGTGACTTGCCCTGCGACACTTCCACAATAATGGAATTCGGTGTAGGGTGTTGGAACAGAAACCCCGCATCCATCTCCAGAACCTTCCATATCTGCTTGAGCCACTTTGATGTGGCCAATACCAAAGAGGCAGCTTTCCAAGAACGCTGGATAGTCTGCAGAAGCCCTGGAAACAGAGGGATTGCAACTGAGGTAGAAATCTGCACCGTATCAAAAACTGGGTCTTTAATCTTGACCACCGGCTGGTGGATCTCCAGTCTGAGAGACTGTGCCATACAAAGTATCTGCTTCGAAAAAGGCCCCTTATCTTCAGACAGGGATGGAGAATCCTGATTCCCCACTGCAGCAGCTGGGGATGATATGGATGCAGCCATGGGGAATAGGATGCTGAGTCTGACTGGTAATCCTCCAGTCCCAGCTGCGGAGACGCTCCTTCCTGCTGTTGGGAGGGGCGTGACCCCCAAGGCTCAAAAAGAACACTGCCCTTGGATCGGGAGGGCGTATCAAGGTGGTTCGAGTGGGTGTAGGGCACATATAGCAAGGGAGTGTGATGAGAGGCAGAGGGAAGTGTTCCATGGGGTATCGTGGGAATACCTGTCATCGCTATGCCTGGTACTTGCAGTGGTGGTACTGTGGGCACCGCTGATGTCGAAGGCAGCACTGGTAGAGGGACCAGGAACATTTCCCGGGTCAGAGGTGGCCTCAGTAGCATAGCTGATGGAGCACACCAGTACCAATCAGGTGAAATCCTAAACAGCTAACAGTTGTGTGTGAAAGGGCATGACTCAGCCCTCAAGGCTTACAACCAATCCACCCTGTAGGCCCGCCGGCCTCGTGGAAAAGCAGAGCGTGAGATGGAAGATTTTAGATCCTGTTCTCTGTGTTAGCTGCCCATAAATCCACACAGAGCTCCAGACCTCTCTCCCCCCTCGCAGCATTCCAAGCGTCTCGGATTACAGCCAGCTCGCAGTCTCCTGTTGCAGCTTACAGTAATAAGGAAATAACTCCGAAAGACTTCACAGGTTTCTTTCTCTACCTGTTTATTTCTACATCAGAGTAAATACAATCTCCTACATTACAGTCCATATTGCAGATTATAATGCATAGCACGCACTAGTCCAGTGGAGCAAGTCCACCCCAGCACAGACGTTTACATGTTTGCAAGTCCAGCAAGCAATTAGTCAGAGCAACAGAGAGAAGACAAAGAAGCAATCCATCTCTCTACTAAAAAATGGCTACAGAACGAAACCTAACAAATCAATTCTACGTCATCAGAAAGTACAAACCATGTGATCAGCTCGTATTTCTTTCACACCTACTTTTCCCATGAGAACAGCAGGAAGTGGCAGACTCAACATGACTTGTTTTTCCAGCCATTCTGTACCTTTCCAAATGAAAACAATTGTGCCACAGCTGTTGTTTTGTTACATGTCACAACAGTGTGATATGTATAAGGCCCTGCCAGCATCCATGTAACACCTCCAGTGAGGGTCATTGACAGCATCAGTGCCAAGGAAGGCCCCAGTGAGAGAGACAGAGATCCCCTGTCCCAATCAGAGAAGGGGGGAGTGAGATCAATACCGAGGTTGCTCATGCCTTTCGGAAAGCCAGCCTCTGTGGTTGGAATAAAAGTAGCCTGAAACAGCCAAATCGGGAGACCCCCATCGAGATGAAAGATGATGGAGCCCGTAAGCCCAAGGTGACTGACCTCCCTGAGCTGGTCCCTTGTCGAGGGATCAGGAGCGGAGTCGCCTCTCTGATCTCAGCTTCCCGCGTAAAGGCTACAACAAGAGGATCCTCTGTATGTTCATCTCTTTGCATCAGTTCCGATGTTGGTTGACACACTGGTATTGGTGAATTAGGTAGCGGTGGAGGAACCGGCTTCGGTGGCGGCGGCCCAGGTATCAATACAATAGGGATCAGAACCGGAGCTGTGGGTGACTTAGTTGAGCAATGATTTCCTTCTCTTCTTCTTCAGCTCTGACTGAGACTTCAGCATCAGTGCCACCGTTCTCACCGTTTCAGATACCTTTTTGGTCACAGCAATATTTAGGGACTGGCCTGGTGTTAGTGGGTTGGTACGTCTGACCTTAGAAATGGTTGGAGGCGAGGGGGACCTTGATCTCAGAGCCAATAAAGAGTCCCCAAGCAGGCGTGGCAGGGTTTTTGATGCCCCAATTGGTGTGTGTGTGTGTGTGTCTTCTGCCACGGTGGACTTTTTAGCGGAGGTTATCTCCACTGGCTCTACTGGCCGGAAGGCTTTCTCCCAGAGCACGGCTCCGAGTCTTGTGGATGGATCCGTTGTGCTTCGCTTGTTTTGTGAAGGCTTGACAGAAAGAACAAGGACATAAACAACACGCTATGATCTTCTCCCAAACAAAAAAGACAGAGAGAGCGTCCGTCTGTTGGAGGAAGTTTACCACCGCAGTGGGCGCATTTACAAAAAGGGGCCCAAAGGGCCATATGTCCGCAGGCGATTGCAACATCCTGAGCAAAAATAAATTCACAAAATCAAATGCAATCGTAGAAAAACAAGAAGAGAGAAAGAGGAAATAGTAAGTAAACCTCCGCAAGTTCTAATTCCCATCAGGAAGAAGCAAAGCAACAGAGCAGATTCTCTACAAGGGTTGCCACAAATGGCGGCCAAAAGAGAACAAGGAACAGGCGGGAACCTGCTATGGGCAATGCACACTGGGACGATGGGGGAGGGTTCCCGCCAAAAGTTTTTCAACTAGAGACGGTTCCTGATCGAGGCTTTGCAGAGGCGCAGAGCCCGTGCGTGTAGGTGCACAGATGACCACCCGGGGAACTGCAGTTGCAGGTAAAGCAGCCTGTTTTTAACAGAACCTGGAGTAAACACTAAATAAAGCCCCGAAGCAGAAGCCAGGCCCTTAAGCAGGGGTGCTCGCAACAGCTGGCCTTTCATGGCAGAGGGTGTAACAATCCCTCTGGCTTTGTGGCCCCTGGAAGGATGCTGGGTAGGAGCCTCAAAACAAACCTGGGATGCCGCCTGGTGAGCGGCACTGGTCTTGCTCCAGACCGGGGCTGCATGGCCACTCCAACCCAAGGGCTGCACGTGGTGCTGGGCCGGGGGCTGGCCATGCGGATGCAGCACACTGCACACCCCGCCGGGGATCCTGATCCAGACCACGCTTTCTTCACTGCCAGCGGTGGCAGAGAATGACGCATGTGCAGAGCTTGATGGGAGGGAGTTGAGAGTACAGCAAGTGTGTGTGGGGGGAATCTGGTAGCAGGCGGGCAGGGTACCCCTGCAGGGTGCGGGTTGTGCCCCCCTGCAGGGTGCGGGTTGTGCCCCCCTGCTATAGAGAAATGGGAGGAGATCATGTGTCGATCCCTGAGGGCAGAAGTGGCATCTCCAGGTAGGGCTCGGGAAGCCGCCTGCCTGAAACGCTGCAGGGAGAGCCGCTGCTGCCAGTCAGTGTCGACAATGCTGGTCTAGATGGACCAAGGCGGGTCTGACTCAGAATGAGGCCGCTTCTGATGTTCCTGACTTCAGGGGTGGCGGCAGCCAGGGAGGTACACGCCCAGGACGCTGGGAGAAGTTGCCCGTTTGCCTGTTTTTCAGAGCCAGGCTGCTAACGAATCCTAAAACTGTCAAATCTCATGTTTTCTCAACTGAGATTTGGCCATTTTAGGCTTCTGCATGGAAACCTAAAACGGCCACATTTTTTCACTTGAAAACTGGCAAGATTTGGCCATTTTAGGCTTCCTTAGCTATTTTTGCCACTGCCATGAATTCCAGGGGCTCAGCCATGGTGGCCACACCAGGAGGCAGTGAGGGCTGCGCACCGGCTGTGTGCTGCATGTTGCCCCCTGGCCTCGGGGGAAGGTGTGAGAAGAGCTGGTGTGACCCCAGGGGAATTAGGGCACTCACAATTTAGTTAGTACTGTAGATGGATTCTCTGCAGTTTTAATTGTCTAAGAACAACCCCGCTGGAACGGAACAAAGGCCCGTCTAGTCCTGCATTCTGGCCAGCCAGACGCCCCAATGGGAAACCACAAGCATGACACAAGCATGATGGCGCCGTCCCGCTCATTTCCCCCAGCAACTGGTGTACGCAGGCCTCCTGCCTCCAGTCCGGGAAGTAATATTTAGCCATCATGACTAGGAGCCGCTGATAGCCTTCTCCTCTGTGATTTGGTGGCCAGCAACTCCATCTTGTGATTGTGAGTGGCAGTTTAATCCCCCACTGTGTGAAGAAGTCCTTCCTTGTATCGGTCCCGAGATGGGACACTTACTCAGGAGACAGGGAATTTGCTGCCGCTTGAATCCCTCTTCAAACGGAAACGCCTGGCTCTAGACGAGGGAGGACGAGGGAGGCGAAAATGATGCCTGCCTGCCAACCTTTTTGCATGAGCATCCCAGAAACCTTGGAGGGGAAAGGAGGGCGTGCTGGCTCTACTTGCTGCTGGGTGTGGGACTGAGTTCCCTGGGAAAGGGAGCCCCTGATCGATCGATCTCCAGCTGGTGCCACCCCAGATCTTGTTTCAGCAGCAGCAGCAGCAGCGTGGTTTCTTTCCAGACTTTCATCTGATGTGGAGAGTGAGGACCGTATACTTTGTCTCTGACCACGGGGCTCACTTGCTGAACCGCCATTTTCACAGAACTGGGCATGACTTGCCCACCTCAGGAGTCTTTGTCGGCTGCCATGCCCCCCTCCTGAGACCGGCGGAAAGGACACCTGTGCAACTGGAGACAGCAGCAACCGTTCAGCAGGAAAGGCTCTCCTTCCACGCGAGCGATGGCCGACTGCGAGAGGATGCGCCTGCCGGCTCCGCAGGGTCCGTGCGTCTTCCTCCAAGGGCTCCTGCTTGCTGCTGCAGCCACCACTCTGGCGGCTGCCCTTGTTGGGAGCGGCCATGATCTGACTCGACGACTGTGAGCATTCCCAGTGGAAACCCCCACCCCCCACCTGCCAGTATGGCGGAGCCATTTCCTGCAGACATGAGGGATTTGGCCGTGGGGGAGATGGAGGTGAGAGCAGGCAGGCAGATTTCTGGGGAGGGGGCTTTGCCCATGGGTGGCCTTCCGACAGGCTGCCTGGGATGTGGGGCAACCAGGTCTTACTTATTTGGGGGACTTATGTCCTGCCACACAGAGGGCTCTGAGACCAGGCTGGACAGACCTTCGGTTGGAGTGGCTTCGGGGGCAGCAGGAGCAGCTGCACCGGGGGGGGGCTCTCTCTCCGGCCCGCACGTCTCCCAATCCGGCCTGTGGCTGAGCGCCCTCCACAGTCCCAGCCCACTGACCCGGGAAGAGGAATCCCCGTGTTGTTTCAGCTCTCTGATTGGAGAGAACACGGGGATCCCTGAGCTTGGCCAGGGCTTGATGGTCGCACTCTTCCAGTACTTGAAGGGATGTCACACGGAGGAGGGCAAAGATCTCTTCTCGTTCATCCCAGTTTGCAGGACACGGAATAATGGGCTCAAGCTACAGGAAGCCAGATTCCACCTGAACATCCGGAAAAATGTCCTGACTGTCAGAGCAATAAGACAATGGAACCAACTACCTAGGGAGGTGGTGGGCTCTCCCACTCTGGAGGCATTCAAGGTGCAGCTGGATAGCCATCTGTCAGGGATGCTTTGACCTGGATTCCTGCACTGAGCAGGGGGTTGGACTCGATGGCCTTGTAGGCCCCTTCGGGTCCTTCCAACTCTACTCTTCTATGATTCTATTATGTCCCATGTGTTGGAATATGGCGTTGCATATTCTGGTTTTGCCTTCATGCAAGAGAAGTTTGCCTGGAAACAGCAGATATGTCCCAAGGTTTTTGGATGAGATCATTTCACCTTTGGCCCAGTTTAACATGGTTTACAGTTTTTTTCTTACTGGCTTCAAGGTCACATTGGAGCCAGGTCCGATAGATTGTTTGCAGCTGGCATTGCATCATACCATGGGTGTGCCTATACAGGATTGTATATAAGGTGATTAATGTATCTGTGTTCTTGTTTGGGAGTAAGGCGTTGGATGAGTAAGCAAGTATTGATAAGAGAGAGTTGTGTATGTTTAGACTGTTCGTTATTTTTTGTCTAACATGCCGAGCCGAATTCAAGGTGTTGGTTTTGACCTTTAAAACCCTACACGGCTCCGGCCCAGCTTATCTCAAGGAGCGCCTCCAGCAACATCAAGTAGGCCGCTCAACAAGGTCTGCCACGGACGGCCTTCTCCTTATCCCATCAGCCAGAGCAGCCAGGCTGGTGGGGACTAGGAAGAGGGCCTTCTCTGTGGCGGCCCCCACATTATGGAACTCCCTCCCTAGTGACCTTCGCCATGCCCCCTCCGTGATGAGCTTCCGCCGTGCATTAAAAACATGGCTGTTCAGGCGGGAATATGGGGTGGGTTAGGTTTTTAATGAGAATTTTTTATATTGTTTTAATTATTATATTTTATTGTGTTGTTTTGTTGTATTTTAATTGTACATCGCCCAGGGTGGCCGGGTGACCGGCCAGATGGGCGATTGATAAATATAATAAATAAATAAATACTGTTCTCTACTATTTTTGTATAATAGCACTCTGTGTATGCTCTGTTCCTGTTTTGTTTTACAAGTCTTAGTTTTTTAGTAAACTTTTGCTAAGGAAACTGACTTGTGTTTTCTTTTAACCTACTGGACTAGCCTAAGCCACTAACACCACGTTCACACCACTGCTACATCTGCTGTTGGGGTACATAGTTGTTGAACTTTGTTTTCCCCCCAGGAGCTCAGATTCCAACACCATGTACCCTGGCCGAGCCCCTTCCTGGGATGCAATCGGGGCGGGAAGGAGGCACCCTGCTTGGCTGGTGCTTGCAGGAGCTGCCTGGCTCCCGCAAGTGCCGGCCAAATCCCTTCCCGCCCCCCTTGCAGGACATGAAGAATCAGCCAGTGCTTGCAGGAGCCTGCTCCAGCAAGGGTCAGCCGAGTCGGTTTCTCAGTGCAGGGAGAGCGTGGAGCACCGTGCCTCTCCTCGCATGGAGAAAAAAGTGGGTACAGCAGGGTGGCACCGCGGGAGGGGTGGGGCCTCGAGGCGGGGCCCGGCCCACCCCTGCAATGTCATCCAGCCTGCCGACTTGTTCCAGGGGGGCAGTCCAGCCCCGGGCCAAAAATATGATGCCTGCCTGCCCCCGAGCTAGATGATCTGATCCCTCCCAATCCCAGGGTGCCCATCACAGGTCCAGGGTAAACAGATTTCCCCCCTTCTGCGTAAGTGTGAAGCCGAGCGATCCCTGTAGCTGGCGGGGAGCTAGCTGGACCCAATGACTGGTAGGCTGGCTTATTCCATGATTCTGGGCATTGTGGTTACTGATGTGTCAGCAAGAAAACATCACATGGCTTGTTTTCATCTGATACGTAACACTGCTTATGTAAGGACCTGTTCACATGACTTGCTTAATAAAAGCATTGCCCTGCTGGGTGAGGCCCCACATGCTGTTCCCGACCCCCCCACCCATTTCCAAATCTTCACCAGACGCTGCTCACGTACTTCCAGATTTCAGGACCGTGAGAATCAGACCCAGGTGGGCCCATTCAGTGCAGCACTCCTAGGGGGCCCACAACCAGGCGAGAGTGTGGAAAGCTAAGCAGGGTCAAGCCTGGTTGTTACTTGGATGGGAGACCCCTCCTCTAGTTTCCTGCATTGAGCAGGGGGGGTTGGACTCGATAGCCTTGCAGGCTCCTCCCAACTCGATGATCTATGAAATCTATGACTGACTGCACTCAGCCAGTGGGCCTCCGCGCAGCTGCAACTGGATTAGGGCAGGCAGACCCCAAGCACGGAGGACCCTGGCTATGCGCCATTGCTATTGATTTACAAAAACATTTCCCATTTCGGTCCTAGCAAGGGCCCCCCAGGGCATTGTAAAACAAAATCCCGCAAAGCCAAATTTTAAAATAGCAGAACTAGAACAGTGTTAAAACCATGCAAAGCACAGCCTTATTCTGATCAGGGAGTGTATCTACTCCCCCTTTGAAGACGGTTAAGCCAATGACCATCTGCACATCTTGTTTTGCTTACTTGGCTCTGGAAACGGTGCCAATTCTACCAGCATTTGACCTGCTGGTGCACTACAGCACTGTTCTCCAACCTTGGGTCCCCAGATGTTTTTGGCCTACAACTCCCAGCATGCCCCAGCCAGCGTAGCTGGCTGGGGCATGCTGGGAGTTGTAGGCCAAAAACATCTGGGGACCCAAGGTTGGAGAACACTGCACTACAGCCACAAGCACATTACGAAGAGGCTCCAAGCAGATTTGGAGCACCAAGAAACCCAAAATGACACCTGGATAATGTTCCATATGACAGAGCGGTACACCTTTCACAGGACTTTTTTGATCAGGTTACCTCCCTTGCGGACAGTGGGAATGCTGTGGACATCATATATCTGGACTTCAGCAAAGCTTTCGACAAAGTGCCTCATGATATCCTGATTAGTAAGCTAGCTAAGAGTGGGCTAGATGGAACAACTATCAGGTGGATCCACAATTGGCTACAGAATCGGACTCAAAGAGTGCTTATCAATGGTTCCTTCTCAAACTGGGGAGAGGTAACGAGCGGGGTACCACAGGGCTCGGTCCTGGGCCCGGTGCTCTTCAACATTTTTATTAATGACTTGGATGAGGAGGTACAGGGAATGCTGATCAAATTTGCAGATGACACAAAGTTGGGTGGAACAGCTAATACTCTGGAAGACAGAAACAAAATTCAAAGTGACCTCGATAGGTTGGAGCGCTGGGCCGAAAACAACAGAATGAAATTTAATAGGGATAAATGCCAAGTGCTGCACCTAGGGAGAGGAAACCAAATGCAGAGTTACAGAGTGGGGGACACTTGGCTCAACAATACTACAAGTGAGAAGGATCTTGGAATTGTGGTAGATCACAAACTGAATATGAGCCAGCAATGCGATTTGGCTGCAAAGAAGGCAAATGCCATTTTGGGCTGTATTAATAGAAGTATAGCTTCCAAATCACGGGAGGTGATAATTCCCCTTTACTCAGCACTGGTTAGGCCTCATCTTGAGTACTGTGTCCAGTTCTGGGCACCACACTTTAAGGACGTAGACAAACTGGAGAGGGTTCAGAGGAGGGCAACAAGGATTATAATGGGACTGGAAACAAGGCCCTATGAGGAAAGACTGAAAGAACTGGGCATGTTTAGCCTTCAGAAGAGGAGACTGAGGGGAGATATGATCGCACTCTTCCAGTATTTGAAGGGATGTCACACAGAGGAGGGCCAGGATCTCTTCTCGTTCATCCCAGTTTGCAGGACACGGAATAATGGGCTCAAGTTACAGGAACCTAGATTCCACCTAAACATCAGGAAAAATCTCCTGACTGTCAGAGCAATAAGACAATGGAATCAACTACCTAGGGAGGTGGTGGGCTCTTCCAGTCTGGAGGCATTCAAGGTGCGGCTGGACAGACATCTGTCAGAGATGCTTTGACCTGGATTCCTGCATTGAGCAGGGGGTTGGACTCGATGGCCTTGTAGGCCCCTTCCAACTCTACTTTTCTATGATTCTATGACTTGAAGATGTCTCCCCAGTCAGAATACCTGGCTGGGGCAGCTGTCAGTGTGCCGTTTAGTCTTCTCTTTATTCTCCCTTGGACTTTGACCAGTGTGAGCAGCAACACCAATGAGAAATGACAACTTGACTGGCTTTCCAGAGGCCGGCATCACGGCTCATATCTTCTTGTGGGACTGCAAATGGGGCTGCTGCGCTACCAAGCAGATCGACTGCAAAGCACTGCAGAAGAATCCAGTCACTCTGAGGGCAGATTATACCCACTGTCATTATATTTTATTTATTTATTTATTATATTTATACCCCACCTTTTTTCCTGCAAGGAACTCAAGGCGGCTTACATAATCCTCCTCCTCCTCCTCTCCATTTTACCCTCACAACAACCCTGTGAGGTAGGTGAGGCTGAGAGTCAGTGACTGGCCCAAAGTCACCCAGTGAGTTTTATGGCCAAGCGGGGACTAGAACCTGGATCTCCCGGGTCCCAGTCCAACACTCTCACCACTACGCCACACTGGCTCTCTTATAATGCTCCATCCTGCCCCTTTCTTTAAAGGTATATTATTACACACAGCAAGAAAGGGATTCATTCACACTTGCAAAGCGGAATGAGGGCTGGAGGAAGTGCTCCTGCCCAGAGATTAAACTCTGAATGGAACTGTGGTGCTGGAGGCAGACAGGTTCCCAAACAATTATAGGCCCAGCACTTTGCTGTTCAGATGGAAAGTTTTTGTAATCCAGCCTCAGGGAAGTAATCTGATATGCTGAAAAATGCAGCAAAAATACTCCTCCTGTCAGAAATAAGTCGGTTGGATGGAAAAAAGCAAAACAATAAAAAACAATTTGGGGAAGAAAATGGTTTCTGGGATGCCAATGACCTTTAATAAAAGTGAGAATGGATGGATAGTATGGTGGGCTCTCTGTTGTGCGCAACCATTACTTAGATTAAGTGTCAAGAGAAAATTTCCAAAATCCTCATCACTGTATTACCTTTATTAGGTCACAAAATACCGTGCAAGCTTTTGAGCTCTCCAGAACTCTTCATCAGGCAAGTTGGCAGGGATGGGGACTCGGACTCGACTCGTGAGTCGGACTGAGTCCCCCCTCTGACTCGACTCGGACTCGAGTCCCAATATTTTTAATGGGACTCGAGACTCGACTCGGGACTCGAGACCAAGGACTCTTCAACATCCCTGGGCTGTGCCAGAAGGAGTGGAGAGGAGCGCGATTGCCGACGAAGAGCGCATGGAAGCGAGGTGTGCCGCTGCTCGGCCACTATGGACGGCTACCAGGAGTGCAGCCCCAACAGTATGTCAAGATTTATTTTGATTAATGTGTTGCGTACTTGGGAGAGGCAGAAGAAGGACCTGAGATTACTCTGTGGCTGCTCTGAGTGTCTTTCTGGTTCCAGCAAGTTCATCACCACACCAGTGGAGCGGGTGTTCAGTGAGGGTGGAATTGTGATGAGATCTCACCGTTCCAGAATGGGGGCCAAACATTTAGAAAAAATCATGTTCCTCAAAATGCAACATGGATAAGTTTTAGGAAGTACAGCAAGTTTATTTTTTAAAATCATTTGTCTAAAATGAAACCTTTCAGACATTTTGGGTTTGGCTGCCTCTGCCTGCCTGTCCGGGGTTCCCTGCCTCCTCTGCCTGCCTGGTCTCTTCTTGACCAGTTCAACAGTTGAATTGTCCAAGACAAAGGCCTCTGCCTGCCTGCTTTGGGGTTCCCTGCCTCCTCTGCCTGCCTGGTTATTTTGGATTTGTCTGCCTGGTCTGTTCTTGTCAAAATCAGTGGCAGAGTTTTGAGATAAAAAGGCACACTTGTGCCTAGAATTTATTTATTTAAGCCACACATCTGAAGTAGCCTTATTTTGTTGGGAAAAAACTCCATTGATTTTAATAGGGACTCGTGGAGTCAGCTTTGAGAGTGACTCGTGACTCACCATTTTGGACCAAGGACTCGACTCGAGACTCGGGTCCAAAGACTCGTGACTCGAGACCAAGGACTCTTCAACATCCCTGCAAGTTGGTAAACAAAGCAACAACAACAAAAGTGGAGAGGAGGAAAGCGTGTGGGTGACATTCAAGCCACGCAGTCTGCATTTGGTTGCAGCGGAGACGGGGAGGAGGTTGTAGACGTGCAAATTAGGCTTGACCAGGTACGTAGATGGCTTCGGGTTGCACCTGGGACCCTCCCAAGGGTTGCCGAGAAGAAGCACCCGGCTCGATCCCCCCGTTTTTTAAAATATGAAGTCCAGCTGTTAGTCAAACACTCTGTGCGGAGCAAGGGTTAACCTCCGGTGCTGCGCATTTACCAGTCCAGCCGAGCCCGGCCGCGAGCGCCGCAGACGTCTCCACGCCGCTCCCGCCAGGCAGGGCGCCGCAAGCTCCCGCGTCTGCGCGACGAGGTCCGGAGGGCCCGGGGGCTGCCCGCCCCGCCCCGCCTTCCGAGCGGCGCCTCCCGGGCCGGGGGCGCCTGGGCCGATGCGGACTTGGCCCCCGGGGCTCCTGCCCCGTTCCACACGGCCGCCGCCCCGCCCCGCCCCAGCCGCGACCCCCACCCCCGACCACCCCCACCCCCCCGCAGGCGGAAGGAGGCGGCGGCGGCGGCGGCGGCGGCAGCAGGTGGGTGGGCGGGCTTTGGCGGCGCCCACTCCCAGAGCCCCGCGAGCCCTGCCCGGCGGAAGGGCCGCCCCCGCGCCCCGCCAAGCCGCCCGCCCGCCTTCAGCGGCTGGCCCGCAGGCGCGGCGCTTCCCCGCGGGAGCGGGCGGCGGCCTTTTCCCGCCCAGGGCCCTGCGGAGCGGAGAGGCCCGGAGAGCCCGCGGGCCGGGCCGGGCGCACATGTGAACCGGCCTGCCCCGGGAGGCCCGCCGTGACGTCACATCCTGTGCTGCCGGAGCGAGGAGGAGCGGGAGCCGGTTGGGCGCGCGCGCGGGAGCAGCCCTCGGCGGGCGGCGGCAGGTGAGGGGGCGCGGGGGGCGTGAGGCGGGGGCGTCGGCATCGCGCGGGGCCCGCCGCGCCCTCCTGCTCGTGAGGGGAGTCCCGCGGGGCGGGGGTCTCCCGGGCCCGTGTGGCGCGGCCCCTCGCCGGCGCCGGGATCCTCCGCCCGCCCTGACCCGCGACAAAGCCGACGCGCTGCGAGCCTCCACGTGTCTCTGCCCCGAGGGGCGCCATGCGGGGAGGGGCTGCTTCCCACCCGAAAGAAGCGACCCCCTCGCTGTTGCTCTGACTGGAAGCGCTTTCGCGACGGGGCCGGGCCGGGCCGGGCGGGGGGGCGTCAGCTCCCCTCGCCCACAAGGCCCCCCTTCCCGCCAGAAGCGCCCCCATCCTGCGTGAATGTTGCAGGCGTGCCGATCGGCACACGCGGACGCCCGCTTCTTACGAGACAAACGTTGACACGCGCACAAGCCCCCCCGAAGTCTGCGCCACGCCGGGCATCCAGGCAGCCAATTCGTGAGGGTCCTTCGGGCCCCGAGCCCCCCCTGCGCGCCCCCCCCCCTCGGTGCGTGATGCTCTTCACGCCCTGCGAGGGCTGCCGGGCCCGGGGGGGGGGCTGCCGCCTGTTCAGAGAAGGGCAGCGGAGAGGATCCGGGGGGCGAGACGCGCAGCCCAGCGAGGAGAGATGGCCGGGACTGGGGGAGCCTCGCCTTGGGCACGCTTCTTGGAGCGCCTGAGGGGTGGTGGCCCCACAGGAGAGGGCCGCAGCCTGCTCTCTGCCATCCAAGCCTGTGGGGCACGACCTAGCAGGCCTAAGTTACAGGAAGGCAGATTTCGGCCGGACATCAGGAAGAGCTTCCTCACGTTGGAGTAGTCAGACCCTGGAACCAGCTGCCTGGGGAAGTGGCGGCCGCTCCATCGCCGGAGGTATGCAAGGGAAGCCCCCCCCCCCCCCGCAGCATCCCCAGGTAGGGCTGGAAAAATTCCTGCATGAAACCCCGGCCAGCCCCTGCTGCCAATCAGTGTCCACAATACTGGGCTGGATAGTATAAGGCAGTTTCCTCTGTTCCAGACGTGGGTTGGCTATCTGTCAGGGGTGCTTTAAACCGGATCCCTAAAAGTCCCCTTCTGACTCTAGGATTCTTTTCTTTTTTAAAAAAATTATTAGTTTTTAAAATGTGAATCACACCAAAACAAAACAAAAACCATTAAAAAAATAAAAAAAATACAATTTTCTTGTATTTAAAATGAATCACAGTAAATAGGTATGAAGTATATATCCATAAGTATCAATAAGTGCACAGCAGTATAGTTATCCGTAAAGGCAGTTATGCATAAACTTCAAAAAAACTGTTGTAAACCGCCCAGAGAGCTTCGGCTTTTGGGCAGTATAAAAATGTATTAAATAAATAAATAAAAACTGACCAAATATCCATGTATTTATCCATCTGCAGGTGGCATCTAAATACCACCTGCTCAAATGTTGAAAGCGTTACTAGGTCCTCAATCCATTGTGTTATAGGAGGTGAGCATTTATCTTTCCAGTGTTGTAAAATCAGTCCTTTGGCTGTTCAAGAGGGTGTGGAAAATCCACATGCGTTGTCCTTGTGATAATTTCCATTCAGCAGGTAAATAATTTAAAAGAACGTGTGCATCGGCAAATATTAAAGAGCATCCTAATACTAGATTTATCCGTACTATGACCTCTACCCCAAAAGAAGCAACCACAGGGCATTGCCAAAACATGGGTAAACAAAGCATTCACAGTATTACACCTCCCAACAGTTAGCTGACATAGACAAACCCTTATTAAAAAGACATTGAGGATTCTCTAGGATTCTGTGGTAATGCATCTTGCCCAACCCTGAATTGGAGGCATTTCTAATAGATCCCTGTCAAACTCTTATTTGACAACTGCCAAGGAGGATTTATTTATTTATTTATTTATTATATTTATACCCTGCCTTTTTTTCCTGCAAGGAACCCAAGGCAGCTTACATAATCCTCCTCATAGATCATAGAGTTGGAAGGAGCCTACAAGGCTATCGAGTCCAACCTCCTGCTCAATGCAGGAAACTAGAGGAGGGGTCTCCCATCCAAGTAATAACCAGGCCTGACCCTGCTTAGCTTTCCACGCTCAGACAAGCTGAGCCAGCGTGAGCCACAGGCCTCCTCCTCCTCCTCCTCCTCCATTTTTATCCTCACAACAACCCTGTGAAGTAGGTTAGGCTGAGAGTCAGTGACTGGCCCAAAGTCACCCAGTGAGTTTCATGGCTGAGCGGGGACTAGAACCCGGATCTCCCGAGTCCCAGTCCAACACTCTCACCACTACGCCACACTGGCTCTCAGATGAAATGAGATTTGCAATTGTGATTTGCAAATGAGATTTGCAATAGTAAATCTTTACTATGCATCAGAATTGTCACTTCCCTGACACATAAGCCTATTAATTGACTGGGGGGTTCACCCAGGCTCACCTGTCACTGGAATAGTTTAATCTTTCTGCACTTTATTTGTCAGTCCAGGGATGCAGGCACATAAAAGGTGAGGATTAAAGGCCTTGCCAAAGTCCACACCCCACTGATGATGATGATTTAAAATATTTCTTAGCCACCTTTCAGAGCAGGAGCTCTCCCAAGGCAGTGTGCAACAAACAAACACATAATAAAAACCGATACAGTATTTTATAAAAACACCCAGCAACAACAGCAAACAAATCAGGGAAATGCCAGAGTAAAATAGTATGTTTTCAGGGCCACCTTAAAAGCCTGCAATGATGGGGCCTTTTATGTCCTCAGATATTGTCCCTGGCAAGGGAGCGTGTGGAGTGAGTCCTGGCGGTGGAGTTGCAAGGTGACCTGGGATGGAGGTGGGCATTATGACTCACAGTTGTTGGTTGCAGTAAGGCCGTAAGCAAGTGCGATGTTGCTTGTCTGAGCACACGAAGGTGCCGTATACCAAGTGAGACTACTGGTCCACCTAGCTTGGTATTCTCTATTCTGACTGGCGGTAGTGGCTTTCCTGGGAATCAGACAGGAGTCTTTTCCAACCCTTCCTGGCAATGCCAGGGATAGAACCTGGCTTCCCTCAGACTGGCATACCTAGGAGGTAAGCACTGTGCCAGGTGGAGGAGGCTTGGAACTGTGTTTGGCCAGCAGAAGAAATTATGCAAATGGACAGCACATATGCGGGGCACACGGTTTAGGACACCTTGGTGTGTAGCCTGTGGCCATATACCCTGGCAGCCTGCATGGAGTCCCACCCAGCTGATTGCTTGCAGCCTTGGCTTTTGCCACCTCACTTGGACCTGCAGAAGCGGGGTATGGAACCTCTGAGGGGCTGCAACTCATTGCTGAAAGCCTCTGTGCAGCCCAAGGGCCGCCAATCTGACAAGCCTGCCTGCTCTATAAAATGTGGCTTATAGAATCATAAGATCTGGAAGGGACCTCGGAGGTCACGTAGTCCAACCCCCTGCTGATTGTAGGCTCTGCACTGCAGGGTAGCATCTGTGACAGGTGGACATCCAGGCTCTGCTTGAATACCTCCAGCGAAGGAGAACCCACCAACTCCCGAGGCAGAATCTGTTCCACTGCTGAACAGCTCTCACTGTTAGGAAGTTTCTCCTCGTATGAAGCTGAAATCTGCTTCCCTGCAATTTCACCCTCTGGTCCCAGTTCTGCCCTGGGGAGCAGCAGAGAACAAGCCCGCTCTGTCTTCCGCATGCCTTTCAGACATTTGAAGGTCACTATCATGTCTCCCCTTTTCTCTTCTGTTCTCCAGGGTACACATACCCAGCTCTTTCAACCGTTCCTCATGGGACTTGGGTTTCCAGACACAGTACTCCAAATGCGGCCTCACTGACGCAGAATGGAATGGAGCGATTACTTCCTGTGATCTGGACGCCATGCTTCTCTGTTAATGCAGCCCAAGACTGCTTTGGCTTTCTTAGCTGCCGCATCGCACTGTTGGCTCATATTCACCTTGTGATCCACTAACACACCTAGATCCTTTTCACACGTACTGCTGCCAATCCTGGTCTCCCACATCCTGTATTTGTGTCTTTGATTCTTTTTGTACCTTAATGCAGGACTTAACATTTATCTCTGCTGAATCTCAACTTATTTATTTATTGTTAGTTTTGGCCTAGTGTTCCAGCCTGTCTAGATCCTTTTGAATCTTGATCCTGTCTTCTATGGTGTTGGCTCTCCCTCCTACTTTGTGGCATCTGCAAATTTGATAAGCAACCCCCCCCCCCTTCATCCAAGTCATTAGGAAAATGCTGAGCAGCACCAGGCCTAGGACAGAGCCCTGCGGCACTCCACTCGAGACCTCCCTCCAGGAGGATGCCGAGCCCTTAATTAGCACTCGCTGAGTCTGGTTGCTCAACCAGCTGTGGATCCACCTAACTGTAGTATTGTCCAACCCACACTTTACTGTCTTGTCAAAAAGAATATCATAGGAAACCTTGTCAAATGCTTTGCTTAAATCAAGATATACTATGTCCGCAGCATTCCCATGATGGACCAAACTAGTAACTCTATCAAAGAAGGATAGTGTTGGTCTGGCATGACTTATTCTTGACAAGCCCATGTTGACTCTTAGTAAGCCATGTGTTATTTTCTAGATGCTCACAGACTGACAGCTTAATCATCCGTCTGAGAATTTTGTCTGGTGTTGACGTCAGGCTGACTGGTTTGTTGTTTCCTGGATCTTTTTCCTTTCCCCCTTCTTCAATATGGGGCAACATTTGCCTGGCTCCAGTCTTCCGGCACCCCCTCTGTTCTCCAGGAGCTCTCGAAGATTAACGACTGCAGCTCTGAAATAATGTCCACAAGCTCCTTCAGCACCTAGGAATGGAATTAATCTGGCCCTTGAGACTTGAACTGATTTAAAGCTGCTATGGGCACAATCCTAGGCATGTTTAGACAGAAAAAGGTCCTACAACTCCCAGCATTCCCCAGCCAGCTTGGTTGGCTGCGGAATGGTGGGTGTTGTAGGACATTTTTCCTGTCTAAACTTGTGATAGGGTTGTGCCCTAAGTGTTCTCTAACCATGTCCTTGCTTATTCTGGACTGCATATCCCTCCGTGTGTCATTTGTTCTACTTTTCCCAGGTTGAACACTGCTCCCCTTGTGAGAGAAGACTGAGGCAAAATAGGAGTTGAGTAGTTCCACCTTCTCTCTGCCACCTGTTCACAATTCACCCTCTTCCCTAAGCAGTGGACTTACCTCTTCCTTCCTTGGTCATCTTCTTGCTCCTCACAGAGCCAAGAAACCCTTTCCGTTGTATTTAGGATTCCTTGCCCGCCTCAGCTCATCCTGGGCCTTCGTCTTCCTGACACCATCCTTACAGGTTTGGCAAACTCTTTTATGCTTCAGCTTGGTCATACATCCCTCTTTCCATCTCCTATTCATGGCTCTTTTGAGTTTCAGCGCATCAGAGAACTCCCTGTATAGCCATACAGGCTTCTTTAACTATCCCCTATTTTCCCATCTCATGGGAACAGTTTGTGATTGTGCCTTCAGTATTTCAATTTTTAGGATCTCCCATTCCTCTTGAACTCTTTTTTTCTTTTGGATTTCTAGCCATGGAACCCCACCCAACTTTTCTCAGAGGTGTTTTTTTTATTTAAAAAAATTGGCTTTCCTAAATTCCAAGGTACATGTCTGGCTAAGCTCAGCTTTCACAGCTCTCTCTAACATGAATTCCAAGATGACTTGGTCACTTTCCCCTAATGTTCCTGCCACTTTCACTTCTACCATTTTTTCTTTGTTGGTCAGGATTAAGTTCAGAACTGCCGATCCTCTTGTGCCTTCTTTCACCTAAGACATGACGTCAGCAAGACAAGTAAAGCAAACCTATTTGATACAGTAATACCTTGGATTGCAAGTAACTTGGTTTGAGAGCGTTTTGCAAGACAAGCAAATTTTTAAATATTTATTTAATTTTTTTTTTACTTGATATACAAGCGACGTCTTGCAATACAAGTACTGTAGTACGACTTAAATTAAAAATCTCTATACAAATTTTTTTGGGGGGATTTCGTTTTGATATAAGAGTGTTTTGGATTACAAGCACGTTTCCGGAACGAATTATGCTCTCAATCCAAGGCATGACTGTATTCCATTCTTTGCAGAGTTAGAATTCCAGCAGATGTCTTGTGTTTAGTTGAAATTCCCCATGGCTACTATAGCTTGCCTCTGTGAAAGCTTTGTCATCTCCCCCACCCCCGCAAGCTTCATGGTGCCCCTGATCTGTTCCAACTTCAGTTATGTAGGAAGAAAGTGGCCCAACTGTTTGGATATTACCGTAGTAATATGTGATCACTCAGCATCTGCAACTAGGCACAGAAATAGCCTGAAGGCAAGTCAGAAGACAGCTGCTGCTTCCAAGCAATTGGCAGCCTGAAATGGATAGCCTGACCCCATATAATGTCTCAGGGAAGCCTTACTGTATATTTAACTACATCGTAAACCCCGGCAGTGTCTCTTAAACATACATTTTGCTTTGCTTTAATAGGTACGTGTTTGGGTGCGTGGTAGGCAGATGGCCACTGTGTGACCAGAATGCTGGGCTAGATGGATCCTCGGTCTGATCCAACAGGGCTCTTCTATGTACTTATGAATACTTTATATGTTGCATTTTGGCATGAACGAGGCAGTGTTGTCATTTTTGAGAGTTCAGAAGTCATAAGGCTACCCAGAAAGCTTTTCATCTCCTTTTAATAGAAAATGAAAGAGAATGAAATGCTGCTTGGGCTGGGATGGTTCAGAGGAGTTGTGCCGCCCATGAGAGAAAGAAGCCCATCAAGCTTTGACATCTCCTGCAACGTGCCACATCAGGTGGGCAGCCTGGCGCACGCCCTCCAGATGCTTTGAACTACAGCTCCCATAATCCCCGTCTGTTGGCCATGCTGGCTAGTGCTTATGGGAGCTGTAGTCCAGACATCTGGAGGGCGTGCGCCAGGCTGCCTGCCCCTGCGCTGCCTACCCTGGCCGTGCTGCTCTGCGCCTTTTGTGCACAGCTCCCACCAGTGGGCACTGCGGAGCAGCGGTCTCGGTGCATGATCTCGCTTCCCAGTGGCTCAGAGAATCCAGTCACTTCAATCCTCTGACCACAGTCTGGTGAAGCAGAATTTCGAGGTGATCATAGAATCATAGAAAAGTAGAGTTGGAAGGGGCCTACCAGACCATGGAGTCCACCCCCCCTGCTCAATGCAGGAATCCAGGTCAAAGCATCCCTGACCGATATCTGTCCAGCCGCACCTTGAATGCCTCCAGAGTGGGAGAGCCCACCACCTCCCTAGGTAGTAGGTTCCATTGTCTTATTGCTCTGACAGTCAGGAAATTTTTCCTGATGTTTAGGTGGAATTTGGGTTCCTGTAACTTGAGCCCATTATTCCATGTCCTGCAAACTGGGATGATCAAGAAGAGATCCTGGCCCTCCTCTGTGTGACATCCCTTCAAGTACTGGAAGAGTGCGATCATATCTCCCCTCAGTCTCCTCTTCTGAAGGCTAAACATGCCCAGTTCTTTCAGTCTCTCCTCATAGGGCCTTGTTTCCAGTCCCTTTATCATCCTTGTTGCCCTCCTCTGAACCCTCTCCAGTTTGTCTATGTCCTTGTTGAAGTGAGGTGCCCAGAACTGGACGCAGTACTCAAGATGAGGCCTAACCTGTGCCGAGTAAAGGGGAATGATCACTTCCCGCAATTTGGAAGCTATACATTAATAAAAATGTTGAAGAGCACCGGGCCCAGGGCCGAGCCCTGTGGTACCCCGCTTATTACCTCTCCCCAGTTTGAGAAGGAACCATTGATAAGCACTCTTTGAGTCCGATTCTGTAGCCAATTGTGGATCCACCTGATAGTTGTTCCATCTAGCCCACTTTTAGCTAGCTTACTAATCAGGATATCATGAGGCACTTTGTCGAAAGCTTTGCCGAAGTCCAGATATATAATGTCCACAGCATTCCCACAGTCCACAAGGGAGGTTACCCGATCAAAAAATGAGATCAGATTAGTCTGGCAGGATTTGTTCTTGACAAATCCATGCTGGCTTCTAGTAATCACTGCATTGTTTTCAAGGTGCTTGCAGACTGACTTCTTTATAACCTGCTCCAAAATCTTCCCGGGGATTGATGTCAGACTGACTGGCCTATAGTTCCCAGGTTCCTCCTTCTTGCCCTTTTTGAAGATGGGAACAACATTTGCCCTCCTCCAGTCGTCTGGCACTTCACCTGTCCTCCATGATTTCTCAAAGATAGTAGACAGTTCTGAGAGTTCTTCTGCCAGTTCCTTTATTACTCTAGGATGCAGCTCATCAGGCCCTGGAGATTTAAACTCGTTCAGAGCAATCAGGTGCTCCTTGACCATTTGCCTATCAATCTCAAGCTGCAATCCTGCCCCTTCAGTCTGCTCTTCAGGTTTGCCAGGGGGGTCATAGAGCCGAAGTAGGAATTGAACACTTCTGCCTTTTCTTTGTCTTCTGTTATCAATTTGCCATCCTCATTGCGTAGTTGAACCATCAGTTCTTTCTTCTGTCTTTTACTGTGCATGTATCTGAAGAAAGCTTTTTTGTTGCTTTTAGCATTCCTCGCTAACCTTAGCTCATTCTCAGCTTTAGCCTTCCTGACACTATTCCTGCAGTTCTGTGCTACCTGCCTGTACTCTTCCCTTGTAGCCTGGCCTTCCTTCCACTTCCTATATGTGATGCAGCTTTCATTCTGGGCTACCAGCCCCCTGCCCTTTTCCCCCTGGATCTTAATGCTGATAAGTCCCTTTTGGCCATTGTGATTAAGTTGCCCAAGTCTGGGCTAAATATGCTCTTACGTGGGGAGCCCACAGCAGGTCATGAGTGTAGCAGCACCCTCCCGCCCATGTTCCCCAGCAAATGCTTTCAGATGCCTCTGATACTGGACATAATATATAGCCATCGTGACTAGTAGCCATTGATAGCCTTCTCCTCCTCCATGAATTTCTCTAATCCCCTTTTACAGTCATCCAAGTTGGTGGCCATCGCTACATCCTGTGAAAGTGAATTCCATAGTTTAACTATGTGCTGTGTGGAGAAGAACTCACTTTTATCTGTGCACCAGTCAACTTCATTGGGTGATCCCAGGTTCATGATTCTTTTTAAATCCCTATAATGTCTCCCCCTTACTTGGCTTTTTTCTAAGCTAAAAGCTCTAAACATTGTAACTCTACCTTATAGGAGAGTCACTCAAGTCTCTTGATCATTTGGTTGCCCATTTCTGCACATTTCCCAGCTTTACAATATCCTTTTTGAGGTGCAGTGACCAGAACCTTAACACATTTCACAAAAAGCAGTAAATCCATTGGCATAAGCAAACTGGTGAAGATAACTAATATCCAAAAAGTCTGACACTGTTGCTTTATCTATGCAGGCTACAAATATAAGTCATTATTAGGCAATAGAAGAGAGTAAAATCAAGTTGTGCAATGACATCCTTCAGTACCAGAAATGACCAGACACATTTCGACCTTGGGCCTTTTCCTCAGTGGTGTAGTACATATATAAAAAGGTACGTGTGTGTGTTTGTATACAGTAATACCTTGGATTGCAAGTAACTTGGTCTGAGAGTGTTTTGCAAGACAAGCAAATTTTTAAATATTTATTTAATTTTTTTTTACTTGATATACAAGCGACGTCTTGCAATACAAGTACTGTAGTACAGCTTAAATTAAAAATCTCTGTACAAATTTATTTTGGGAGATTTCGTTTTGATATAAGAGTGTTTTGGATTATAAGCACCAGGGCTTTTTTTCTGGTGGAACTCACCGGAACTGAGTTCCACACCTTTTCTTCTATTGCATTACAATTTAATTGCCATCTACTCCCGAGGAAATGTAATCCAAGAGTTCCGGTACCCTTTTCTCCAGAAAAAAAGCACTGATAAGCACGGTTCCGGAACGAATTATGCTTGCAATCCAAGGTATTAATGTATATATATATATGTGTGTGTGTGTGTATGAATGATACACACTTCTCCAAACTTCTCACATCTATTGACTGCAGTGTCTCCACCTGCATTTATACAAATTTATTTTTTAAAAACCTGCTTCCTAAATAGATAATAATGGATGAAACTGACCAATTCAGGCACAGATTGGGTCTTGCCAAACCGAAAACAATATATACCGTACATAGACTATTTAACTTAGAAAAGAGGCGAGTACCAGCAGACATGACAGAGTTGTACAAAATTATGCATGGTGTAGATCTTTTTTTCCCCTCCCTCTCTTATAATAGTAGAACCCAGTGTTATCCCATGGAGCTGATTGAGGGGAGATTCAGGACAGATAAAAGGGAGTCCTTCTTCACACAGTGCATAATTAAACTATGGAATTTGCTATTGCAAGATGCAGTAATGACCATCAATTTGTATGGCTTTAAAAGGGGGGATTTGACAAGTTCATGGAGGAGAAGGCTATCAATATGTTGCCTCCGGTATCAAAGGACGTATGCCTGTGTACACCAGTTGCTGGGGAACATGGGTGGGAGGGTGCTGTTGCACTCATGTCCTGCTTGTGGGCTCCCCACGCACAGCTGGTTGGCCCCTGTGGGAACAGAATAATGTACTTGATGGACCCTTGTTCTGTTTCAGCATAGTCTTATATTCTATTTTTGTGGCTTTGAGTAACCCCCAAGTGTTCCGGAGTGACTGGGACCTCCTGACATTTCCGTTCAACTTCTTTTTTTTTACCAGTCCTCTTCGTTTTCGAGAAGTTTCCTCATTTGAAGTCAAATGTGACTGTGTCAGACTTCTATGGCAGTTTTTCACTTACATGCCAATTGATAACACTGCAGTCACTGTTTGTAGCTGGTTCAGCAACACTCATGTCTTGCGCTATGTCCTAGACACCACTTGGAACTATGCCAACGATTGCCTCCCCTTCTGTTCTTGAGCAGAGTCATTATTTATTTATTTATTTAATACATTTTTATACCAACCAGTAGCTGAAGCTCTCGGGGCGGTTTACAACAGTTAAAACCATAAAATACAATATAATATAACTATAAAATTTTAAACCACAGATTAGAACAAACAGCAAAGCTAGCAGCAGTTTAAATTACAGTAACAGAGTTAAAAAATAAAAAATGAAAGTGATTAAGATGATTAAAATACCTGGGAGAATAAAAAGCTCTTCACCTGGCACTGGAAACAGTACAATGTGGGCACCGGGTGAGCCTCTTTGGGGAGCTCATTCCGCAACCTGGGTGCCATAGCAGAAAAGGCCCTCCTCCTGGTAGTCACCTGCCTCACATCCTTTGGCAGGGGCTCTCAGAGAAGGACCGCTGATGAAGATCTTAGTGTCTGGGCAGGTACATATGGGAGGAGATGATCAATCATAGAATCATAGAAAAGTAGAGTTGGAAGGGGCCTACAAGGCCATCGAGTCCAACCCCCTGCTCAATGCAGGAATCTAGGTCAAAGCATCTCTGACAGATGTCTGTCCATCATAGACCCTGGCCCCAAGCCATTTAGGGCTTTGAATGTTAATACCAGCACTTTGAATTGGGCCCGGAAACAGACTGGCAGCCAGTGCAGATGAGAAAGCAATGGCATAATATGTTTACTATATCTAGAAATGTTACCTCCCTAGTAAGCTCCATGATTTGGGGGCAATCAGTTCCTGACGGTTGGATGCTAGAGACAAGCAGGGCATGGTATCTTCCAGGAGCACCTGCCTGGCTGCTGCCAGAGTCTGGCCATTGGGCTGGATAGACCTCCTGGTTTTGCCCAGCATGGCCCTTGTTGTGATGGTCTATATAGCAAATGAGTGTGTACCACATACTGCTGACCTATGGTGAAAAAGGAATTTCTATGGCTCCTTGATGTATTGTTAGTAGACCTGGTTGTAATGCAATAATTGCAATAATTTATGTGGGAATACATGTTTGGAACAAGCCATTAAACTTCAGGTGTCCATCGGGGCTTAATCAGTCAGAGCGTTCAGTGGTCAGCAATGTTGTCTTCTCACAATACGTTTGCTCTGCACCTTAGCCGTTCCTTCCTTGAGTATGTCTTTGGGTAGGAAAATGTACAACTTGATTCTGTGTGCAAGTTTCCTTGGAAGTAAGAACTGACTCTCAAGTCTCGATGGTGGCAATCTTTTGTGCTAAACCTGCCTTTCTGAATTGAATGTGGCATGTATTTTTTGCAGTCCGCAAAACATATAATTATGTAAAGAGTGCATAGTAAGAGTGCACAAATGTAAATACCTCTTTGGTTTGATGTTTGCGAGATACAATGGTCTTGTTTAAGCCTAAACTCTCAAACAAACGTCTGCATTATACCAGAAAACCCAAGATGGGAAGTGATAAAATGGGCATTGAGAGGAGGGCTTTGTTAAAAAGTAGCTGGTATACTTGTAAAATTTCCAGGTATTCATTAAGCAGTGATGTCATGCTTATTGTACTGGGCTTGTTAGTGGAGTAAAGTGAGAAGCTTTGTTTGCCATTCAGCAACGGAGCTGTTTCGACTGTGGAGACGTTCCTTAGAGGGGCTTGTCAGTACCAAGTGCCAGAGAAGGAGAGATTTTAAAAAGTGGGAGGGGGGGTTGGAAGCCCTCCATTGGAGAAGCAGCATCTCCAGATCTGCTAATCCGACTACAGTTGAAGGGTTCAAAGGTGATGAGTCTGCAGGTCAGTGGAGTGTAACCCACCGAGAACTGCTGCTTTGCCACTTCTCTACACGGAAGGAAATCATGTGCAAGAATCACTGAAATTAAGTTTTCTTTGCAGGTACAAATCATAACCTTTCAAAATGACCTGGTTCACACATAACGGCAGCAAACCATGGGTTAATTAACCCACTGGGCTTAATTAACCCAGGATTTGCTGCAGTGTGTGCCCGGTGTCTGCTGCTTCCGCTTTGCATAATCAACACTGACTGGCCGGATCGGAGGTTGATTTGTGACGTGTGTACCCGGACACTATGGGTTAATCGTGGGTTAAACAATCCACAGTTAACCTATGATTAGTTCTTAGCTTAGTTAATTAACCCAAGATTTGCCACCATTGCATGTGGGCAGGGGCCATTGTGTTTGGGTGATCTCTGGAACTTCAGTAGTTTGTGTGTCTCATTCATATACATAATGCAGGATAAATATTTAATGCTTAAAGTTGTTTGTCAGGCAAAGCAAAAATATTGAATGGCAGCATCTTAAGTGGGCCAGCTAATCTTTTAATTGGAAATATTTATCCTGTTGCTGCATTCCCCTTACACTCTGGACCACAAGGCTGGGTGAGCTGGGCAGATGAACTAGAACCCGGAGATATCATTTTTAGCATCACATATTTCCAAGACTGTTTCTTTCATAGAATCATAGAATATAGAAAAGTAGAGTTGGAAGGGGCCTACAAGGCCATCGAGTCCAACCCCCTGCTCAATGCAGGAATTTTTCCTGATGTTTAGGTGGAATCTGGGTTCCTGTAACTTGAGCCCATTATTCCGTGTCCTGCAAACTGGGATGATCGAGAAGAGATCCTGGCCCTCCTCTGTGTGACATCCCTTCCAAGTACTGGAAGAGTGCTATCCTATCTCCCCTCAGTCTCCTCTTCTGAAGGCTAAACATGCCCAGTTCTTTCAGTCTCTCCTCATAGGGCCTTGTTTCCAGTCCCTTTATCATCCTTGTTGCCCTCCTCTGAACCCTCTCCAGTTTGTCTACGTCCTTCTTACAGTGTGATGCCCAGAACTGGATGCAGTACTCAAGATGAGGCCTAACCAGTGCCGAGTAAAGGGGAATTATCACTTCCCGCGATTTGGAAGCTATACTTCTATTAATGCAGCCCAAAATAGCATTTGCCTTCTTTGCAGCCACATCGCATTGCTGGCTCATATTCAGTTTGTGATCCACCACAATTCCTAGATCCTTCTCACTTGTAGTATTGTTGAGCCAAGTATCCCCCATCCTGTAACTATACATTTGGTTTCCTCTCCCTAGGTGCAGCACTTGGCATTTATCCCTATTAAATTTCATTCTGTTGTTTTCAACCCAGCGCTCCTGCCTATCGAGATCGCTTTGAATTTTGTTTCTGTCTTCCAGAGTATTAGCTGTTCCACCCAACTTTGTGTCATCTGCAAATTTGATCAGCATTCCCTGCACCTCCTCATCCAAGTCATTAATAAAAATGTTGAAGAGCACTGGGCCCAGGACCGAGCCCTGTGGTACCCCGCTCGTTACCTCTCCCCAGTTTGAGAAGGAACCATTGATAAGCACTCTTTGAGTCTGATTCTGTAGCCAACTGTGGATCCACCTGATAGTTGTTCCATCTAGCCCACTTTTAGCTACGGTAGCTTGCTAATCAGGATATCGTGAGGCACTTTCTTGTAGGGGCCCTTCTTGGGTTTGAAAAATTGACAATATTGACAAAGTTTATGGACAATCAACTAGTGTAGCAGTGAGTTAGGAGAAATGTTGGCAAAGTAAAGGGGGAAAGGCATATGACAGATGGCATGTGATGGAGAAAAGCAGGGGTAGGCCATGTGTTTGGGCCTGTGGGCGCATTTAACCATTTGAGAAACTACACTGGGCACCGCCACAAAAAGGGAGGCGTGGCTAGTCACAAAGGACAGATAACCTGCCCCAAAGACTGAGTGTGGGGCAGAGGCAGGGCCGGAGGCCTAACACACTCAGCATCTCCTCTGAACCTACCGTTTTCAGCATAGGCAGAAGCGTATTTCACAGAGGCCAGTTTTTTTCAGTCTCTCACCCTGGCTCCCCACCCATAGGCCCACTCCCTCTTGCGCACACGCATGCACCCCCACCCACCCACCCGTCCTCCGTCCATTCACACACATGCAAGCGCCCCGTGTATCCATCGTGCATGCATGCATACATGCCCACGTACATAACGCACATGTCCCTTCCTTCTGCTCCTCACGGCAAGCACATGGAAAATCACACTCCTTTTCAGGATCCCTCCAAAGTCCCGCCACCCTTTCCCCCTCGCCTTGTACTCGTGCAGTCCCCACCCAATCAGGCTTACAAACATCCAACCCCCCCCCCCCACCGGTGGCATTCCCAGCTGCTGCTGGCTTCCTGCTGCTCCCCCGCCCTCCCTAGCCCCTCCCCTCTTTAGCCAGTGCTGCACTTGGCAGAAGCAACAGGGACCCCTTTTTCTTGGCAGCCAGTGTGTTTGCGGCTGCCCCCCGTCTAGGAAACGTCTCTGAGCCCCACGAGTGGCCCAGAGGCATTCATGGGGAACGAAGACGGCCGCGGTTGCAGGCCCTCACTTTGTTTTGAAGCAGTCCCGGCTGCCAGTAAGAACAGCGTTAATTTTTTAAAAATTGTGGGAGGGATAGGGCACCTCAGCGGACACCAAGAAAGGTTGATGCACGGGGGCCCACGGGAGCCACCTTGGCTATCCCCACCACACTCCTCGGCAGACACTGCATTGCTTCTGTTAGCTGAGCAGCGCTTGGTTGGAGCATGACTTTTGGCATGGAATAGATGTTTAACTATGGTGATGGCCGTGCATCCTGTCTGAGGAGTTAGAAGGCCTGGAGCCAGTTAGCAGTCATAAAGCCAAACCTGGGAGGCAATAAGGCAAAGGGCAGATGAAGGCAAAGTTCAAACTCCCCCTAAGGCCCCTGCCTTAGGTGGCCCGTGGGGGGGAGGGAGTGTGGCCTCCTGGGTCTCCCTGGATCCAGTGCTTCTCAGTCGCCTGCGTCTTTTCCACCCTTGCCTGAGACTGCTCGGGGAGGCGGAAAAGGGTGAGCCACCCTTTTTATTGGAGCTCCCAGTTTTGGCAGGTAGCTGTCAAAACTCAGGTTTCGTTTTAAAACGAGTTTTTTAATAGGGCTGTCCAGGGTTTTTGGACAGGGACATAGACATATGTACATGTCAGAAACCCCTTCTAAAAGGAAGCCTGAGCTTTGACAGCTGTCGGAGCTCCGCGCTCCCGCAAATGGGGTGCCTCGTGCTTTCCCACCTTCCTGAACTCTTAAGTCTCGGGAAAGGGTGGGAAAGATGCAGGACACTTTCCTGTCAGGGGAAAGCCAAGTATAAAATAACTCTAATTGCACCCTTCCTGGGTCAGTGTCCATAGTTGGTTCCTGCTGAACTTTGACAGCAGACACTTTCCAGGACATTGCCCGGGTGAGGCTTCCCATTTCAGACCTGTGGGAGTGTGCACCTCTGCTCTTGCACAAGTCCGACTAAAAACATTTTTTTTTAAAATTACAAAAATATTTGCGCACATTAGGGCTGCGAACAAACGAGAAAGCGTAGCAAACCAGTGACAGTCCCTCCAGTGTGCCACTTGGGTACTTTGGAGGGGCTGCCACTGGCTGTCAACTTGGAGATCTGCGAAAGGAGAAAAAGAAAGGGGAGGGGGGAAGCAGCGAAAAAGGGCTGTGCCACCCCCTGCCTGCAGGGGGGAGTAATACTGGACCACGTTCCAGGTTCGTATGCTTCTCTAGCCAGTGGATGGAAACAGGGGTTAATAAAAATGATAGAGGGTTGATATAAAAATTACTGAGATAATATATATGCGAAATGCTTAGAAATAATGCTTAAAAGCATCACTGAAGTGAAGTTGCATTCCATCTGCTTGCTCACTCTCCCCCAGGAGGGCACACAGGGCTTGTAGAAGTCAGTGCATAGAAGAGCATTTTGCTGAGCGCTTGCAAAGGCCGGTCCCAGGCCTATTTACTGATAATTGCCGGAGTTCGCTCCCTTTTCTTAAGAACGTCAGAAGAGCCCGGATGCTGCCTCAGGCCAAAGGTCCATCTAGTCCAGCATTCTGTACACACTGTTGCCAGCCAGCTGCCTGCAGGAAATCCACAGGTAGGACATGAGTGCATTTATTTATTTATTTGATATGTACCCCACCTTTCTACCCAAAAATGGCACTTAAGGCAGCTTACATTTAAAAAAATAGATTAAAAACATTTTAAAAAGAATAAAAATATAACAATTACAAAATAAAATCGGCATCCAAACCAACAGACCCACTTACAGGCCAAAGTCCTGGAATATAAAATAGCACCTTCCCAGTCATGTTCCCCAGCAGCCTGGTGTAAAGAGGAACACTGCCTCTGATGCTGGAGGGAGCATGGAGCCATCAGGTCTAGTAGCCATGGATAGCCTTATTCTCCAAGTAAGCTATCCAATTTGGTGGCTATCACTACATCTTGTGCAAGTGGATTTAACTATGTGCTGTATGAAGAAATACTTCCTTTGATCTGTCCTGAGTCTCCCACCAATCAGCTTCATGAGATGACCTTGTTGGGTGGTTGTATTATGAAAGAGGGAGAAAAATATATCTTTATCAACTTTCTCCATACCATGCATAATTTTATATTCCTCTATCATGTCTCCCTTTACTCACCATTTTTCTGAGTGAAACAATCCCAGCTGTTGTAACCTTTCCTCATAGGGGAGTTGCTCCAGCCCCTTGATAATTTTAGTTGCCCATTTCTGCACTTTTTCCAACTCTACAATAACCTTTTTTAGGTGTGACCAGAACTGTACACAGTATTTCAAGTGTGGTCACACCATAGATTTGTATAAGGGCAGTCTGATTTTGGCAGTTTTATTTTCAGTTCTTTTCTTAATTATGCCTAACATGGAATTTGCCTTTTTCACAGCAGTCGCACACAGGGTCGACATTTTCATTGAGCTGTCCACCACAACTTCAACTGATCTCTTTCTTGGTCAGTCACTGCTAGCTCAGTTCCCATTATCTTATATGTGAAGTTAGGATTTTTGGCCTCAATCCTTCTGGAGCTTTTCACAATCCTTTTTTGATTTACGTAAGCACCCTGAATAACTTGGTGTCATCAGCAAACTTGGTCACCTCACTGCTCACTCCTAATTCCAGATTATTTATGAACAAGTTAAAGAGCACTGGTCCCAATACAGATCCCTGTGACCCCACTGTTTACATCCCCCCCCCCATTGGCAGAATTTACCATATGTTCCTAATCTCTGCTTTCTTTTCTTCAACCAGTTATGGGTCCATAAGAGGACCTCTCTTCGTATTCCGTGACTGCTACATTTCCCTAGGAGCCTTTGGTGAGAGACTTTGTCAAAAGCCTTTTGGCAGTCCCAATAAACACTGTCTACTGGATGATCCCAGTTCACATGTTTATTGACACACTCAAAAAACTCTAAAAGGTTAGTGAGACACAACTTACCTCTGTGGAAGTCATGTTGATTCTTTCTCAGCAGGGCTTGTCCTTCTATATGCTTACTAATTTTATCTTTAATAATGCTTTCAACCAATTTACCCAGAACAGACATTAGGCTAACTGGCCTGGAATTTCCTGGATCCCCCCTGGAATCCTTTTTAAAAATTGGTGTTACATTGGCCATTCTCCAGTCCTCTGGTCCAAAGGTTAATCTTAGGGACATGCTGTGTTTTTGTTAGAAGATCAGCAATTTCACATTTAAGTTCTTTAAGACCTCTAGTATGTATGGATACCATCTCAGCCTGGTGATTTGTTAGCTTTCAGTTTGTCAGCAAGGCTGAGGACCATCTCTTGTCACCCCTATTTGCCTCAGTTCCTCAGACTCCCTTCCTGAGAGCATCACTTCAGGCACAGATATCTGCCCTACATCTTCTGCAGTGAAGACAGATTAAAAGAATTCATTCAGCTTCTCTGAAATCTCCTTATCCTCCTTTAATACTCCTTTATTTATTTAATACATTTTTATACCGCCCAATAGCCGAAGCTCTCTGGGCGGTTTACAGCAGTTAACAACTTTAACTCCGTTGTATCCAATGATCCAACTCCTTCTCTAGGTGGTTTCCTGCTTCTGACATATTTAAATAATTCTTTATTGTTGGCCTTTATTGTTTGACCACTCTTGCTGAGTGTCACTACAGAATTGCACATCATGATAAACTGCGGTTCTGGCGGAACCCTGGCTGCTTATATGCGAACAGCATGTTTAGTTCTTGTATAATTGTTTCCATGAGTAATGTGGTGGGGTTAAATATTTTCCATAGTTCTTCATCATGGCCCACATTTCCATATTTGTATTATAGGTATCCTAATATTTTGCCTTCAAAATTGTGTGCTCATCCTGCATATGATGAAATGAATGCATCTTACATATGATTTGGCCCTTTGGGAGGGGGCATGTGATAAAATACAAGATGGGGGTGTTTGCTGCAACAGACTAACATAAAATGGGAACAAGGGTAAGCCGTCTCCCAGAGATGTTGAAGACAAATGAGGCATAGGCTTACCCATCAAATGCTATAATTTATAAAAAGTATACAGTATCTTAGATACATATCGATAGATATTTTTATGGAGCCTGGTATTCTGTTAAACATCTCATTCTATTTAAATAAGTCAATATTAGTTTAAATATGTTCTTGCATCTGCCCAAGCATGGGAAAATAGCCCACCCGTGTCTATCTGAATGTGAAGCTTTTGAATTCGAATTCTTCCTTGGGTGTAGAATGGGAAATGGACTAATTTTCTGCCAGGGAGGGTGCAGGGACTGAGGGTGCTCTCTTCTGAAAATATTTTAGTCATTTCTGTTCATTCGTAGCCTACTCACAAAGCTCCCCCCCCCCTCCCGGCCTGTCATGATGTGTCCAGTGACATCTGAACAGCCCTGAACAGCCGGATCTCGGAAGCTAAGCAGGGTCGGGCCTGGGTAGTACTTGGATGGGTGACCGCCTTGGAACGCCAAGTGCTGTAGGGGGAGGGACCACCTGCTTGGCATGCAGAAGGTCCCAGGTTCGATCCCTGGCAGCATCTCCAGGTAGGGCTTGGAAAGAATCCTGCCTGGAACCCCGGAGAGCCGCTGCTGCCGGTCAGTGTCGACAATACTGAGCTAGATGGACTAATGGTCTGACTCAGTGTAAGGCAGCTTCCGATGTTCCACAAAATAATTCCTTGCCGAATGGGGGGGGGTCACTGATGGTTGTGTCACTACAGCCCTCTGTATGGAATACTCTGCAACAGTGAGGTCTATCTAGAGTAGGGGTGGCCAGCTTGTGGCCCTCCAGACGTTGTGGTTTACAACTCCCATCATCCGTCACCATTGGCTTTGCTGGCTAGGGCTGATGGGAGTTGTAGACCAAAACATCTGGAGGGCCACAAGGTGCCCACCCCTGGGCTAGAGCGTTATGAATGCAGGCACTGAGAGCCTCTGGCTTTTTTCCTTCTCTCCAACATGGGCTCGCTCTTTTGGTTTATGTTCTAGCCATGATGGAGGAGGCAATAGGTTTGCTACTCAGCTTGGCTTCCATTGGTGCCTGGTTGCCTAGGTTGATAACAACAGGGCAATGCTGTATGATGAAAATTTTAATCTGGTAACGGAAGGTAGCATTTACATACTCTGTTTATAAAATGGTAACTGCAGCTCTTGCGTGAATAATAGAAGTCATGGAAGGGCTCCCACACTCAACTTGTTGACTCCTCTGGATTACCTGGGGACAATTTCCCATTGTGCAGAGGACTATGGGGTTTGGCTTCTACCTCAGGATTGTTCTACGCTTTTTGGTAGCAAATGTGTGTCTGGAAATCCCACCCACTGCTTTTTCACTGTACTCCCACCCCATGTAACCACATGAAATGCTAGCAAAGGGAGTTGGCATATTACGTGTAATACATCTCATGTCTATAGAATGTGCTGTTTCCTGGCTTTCTCTGCCCTCTTTGGTGTTGCAGTGAATGTCCAGGCACATTCCTGTCCTCTCAGTGTAGATGACAGTTTGGAAGCGCATCTGTGAACCTAGAGAGGAGAGGTCACAGATTTGTGTTGCCTCTTTCTTGGAATCACCCCTGTGCAAGTCTCTCTGCTGCTTGGCCATGTTGACTCTGTCTCTAGAATCAAAGCACAGTGCGCCAAGTTAAGTGGTTTTCAGTCTGTCTCCTCCTGACTTCTCTTCTGCATTTTTTCTAAGTGGGCAGCTGGAAAAGTTTCAAGCCAACCTCCACTTGCCTGAGCTACCACAGGGGCAGGCTTCTCAGCAACACTGCAATATTTGAAGAGCATTCAGTGTGTTTGAATCCTGGTGAATGTGGCCTGAAGAGGAATTTAAAAGTGCATGTTCTTAAGTCGAGCAGTGGTAATGAGCTACATGTAGCTTCCCAGCTGGTTTTTTTTAAAAATGTTATGTAGCCCCTGTGGATCTCGGTGATGGGGACTTCTCCCTCTCACCACCCCCTCCCCCGGTCTCTGTCTCTCTCTCTGTCTCTCTCTGGAGGTCTTCTCATTCCCTGGCAACTTTTCCTTGGGTGCACAATCAAGTGGGTGAGTTTTCTGAGGAAGCCAGTCCTAAGCTTCTGATGGGTGTTCCTTTTGTTTCTTGGGCTCAGTAGAACAAGTGCCGAGTCCTTGGGCTCAGCAACTCATGGGTGTTTGTCCACCTTTGAGAGATGCCCAGACCAGCTCGGTTGGTGCTTGCTGGCCATGCCTGTTCTAGCCTTAAGATTTATTCCACGGAGAAAATGATAACGGACAGCAAACTTACTTCATCTGTGAAGCGCTGGCGCCTGTTTCACCATCTTTGTGTCTTGCATTGTGTTCTTTGTGTCTTGCATTGTGTGTTTACTCCAGTTCTGAGCACAAAGCTGCCCATTGTACAGGCAAGGAAGGGTTTGGTCCGCAGCATAATATCCTAAATGCTTTTGGCTGTGGAGATAACATCAGGGCTTATGCATGCACATGGGGCCTCGGCCCCTAGCGGGCCCTTTGTGCGCTCTGAATAGAGTGCACCGCACCAGCAGTCTGGGGGTCTGTACTCACATCCTCCGGCCCGGGCCTATTCAAGCTTGCAATTGTTTTTTGGGGGGTGGGGGGCGTTGTTGTTTTTAAATGCTTTTAGGCGAGCGATGCCAAATGCTCCTTTGATAAGGCCATTTAAGCTGCCTTTGGAGAGTTTCTTTTTTTAAGAGTTTAGACAAAATAGTTCATTGGCAGGACTTCCCTTGTAGATAGGGTGCTGGCTATTAAGAACTGCTTCACGCAAGTCAGAGTGATAAAAGCAGCAGGAGAGGAGGACCAGACCGCTGGGAGCTGCAGCTCAGGAGAAGAGCAGCCGGCCCGCCCAGCTGCCTGCCCGCCCGCCCGCCCGCCCGCCCGCCCGCCTTAGGCTGACCTGCCTGCCTTCCACGCGCTCTCCTTGGGACAGGTGCTTTCCCGGTGCTGTTAATGGCGCCATGTGGATCATAATGAGACTGTATCAGTGGCAGCAGGAGTAGAGGCAGTGAGTTGCTGTGCTCAAGGGCTGCAGCGCTGGGTTAGAAAGTAGTGGGGGGCGTAGGAGATGGTTCACAAGGACCAGGGACCTGGTGGTGTTCTTTTTAAGCCCTTAGTTTCTCACATAATTGTGTGATCCTTGAATATCTTGCAGTGCAGTTAAAGTACCTTTAATTTGGCCAACAAGGACACTGAAGAAGTGACGTTGCAGAGGTGCAGTAGGTGGGATTCTGATTGCGTTTTGGGCTGTCCATGCTTTCTTTTAGGGTTCAAGCTTACTGGAAAACTTAATTTATTTTCCCCCTCAACCTTCCAAATTTGTAATTTCAAAGTTGGGTATGCTATTTAAGAATGCCTAATAGTGAAACCATGTTACCTGTGATTATAAAATGATTTTAAGCATTGGTAAGCATCACTTATTAGAAAATGTTTTCTCCTTTCTCTGTCAGGTGATGATTTTTTACATGATTTGTGGTTGACAGCAGCCCTGCCTTTATGAGTGGAGCTGGGGGTGGTGCTCTGATCATTTTAGAAGCAGGTGGCACCTGCAGCAAAACACTGTGGAGTGGAGGGCTCCTGATCACTGTGCCAGCCAGCCATGCTCTCCTCCTGGAGACTCCATTCCATTCCCACTCCCACCTGGTTTTCCATTCCCACCCACCCCCAACGGTCAATTAGCAGACTATGGGCACTGAGCATGCTAGGTCCTTATTGGGCAGTTTTGGGGGTGTCCCCCCCTCTCAGTTTTATGGACTTCTGCACATACTTCAGGACTCTGCTTCTTCGTTTTGGCTACATAAGCAACAGCTGTCAGAACATCAGAAACAGAGGGAATGAGATCTCCTCTACTTAGAAATGGCATTGTGCTATTTTGTCTTCATGGCCCGAGGAGTGCGCCATACAGCAGCTGTGCGCGCGCGCACCTATGTGCTTTCTGATACTTTGCCTTCCCTTGTCTAGTTGGCTCATGTTAACTAAGACTTTGTTTTCGGTTTTGTTCCATTAGCGTTGCTGTTTCTGGATCTTTAATGTAGGCTGAAGCCTCCTTTCTCCATGGGGCACACCCACTGCTCTCTGGGTGGTTTGGGGGCTTGGGGGACTGGAGCAGGATTCCGCCACCTCACAGGGGATGGGGCACCTGCTGTCATGCGTACCATTAGTGCTGGTGGACAGACGTCGCCCTCCTTGGGTGTTGCTGGACACTGAGCTTCTTACAGTGATGATGTGAGTCATTAAGAGCCGTTGTGTTCCTCTGTCTCAAAAGCCTTTCTTCCTCCTCCTGGCAGGTGAGGTGGCTTTGTGTCTTTCCCCGTTAATCCACTAAGCAGCTGATCCATAGCTGTTTACAGAGTAGTTGGTTGCACTACAGCAACAGTATTTTGTGTCTCTGGAGCAGCATCCTTTGGGATGGGATGGCATGGTGTCCCTTTGGGTGTCTTACATCCATTCTTTGCCCTGCTTGAATAGCTTCTGAGGGTGGGGAGCAGCAGCAGGGATGTTCAAAGTAATGTGGGCAATTTGTGGACTGGGATAATTATGCCCGACAGCCCCACAAGTGATTTTCCTCCTTGCAAGTCGTAAGGATGCAGTTAATGGGGCGTGACCAAGAAAGCGGAGTTGGCCATGCAAATATCCCCAAGGATGGAATGAATTAGTTCTAGTCTTTTTAATGGACCATTTCCCACTCATGCTTGATTCTAAACTTTGATGGAACTCCTAATTCATTTGGCATCTCAAGCCTGTGATTTGCGAAGCTGATGCAAGGGTTTGTCTGTGCCCACAGAGACCTTTGCCTGGCAGTTTGTGCCCAAAGGGCGTCCTCTTGAGCGTCCTGTTGAAAGCCTTTAATAAATTTAGGCAGTTAACAAGATTTATTGGGCTATTTCTCTCACTCCCCAGTTTAAGTTGGGCTCTTTAATCTGGGTTTGGGGAGATGTGACCATGTGACACTTTGATTCCAATATATTGCCTGGTTGCAGTAATAGATCTTCACTGTTTTTAAGATCAGATCCATGCAGAGAAGTGGTAAGTATGCAACATATCCCCCCCCCCCCCATACCCTTTTCAAGCTAAAAGTTAAACTCTGGAGCAGGGCTCTCCAACCTTGGGTCCCCAGATGTTGCTGGCCTACAGCTCCCAGCATACCCAGCCAGCATGGCTAATGGCAAGGGATTCTGGGAGCTGTAGTCCAGCAACATCTGGGGACCCAAGGTTGGAGAGCCCTACCTAGAGGCTTTCTTCAAAGGGTCAATGCCTTGTGAAATAATTTGTTAAAAAAAACCACAACAGGTAGCACAGGAAATTTATTTTTCCTACGGAAGCATTTTTAGCCATCTAGATATGCTTAGAAGCTACACCAGGATAAATTCTAAAAATGGGTGACAACTGGGGTAGGAGGTAGTTTGTTTTGGGGTCCAAAATCAAACTATGGAGGAGTTCTATAGAACTCAGGAACAGATTCTGAGATTGGTTTACTAGTGTAGGAGAAAGTGGTTTCCCCAAGGATTTCTGAGCATTTCATGGAGGACAAGGCTATCAATGACTACTAGTCATAGGCTCTGTATTATCCAGTGTTGCAGGCAGGATGCCTCTCCATGCCAGTTGCTGGGGAACATGGGCGGGAGGGTGCTGTTGCACTCATGTCCTGCTTGTGGGTTTTTCACAGGCAGCTTGTTGGCTACTGTGGGAACAGAATGCTGGACTAGGTGGACCTTTGGTCTGATGTAGCACAACTCTTCTTATGTGGTCCAGTCACGATCCACCTGATATATTTGGGAGGCTTAACTTCAGCATGTATTATGCAAAAATTGAGAGACACCCCCCCCCCCGCATACCTGTGCATGTGTGGAACCCAGCTTAACTCTGTGATGGTTCTGGAGCGGGGAGGGTAGCAGAGGTTCACCTGCATGTTTCTCAGAGTAGCATAAAAACCCAGCATACATGAAATGTGTGTTTCATAGATCATAGAGTTGGAAGGAGCCTACAAGGCTAGAGTCCAACCCCCTGCTCAATGCAGGAAACTAGAGGAGGGGTCTCCCATCCAAGTAATAACCAGGCCTGACCCTGCTTTGCTTTCCACGCTCAAGACAAGCTGAGCCAGCGTGAGCCACAGGCCTGTATACAAAGTGACTTCATGCCGGTTGTCACGGCTCTCATGTTGTTTCACCATTAACTATCTGTCGTCACCCTGACCCCTGGCTCCCATGTGCAACCTCTGCTGATCCTCCGGCTATCTGCATAGCAAATTGGAGAAGTGCCACCATGCATCTTCACAGGAGGGTCATATGTAGTGCTCATTGCAATGTGGACCTTTACATTTTATTATTTATAAAGCACCTAAAACCACTACTTCCAGAGGGGTACAAAATTTAAATTGCAACAGACCCTGCCTCCAGGCTTGATGAATCCTCCTCTTTCTGGGAACCGCTTCCTGCCCTTGTGGGAACATAATGACTGGGCTCACACAACATCGCAACCGATCATGGGTAACTAGCCACAGTGTTTTGTTGTGTTGTGTGAACCTGGACTGCTTCCTGCAGGGTGGTTTGCTTGTGGGCAACAAGCCACCCTGCCAACCCATGGCTTGTTCTAGGGGCTGTTGTACCCAGGATGGGTTGTCGTGTCATCTGAACCTGGACGACCGATCCCATCGCAGGTACAGGGAAGTGCTGAGCTTGCCCGGGTCACTGCCAGTGGCAGCGGCCAGGGAATCTGCATATGTCCCTGTCAAAAAAACCTGATTAGCCCTGTCAAAAACCCCGATTTAAAAGGAAGCTGTCAAAATTCCATCTTCCTGTAAATGGGGTGGCTCGCACTTTTCCACTTTCCTGAACACATAGAGTCTTGGGAAAGGGTAGAAAAGGTGGAGGACACTGAGAACAGTTAGCTCCAAACAAAAAAACTAGAGGATCTCGCTGCAAAGGGGGTGATCTACTTGCCACCCCATTTTGCGAGCAAAGATCCCCCCCATGGCTTCACTTCTCACTTGACAGCTGTCAACTGAGAAGCAAAGCAAAGCAACAAATTAACCTATTTGTAGCCTTCCTTTGGCAATGCCCATGGATGGTGCCTCCTGTACTTTGACAGGAGACACCATCCAGGCCATTTACGAGTCAAGCCCACACATTTGGGATAGCAGGAGTTGCACACTTGCGCAACTCTGAAATCCGACAAAAAAATATTTTTTTAAAAAAGAAAGAAAAACATTTGTGCAAACCTCAGGCGCAAAAAAAGGAAAAGGGTGATGAAGCCGTGATAGCTGTTCCAGTGTGCCTCTTGGGCACTCCGAAGGGGCTGTCACTGGCTGTCACCTTGGAGATCGCAAAAAGCGATCCCCCCCCCCCCCCCCAAGGATGAAGACCAAACAAGCCATGGCGGTCACAGCAGGGAGAGGGGATAAAATGGGTCCTGCTGTGGAGTCCCCTGGAATACCTATGTGAGGACCGAAGGGGAAGGAGGCGGGGACAACCCATAGTGAGCTTGATTGTCTGTCGGGCGCACCATGGGCTGTTCCATGAACAACCCACACTGTGTAGCTTATTTGCAGGGTGGGCTGTTGTGTCATGCGCATGCAACTGATGTGATCACAGGAATCTCACATGTGGATGGGCTCATAATTGAATATATTTCACACTGGGAAGTGAGCAAAGACATTCTGTGCCTGTGAATCAGAACTGGTCACCAGGGACTTTGCAACTCTCCCAGTTGCTGATAGGAGATCCTTAGTGAGAAGAAGCTCCTGAGGGCAGTTGGTGACTGGAAGAGAGCAAACCGAATGATGTCAGTTCCACCTTGCTTAGGTAGCCCTGGGTTCCCCTCTCTGTGATCCTTGCATTAGCTTTCTGCATTGCTCTCTTTTTAGAAAGAGGCTCGTCCAGACGCTGGCCTTTCTACTATGCATCTGTATGGATTTAAATTTTAATGGTATTGTACCCTACCTTAGATTTATTTTATAATGAAAATAAATGTTATTACTAAACAAATCCAGTGTCTCAGTGCAGCTCACTCCCAATTGAATTGCTGGGTGCCCCTTGAACCCAAATCACATGGGAGGCTTGCCCAAACTAGATTTAATATTGGCTGAAATATTGGCAGGTACTGCTTGGACTTCTCATTTAATTAATTTAATTTAATTTTAATTTGTATTTAATTTTAAACTTCATTTAAGAAAACTTAAAACACTAACAAACATTAGAAAACATACAACAATCCACAAACTAAACTAAACTAAACTAAAATGGACTTCTGAACTTCTTCACAGCAAATAGAAGTAGCAATAATTATTCTTACACTATAATTACAAAGAAACCTCACTTTTTTCTATTGTCCAACATATTTTCTTCTTATTCATCAAACTCCCAAGTACATCAATCCTTACTTTCATAGTTTCTGCAAGGCTAATCTAAAAAAATGCAATATAAACATCGAAAACTGGGAAGCTCTGGCCCATGAACGATCTAACTGGAGGTTGGCCTTTCACAAAGGTTCCATGGACTTTGAAGAAGCCCGAGTGCAAGGTGAAAGGGAGAAACGTGCTAAGCGAAAAGCACGTCAAATGAATCCTTTACAGGACCATCTTCCATCTGGTAACCTGTGTCCTCACTGTGGGAAGCTGTGTGGATCTAGAATTGGCCTCCACAGTCACTTATGGACCCATCGCTAGAGTCTACACAATTTTCTTTAGAATTTCCTCCTTTTATCCTGGAAGACAATCTTACTCGGTCACGAGTGATCGCCTGATGATGATGATGATGATGATGATGATGAGTTTCTGCAAAAAGTCTGTTAGAGGTTTCCCCTCCACCATAAACAAAAATATTACCTTACAGTAATACCTTGGATTGCAAGTAACTTGGTTTGAGAGCGTTTTGCAAGACAAGCAAATTTTTAAATATTTATTTTAAAAAATTTGACTTGATATACAAGCGACGTCTTGCAATACAAGTACTGTAGTATGGCTTAAATTAAAAATCTCTACAAATTTTTTTGGGGGAATTTCGTTTTGATATAAGAGTGTTTTGGATTACAAGCACGTTTCCGGAACAAATTATGCTCTCAATCCAAGGCATGACTGTATTTCTAAGCAACAAGGAAATATAATTAGGGTTAGGGTTATCTCCACATCTCTTTTCGTCCAGAGGAGATTTTGCCAACTGGGAACAGCTGCTAGTCAGCACAGTCTGCGTTCGTTTCCCCACTGATCTATGAGGTCAGAACTCCACTAATCCTTACAGGAAGTTTCCGTATTGCTTGGACTTCTCATTTGTATTGTTTGAGTTACACTTGTAAGATGTTGAGGTCTTCATCTTTTTATTTTAAATATTCACTGTTAAGGACTCAAGCAGTATTAATCAGTGGTGGCAGAGTGACTTTACTGAACGCATTTGAAAGACAAAATATTCCTGTAACGTATTATGGCAAAGATGGAGCGAAGGAGAATTTAAGATCTATGCTGACATTATAAATGTTGGGGGTAAATATCAAAAGGATCTCACAGCAGATGCATCTCCCATAAAGTTTTTTCTGGTAGCAAGGGCAGTTAACAACTTTATTTATCTATCTATGTAGAATATTTTTAGGACCAAGCCCTCACAGGGCAGCTTCCAACACGATAAAAGACAATATATGCAGTAAAATTTACAAAAATTTCCATAAACACAACAATAGAGTCCAACAGCAATGAGATAACAATATGAGTAATAAAATAAACATCCTGTCCAGCATGATAACTCTAAAGTTAAGTAAAATAGACTAAAATGTTTCAGCTTTAATTTAATCTTTGGAAGAGTGCAAATCTATTTCGGATTGTTTACGTGCTGCATGGGGGTGAGAGATCTGAGTCACATAACTCCTCCTCTCCAAAATAATTCTAGAGGTTATAGAAGATGTTTGTCGCAGGCAGTCATATTAAATGAGTTGCTTGTGGGGAATTTGTTGGTGGTACAAAATCCATGGTGGCAAAAAATGGGAAACATCCTGTGATGCCATCAATTGAAGATTAATATAGGAAAGTACAGAATGTTGTGATACATTAACTGTATCTTCAAGGCACATGCAGGTTGAGATGGAGCATGTTGGCTTTTGGGAGCAGTTGGGGAAATACCTCTCTTGCATGCATACGTTCAGTGTTGTAGGTTTGAGCTGGTTCGCCTGGTTGACAGAATTTGTTAGTACATACTTGAAAATGCTTTTTATCTTCTGTGTATTTTAAAAAAATACTCGAAAATATTATAAGTCAAGTAATAGAAAAACACACAATTAAGTGCATGTCAAGAGTTTCACATCAAAGTTTTACTATATCCATTTTATTTAGATCTAGGCATAAATCGAATGTCAGGACTGCAGTGATTTTTCTTACATGTGAATGCTGCTGTTGGCGTTTTGTGATGAAGCTGAAATTTAGGGAGAATATTATTTTTATGCATGTTGACACAATGTGTGTGTGTGTGGGGGGGGGTATGGTACTGGGCAGTAACTGGAGGAAGTATATGCAACAGCTGCAGAATGAGCAAATCTTTGCAAAATGTTCCTTACAAGCTTTCCCTCCCCTCTCTTCCTCAGTACACGTCTTCCTGGGTCTGACGTTGAGAAGTTCCACATCACGTTGAACATGGAGAATGAGGAAAACATACTTAATAAAGGCGAGGAAGATGAGATGGTAATTGGTTTTATGGTCTAGTTACTTAATCTTTTTTTTAAACCTCCCCCCCCCCCCCCCCGGTCTGGAGCAAATATCTGCAGGAAATGGTTGAAACTGAGACTAATAATACTGAACAATCCTTGTGGGACTTTTCCATAAATAAATGCGGGTTTTAGGACAGAAGTGCTCGTATTCCCTCTGGACGCTCCTTCACCGAAGAGCAAAGTGTTGTGTAGGGCAGCAGCTGCGCCGGGGAGTTTCTGTTCCCTTCCCACAGGTTGCCCCCAAAGGTCTGGGGTCTGCGCAGTGGACTGATCCTCACAGCGTTTCCTTTGCCTCTGCCTCTCATGAGCAACAGTCTTCCCTGTGGTCGGTTGTAGCCAGGTTTTTGATTTTAGTCCAAAGGAGGGCTTCAAAAGGAACTCTCCAAACTTGGGAGAATGGGCAACAAAAGGCGTTTGTTTGTTTGTTTAAAATGTTTAAACAAATGTTTGCCCCAAAAGACACCTGAAGCAGCTTACATGCAATCCAAGAAAACAAGACAGTCCCTGCCCACAAGGCTCACAATCTAAGAAGATATCCCACAAAAGGAAAAACGGGTGGGGAGGAAAGAGGAAAACAAACGTAGGCAACAATTCCTAAAGTTAAATTGTCTTCCTTATCATGACCATCTGGAAACAGCTCAGGGAGAGGAGGACCCTGATGGAGCCAGTCTCTCAGCAGAGCTAATGCACCCCCTCCCTCTGCTGCAGCTTGATGGAATGGCTGCCAGGTGACAAATACGCAGTGCAAGCTACTGTAAAGTGATGCAAATGGAGCAAAACATCCTAGTGCCATGTATAAACTGATGGGGTCTGAGCTGGCAGTGGCTGACCTGGAAGCACATCTTGTGGGTGAAGTGGGGAGGGAGGGCACTGAAAGGGTCATGGTGTACCTGGATCTTCAAAATGCTTAGGCTGCTTCGTCATGGGATAAGAAAGAGGACAAGGCCTCTTATGAATCAGTAAGTGGTTAAAGAAGCAGAGAGTAGGAATAAGTAGACAGTTCTCCCAGTGGGGAAGAATTGTGGTTCCCCCAAGGATCTGTGCTGGGAAAGGTACTTTTTAACTTGTTCAAAAATAATCTGGTATTAAGGTTGAGTAATGTGGTGGCCGCATTTGTGGTGGACACCAAATTACTCATGGTAGTAAAAACAAAGCAGAATTGTGAAGAGCTCTGAAAGGATCTCTCCACATTGAGATAATGGGTGTTAAAATGGCAAATGTGATTTAATGTAAGCAAGCGTAACGCGATGCACACTGGGCAAAAAAGCCCAATTTCATATATACGCTGATGTGGTCTGAGATGGCTGATGGACCAGGGAAGGAATCTTGGGGTCATGGTGCATAGCTCAGTGGAAATGTTGACCCAGTGTACAGCCGTTGTTAAGAGGGCAAATTCCACATTGGGGACAATTAGGAAAGGAATCAGAAAATAAAACAACCAATATCATACTGCCCTTATAAAAATGTATGGTGTGACCACATTTGGAATACTGTGTATAGTTCTTGTCAATGCACCTCAGAAAGGTGATTCTGGAGCTAGGAAAGAGCAACCAAAATGATCTAGCAACTCCCCTATGAGGAAAGGACAAAAGTGTTTTGGGTTCTTTAGTTTAGAAGTGACTAAGGGGGGACATAGTAGAGATTTATAAAATTATGCAAAATTATGCACAGTGTTGAGAAAGCGCATAGGGAGAGGTTTTTCTCCTGCTAATCGTACTAGAATGAAGCTGAATGGTGGGAGATTCAGGACTGATCAAAGGAAGGACTTCTTCCCATAGTGCATGTTTAAACTGTGGGATTCACTTCCACAAAATGTAGTGACGGCCACCAGTTTGGGTGGCTTTTAAAGGAGATTGGACACATTCATAGAGGAGAAGGCTATCCATGGCCACTAGTCCTGATGGCTAAATATGGCCGCTAGTATCGGAGCAGTAGTGTGCCTCGGTATACCCGTTGCTGTGGAACGGGAGCGGGAGGGTGCCGTCGCACTCGTGTCCTGCTGTGGGCTTCCCACTGGGGCATCTGCCTCGCCAGGGTGGGGGCAGAATGCTGTGCTAGGCAAGCCTGTGTTCTGATCCAGCAGGGCTCTTCTCATGTTCCTGTGCCTGATGGCGGCATGTGGCAGTTCTGCTGCTAAGTGGAACAGGCCTGGCCGTGAGCGCTATCTAGGTGGGAGACCACCTGGGAATGCTAAGCTTTTTGGAGGGAAAAGAGAGTATGCGTGTAACAAGCAGGAAGTAGCCCTGCTGGGTGAACATTCGTGAACTTCTGCTTGCGTCTGTGATGGATTACTAGTTTATGACCTCCATGGCCAGGTCTCTTGATCTCTTAAGTTTCGGGACGCGGCCAATGGATTCCTGGCTGCTGCTGCTGCTGCTGCTGCTCTTTGGGTTCTTTGGTGCATGCCTGTTTTTACCTTGCTGCTCCTGGTCCTGCTGCTGGCTGGGGACTGCCCGCCCTTTGTTGTGTTGGCGTCTTGTCTGCACCGAGGCGTGCTTTGCTCAGCTGCCCCGCGCGCCCCACACAGCTCTTGCCTTGCGTGCGGCTGTGCTCCCCCCCCCAGAGTTCTGCCCTCTTTGCCCATCCGGCAGCCTTAGCTGCGGGGGAGACCTGCTGCTGCTGGATCTTGCTGTGGTCAGCCTGGTTCCTGCTGTAGTTTGACGCTGCCCTGTTCTTAAGAAGAAACTGCCCACGCCTGTTCTGGGCAGGCTCCTGGTCCAGACTCCTTTGCCTCTTCCTGTTAGACTGGGCTCCTGCTGCTTCCACTTCCTCTGTTGTTTGATAATGGAAATAAAATATATGGTGCCCGAGTATCTGTCCATCCTCACTGCCCTCTCCCTGCTCCAAATCCTACAATCCTATCAGGATTGAATAAATAGCCCTGCTTAGATTTATTTGTGTGAAGGACTGCAACCGGTCCTTTATCTCAAGACGAGAGATCAAAGGTGCGAAACTGCCAGCCTTGGCTCTGCCGTCTTGACACTGATTCTCTCAGGGCTTTGCCCTGGGTCTACTACACACTGGATTTAGCACTGAACCACAGAGGAACTAACTACACACACCATGTGGGGTAGAACCAGGAAAGTTTATTTAAGGTAAACCAATTACACTAAAAGGTGGGAAATGAGGGAAGGGGAAAAAGGTGAGGAGACACTTATACACAGTCAGTCAGTCAGGCGATCACTCGTGACCGAGTAAGATTGTCTTCCAGGATAAAAATTTACAAAAAGGTGATTTTAAAAGGAGGAAAATTCTAAAGAAAATTGTGTAGACTCTAGTGATGGGTCCGTAAGTGACTGTGGAGGCCAATTCTAGATCCACACAGCTTCCCACAGTGAGGACACAGGTTACCAGATGGAAGATGGTCCTGTAAAGGATTCATTTGACGTGCTTTTCGCTTAGCACGTTTCTCCCTTTCACCTTGCACTCTGGCTTCTTCAAAGTCCATAGAACCTTTGTGAAAGGCCAACCTCCAGTTAGATCGTTCATGGGCCAGAGCTTCCCAGTTTTTGATGTTTATATTGCATTTTTTTAGATTAGCCTTAAGAACATCTTTAAACCTCTTATATTGACCACCGATATTCCGCTTTCCATCCTTGAGTTGGGAATAAAGTAACTGCTTTGGGAGACGGCAGTCAGGCATTCAAACAACATGACCGGTCCACTGAAGTTGGCGTTGAAGGATCATTTTTTCAATGCTAGTAGTCTTTGCTTCTTCCAGTACACTGACATTTGTCCGCCTATCTTCCCAAGTAATTCGCAGGATTTTCCGGAGGCAACGTTGATGAAATCTTTTATAGATAGTCCATGTTTCGCAGGCATACAATAAAGTTGGTAATACAATGGCTTCATAAACCAGTGTTTTGGCGTAGTGGTGAGAGTGTTGGACTGGGACTCAGGAGATCTGGGTTCTAGTCCCCGCTCGGCCATGAAACTCACTGGGTGTCTTTGGGCCAGTCACTACCTCTCAGCCTAACCTACCTCACAGGGCTGTTGTGAGGATCAAATGGGGAGGAGGAGGATTATTATGTAAGCCGCCTTGAGTTCCTTGCAGGAAAAAGGGCGGGGTATAAATGTAATAAATAAATAAATAAATATCCCGATCCTCGAACACTCTATGTTTCATTCGAGAAAATGCGGCACTAGCGGAGCTCAGACGATGCTGGATTTCACTGTCGATGTTAGCTGTAACAGAAAGATAGCTGCCAAGATAGAGAAAATGATCGACATTTTCCAGTGTTTTCCCGCCAAGCTGGATAGATGGCATCACCAAAGGGTTAGCTTGCACTTGCTGATGAAGCACTTTGGTTTTTTTGATGTTAAGTGAGAGACCAAGTTTTCCGTATGCTTCTGCAAAAGCATTTAGGATAGTTTGGAGATCATCCTCTGAATGTGCGGAGACCACATTATCATCAGCATACTGAAGTTCCACAACGGAGGTTGTAATTACCTTACTTTTTGCTTTCAGCCTGCTGAGATTAAAAAAGCTTTCCATCTGTTCGATATATAATTCCCACACCAGTGGGAAGTTTCCCCTCGACAAGATGTAAAATCATGGCGATGAAAATAGCAAATAATGTTGGGGCAATAACACATCCCTGTTTAACACCTGATCCCACTTTAAATGGAGCACCATGAGAGCCGTTGTTGTCCAAGACCGTAGCCGTCATGTTGTCATGGAGAAGTCGCAAGATATTCACAAATTTATTGGGGCATCCAGTTTTCATAAGGATAGTCCAGAGAGCTGTTCGGTCTACAGTATCAAAGGCCTTAGGAAGGTCAATAAATGCCATATAAAGGGGTTGATTTTGCTCCCGGCCTTTTTCTTGGAGCTGACGTGCAGTAAAAATCATGTCTACTGTCCCTCTAGAGGGGCGGAAACCATATTGAGTTTCAGGGAGGATCTCTTCTGAAATAGATAGAAGACGGTTTGCGAGAATCCTGGCAAATATTTTACCTGCGGTAGCTAAGAGAGAAATGCCCCGGTAGTTTCCACAGTCTGTTCTATACACAAGTAGAGCTACAAAACAACAAAACTTGTTCCTTTACTATATAAACACCCAGGCACTTACTCTTTGCCTGCGGGGTTGGTCTTCTTAGGGCCTGCCTCAGCAAAAGCCCTACTCTGCGCTCCTTCGCGTCCAGGCAACAACCAAACCCAGAAGCCAGGGCTGGCAGTATCTATTCCCCCCCCCCGCCCGCCCCTCCTTTTGGTAGCCCGGCTGTCCTTGGCCAATCAGGATGAGCTTCATCTGGGCTAGGCAGGGGAGGGGTGGCTCCTAGGTGTCAGAGGGGTGAACTCCTGACCATGACTAGAGTGCTTGGGGAACATTTGCATGCGAATACATGGGAGACTCTGAGGCAGCACAGGGGGGGGGGGCATCAAAGGAAACTATGTACATTTGCAGGAGACTCTCAGGCCCAGAGTCATCAGAGGGACTACGTACATTTGCATGAGGTTCCCAGCCTCCAGCTGGGATTACACTTGTTTACACTTGTATGGTGGAGAAGGGTCTGCTTTTCTTCACAATTTGTATCATATATTCTTGTTCGGTGTCCTTTTGCCCCTGATTGTCATTTCATCACCAGTTGGGTCTGCTTTGTAATTTTTCAGTGGGTGCACATTGCAGAAAAGCTGCCGCCGCTCCTCTTCATTTCCCCCCAGTTTTCTAGATGGGGATGACACTTGAGTGTCCAAGCTGGGCCATGCCACGCCACCTTCTCTCCACCGTGCACGTGGCCTCTTATAGCAAAGGCATTCCCCAACACTGGCATGTCTGGAGAGACAGGCAGTGCAAAACATCTCCCTGTCTCCTGTAGCAGTGTTCTCCAACCTTGGGTCCCCAGATGTTTTTGGCCTACAACTCCCAGCATAGCCCAGCCAGCTACGCTACGCTGGCTGGGACATGCTGGGAGTTGTAGGCCAAAAACATCTGGGGACCCAAGGTTGGAGAACACTGTCCTATAGGCTTAGGCTTTTGGAATTTGCAGTAATAGGGAACAAAAGTAAACTCTCTTCACTTGCCAGATGTGATTTCTCCAAAATGTGTTGTGTTCCCCCCACCCCAAAATAACTGGACTACACATTATGTCCAGAACAGAGAGAACTAACTGGGAAAGAAAGTTCCTGGCCTTATTTATCTTTCGATTTTTTAAAAAAGTGGCAGTATCCATCCCCTTCTGTTTTCCTGCCTTCCTCTGACTGTGTGTGTGTGTTGTCATCCTTAGTGTGCTACCTGTTAAATAGCACAACAAGGTGACTTGCTTCTTCCTGCTGTCCAAGCGTGAACCAGCCTCCAGCTGGATGGGGGGCTGATAGGACCAACTGCTCTTGCTGCAAGTTGCATTTATGTGCCCTCTTGGGGGCACAGAATCTGGTTTACCGCACCAAATATCTGTCTGAAGCAGCATCTACCTTTGCAGGAATTCCCCTGTTGCTGCTGCAGGGAGGGAGGGTGGGTGGGTGGGTGGGGAGACTGCAGGCACCAGAACCACCATTTAAGACCCGAAGGAGTCTTCTCACAGTAATAGGTTAATTCTGAGCTGTTCTGCCAAAGCTGTTGGGATGTCATTGTGTCTCTGTCTGATTTGTTTCCCTGTAGAAGATTTATGGTTATAATCTTTGCCGATGGAAGCTGGTTTTGGTGGCTGTCGGGGTGCTGTGCACTGGTGGCTTCCTCCTCCTCCTCCTCTATTGGATGCCTGAGTGGCGGGTGAAAGTGACATGCAGAAGGACTCCGCTTAGAGGTTGCAAAGTAGTGCTACTGAGAACAACGGTAAGCTTGTGCTCTCCGTCCTGAAGTGCCCAGTTTGGCAAGAGGGATGCCCATGGACTAATATATTGACAGTCTTCTCACATCAACATTATTACAGGAAGGTAGAAACTTCTTATCCACAGGGCCATCTCTTTCCCCACCCACCACCTCTTTGTTTACTGCAGGAACTAATTAATTCCATTTCTGGAAGCTTTCAGTCTGCCACATGTGCTTGTTCTTAATGCTGTTTTGAAGGAGTAAATCTCAAAGCATGCCGTTTAGAGCTTCAGCAGCCCCAGGGGTCGTAGTACTTGGGCTTCTTTTTCGTGGTCTCTGTGCATCACACCTATGGGCTCTACACCTGTGCAGAGCTCGATTCGGGAAGCTTCTATAGCTGAGGAATTTTAGGTGGGAACCCATCTGCCACCGTCCTGGTGTGCAAGCTCCATTGGGAACCCGCCTATTCCCTCTGTGACCGCCTTTGTGGTAGCATCAAGGGAACGCTTCCCATCCATTGGACTATGATTTTCCCTGCTGAGGTTTTATTCTTTCCTGATCTCCATCTATCGTTCTTTTCTACCTTTCACTTTTTCGTTTTTTCCCCTTTGTTTTTCTTTCGTGACTCTTCAGCTCTCGGTCTTGACCGGAGCTGTTTGTCTGCCTCAGGCCCCATGGCCTTGAAGGCGCCATTTCGCAAGTGTGTCCGCTGTGGGAGTAAGCTCCCTCCTGCAGACGGGCACTCTCTTTGCCTCCTCTGCCTCGGAGAAGCACACATTGTGGACTTGTGTGCTCACTGCCAGGTTTTTTCCAAGCAGGACCACAGCAACCGTGCCGACTGTTTGAGGGCTGAACTTTGGAAGGAGGCGGTGGATACGCCTAAGGACGTGACTAGGCCTCCGGCACCTAAAATGCCGTCTGCTTTGGTGTCCCAAGCTGCCCCACCACCAGACTCCACATTGTGTGCAAGCGGAGTGCACAGATTCTCCCATTCCGGGTCGATTTCTCGCAGTTTCCCTGGCCAGGAAACTGATGAAGAAGGCAAAGAGACCAAAAGCCTCTGACACGGAGAGGCTTCGGAAGAAGAAGAAGCACTCTAAGACCAAGAATCTCTTCCCACAGAGAATGGAAAAGAGGGCACAGCTGGTGTTGGCTGAACCGGTACCGAGGCAAGACCCGGTATCGGTGGGCAAGATCCGGGACACATCTCCTGTCGCAGCTGCCCAGGAAGACCTACCTGCTGCCCCCGGGACTGATGCGCCATGACGTTGAAGTGGAAAAAACGATGACCCATCTCGATCGGCGCTCTCGGATTAGAGCTGTTGCTCGGCGTGGTCGCTGCCACCGACCCGCCGGTGCTTTGAGGAAGACTGGAGGTTCCTGATGGAGACTGTTCTTACAATTGGTACCGAAGAGCTCCTTCTCCTCGATACCGAAGGCGCGACCACTTTTCTCTGCACCCATACCCTTCGGATACAGAGGTTTTTCTTCAACCGCTTCTGCCGGGGCCCGGGGCCCCATCCCCGCAATGACCCAACCAGCCGCGGCTCCAGCTGCCGTGCCTCCTCCACCGCCTCCTTGTAGTTGCAGCCCCGCACAGTCTCCACCATGGGCGTCTCCTTGGCCTTACCGCAGGGATCCTTCACCTTTTTCGGAGATTGGCGATCACCCGTCGGATTTGGCATCTTGCCCCTCTGTTGTTCTGTCCTTCTCCCGATGCTGCAGTTGACACCCGCGACCCTGCACCTCCTTCAGAGGACTTGGCTCGCCTCTCCGATGAGATCCAGCGGATGGCCAAGTTCCTCAGTTTGGAGACTCACCTACTGGTTGAGAGTCCAGTGTTTGATGCTGTGTTCACAGAATCGTCAGTACCGACGGCAATTCCTTTTCTCCCTACTCTTCTCTAGATGGTGCAGCAGTCCTGGGAGGCACCATCCTCCATGCCACCAACCTCTAAGCGACTGGAAACCATGTACAGGGTGCAGGAGAAGGACACCTTATTTCAACACCCTCGGCCCAACTCCATCGTGGTCGAGTTGTTGCAGGGTAAGTCCCACAAGGTCCATTTATCGCCCATCAACAAGGAGGGCCAGAGACTGGATCTCATGGGACAGCAGATCTGTTCTTCGGCAGCCCTTGGTCTTCATGTGTCAACCTACCAGGTTATGATGGCTCGGTACCACTGGGACAAGATCAGATCACTCTGCGACTACTTGCCTGATGAGCAAAGGGAGTTGGCCAGGGTTTTCCAGGAGGAGCCTTGCCGCCTCTCCCGCCAGGAAATCAACACAGCCCGGCACCATGCAGACTGCGACACGAAGGCAATGGTGGGTGCCATCACACTGAGGAGACATGCCTGGCTTAGAACAGCAGGGCTTTTTCGGGAGGCTCGCACTAGAATTGAAGGTCTGCCATTTGATGGGGAAGCCCTCTTCAATGCTAAGGCAGACAATGTGATGGCTTCCATCCAGAAGGCCAGGACGACTGCTAGGAAGATGGGTAACAAGCAACCTTGTTATGAGAGCCAGTGTGGCGTAGTGGTTAGAGTGTTGGACTGGGACTCAGGAGATCTGGGTTCTAGTCCCCACTCAGCCATGAAACTCACTGGGTGACTTTGGGCCAGTCACTGACTCTCAGCCTAACCTACCTCACAGGGTTGTTGTGAGAATAAAATGGAGAGGAGGAGGAGGAGGACTATGTAAGCCGCCTTGGGTTCCTTGCAGGAAAAAAGGCGGGGTATAAATATAAATAAATAAATAAATAAACATCCTCCTACAAGCAGCGTAAGTGGGTTTGCCAGCCCTCCTACTTCCTGCCTCGCTCTCAGCCAGACCGTGCCTGCCAACCACAGGCCACGTCGCTACCGAAGCGCCTGCTCCCATCCGCTCGGCACCATAGCACCCGTAAAAAGCCTGACACCACCAACAAGCGCAGGTTCTGACTTCCTTATCCAGCTGCATTTTCACTACCTACCCCTTTTGGTTCTCGTCTTTTATTTTTCCTCCCCACGCGGGAGTCAATAACCTCAGATTCCTGGGTCCTCGCCATAGTCCGGAGGGGCTACAGGATCGAGTTCAGCGTCCTCCCACCTTTAGGTTCCATCCGCGTCACCACACCATCGCCTGTGTTGGATTCTGAAGTAGATTCTCTTCTTGCTAAAGGGGCGATAATAGCCATCCTGTTACACCAATTGCAGGACGGATTCTACTCCAGATACTTGGCAGTGCTGAAAAAGGGACTCAAGAATCTGGCACCTTCAGTTCGGTCGCCGATACCGCAATGGAGCCTCTCGATTGTTTTGCAGGCACTGATATCGATGCCTTTCAAGCCCCTGGCTACTGTGGACTTCCATTTATTGTCTTGGAAGGTGGCCTTCCTCACTGCTGTTACTTCTGCTCACCAGGCCAGTGAACTGTGGGCCCTCAGAATTGACCCTCCATGTGTGGTCCTTCATAAGGACAAGGTGGTGTTCCAGCTGGACATTTCCTTTTCGCCCAAGGTAGTGTCCAGCTTTCACCTTAACCAGGATATTATCTTACCCACCTTCTTTTCCACACGTACTTCGTCGATGGAGTCTACATTACACGTGCTCGATGTCCTTCAAGCCCTAGCCTTTTACAAGTCCCGCACAGAGCCTTTCAGGAAATCTGAGCAACTTTTCATTTGCTGTGGGGACAAAAACAAAGGCCTTCCAGTTTCCTCACAACTACTGGCGACTTGGGTCGTTCAGACTATCATGCTGACTTATCAGCTTGCTGGACTGGAACTGTCGGGTCTGACAAGAGCACGCCCCACTCGTGCGGTAGCCACCTCTGCGGCATTTGGAGCCAGAGTCCCTCTCTCAGAACTGTGCCAAGCAGCTACGTGGTCAAGGGAATCCACATTTATTCGCCACTACGGACTCTATGTGCGAGCCAGAGCCAACTGCTTCTTCGGTGGAGCGGTGCTCTCCTCTACTATGCTGATGATTCTGACCCACCTCCAGTAAGTCAGCTTGTTAATCGCTCATAGGTGTGATGCACGGAGACCATGAAGAAGAAAGACAGGTTGCTTACTTGTAACTGTAGTTCTTCGAGTGGTCATCTGTGCATTCACACAACCCAACCACCATCCCCGCTTCAGTGTCATTGTTGAGTTTGATGATGCGACCGAATGCGGTCACCTTTGGTGTCGAGCTTCTTTTTTCTGGTATGGTATCGTTGCCAAAAATTATCTCGGTTCCGAGGCCACAATAGGCGGTATCAGGGGAAATTAGAGAATAGGTGGGAACCCTTTGGAGTATGCACACTGGGATGGTGGGGGGTGGGTTCCTGCCTAAAATTCCTCAGCTATAGACGCTTCCCGAATTGAGTTCCGCATAGGCACAGAGCCCATAGGTGTAGATGCACAGATGGCCACTCGAAGAACTACAGTTACAGGTAAGCAACCTGTCTTTTGTACTTCACACATGACTATGCATCCTGTCTTTCCTGTGTGGAGATCTTTTCAGTGTAGGAAGCAATAACTTAAGAAGCAGCCCCAATAGCATGGCTGAGCTGGAAAAGGTGTGGAAAAGGGCAACCAAAATGCTCCAAGGGCTAGAGCAACTCCCCTATGAGGAAAGATTACAATATTTGTGGCTGTTTAGCTTAGAAAGAAACGCGAGTAAGGGGGGGGGGATATGATCGAGGTGTATACAGCTTTGCATGGTGTAGAGAAAGTGGGTAGAGAGATGTTTTTCTCCCTCTCTTGTAATACTAGAACCCAATAGACAAATTCACGGAGGAAAAGGCTGTCAATGGCTACTGGTCCAGGACTGGAGGCAGAATGCCTCTGAATGCCAGTTGCTGGGAAACATGGGCGGGAGGATGCTATTTGTGTCCTGATTGTGGGCATCCCATTTGGGCATCTGGTTGGCCGCTGTGGGAAACGGGATGGTGGCCTTTGGTCTGATCCAGCTTCAGGGCTCCTGCCCACAGGCGTCTGGGCTGGAACTCCATTGGTGGTGCTGAGGCACCCCATCCAGCATTATAAGGTTGGCATTTTCTCAGAGATTGAATTGCCAGTAATGTTTACCAACTGCTAGTTCTTCTGAAGGTGTGGAAGCTCATAATACATCTTTTTTTTTCCTTTTGAAAACTTTTTTTAAAGGATGAATTTCAGATTTGGTGTTGTGCAAAGGTTCGCGTTGTGCTTTCTTTGGGACCCCATCCGTTGCAGGCTCCAAAATATGTGTCAGAGAAGATGACAAATGGCTGCAGTGGTCATTTATGCATGAACGCCTCTGAAGAGAATGAAAATGAGTTGAAGAGGTGTCCCCAGGCTCACCTGCAGGAGGTACCAGTGACTTGTGAAATCCTCCCCTTCTTAGCAATCCTCCAAATGCAGCAGCATTTAAGCATGTTGTCTTCTCTCTGCTGATAACTTGGGATTGGCTTCTTTCCACAAGAGGAGTCTTGGGAAGAGAGTGGGGCCCTTTCTGGGAAAGAAGGCAATGAGCCCCCCCCCCCCTACTTCTTCTCGTTCTCATCTGGACCCCAGCAGTTGGGGTACTGATCCTACAGTTGGGGTACTGACTCGGGAGATCCGGGTTCTAGTCCCCGCTCGGCCATGAAGCTCACTGGGTGACTTTGGGCCAGTCACTGACTCTCAGCCTAACCTACCTCACAGGGTTGTTGTGAGGATAAAATGGAGAGGAGGAGGAGGAGGATTATGTAAGCCACCTTGGGTTCCTTGCAGGAAAAAAGGTGGGGTATAAATATAATAAAATAAATAAATAAAATGTTTTTGAAATATCAAGTGAGCACTTAGAATGGCACATCAGCCTTGCCCACGCACTGCAATTCCACCCTTTGGACATTGAGTCCACAGTGTGGAATTGGCCCCTGGGAGCGTAAGCACTAGGAAGCAGCTATTTAAAAGCCTTAAGCGGAATTCATTACCAGCTGATGTTGCTGGCAGATATGTTGTGGTGCAGGATGGTGAAGAAGGCAAGGAAGTTGATAGAGCAAGCACAGTACTTTCTTTGCCTTTCTGGCTTGACTATATTGTAGTTCAGATTAGAGAATTAAGCCAGCTGAAATAGGCAGGACTACAGTAATTTTACATTTGGCTTTCAAAACTGTTACACAGGAACTCCAGGCATGCTGGCTCCCTGACACTTGTATTGAGTGTTATGGATTTAACGAGCATTATCCTGACACCTTGGCTCAAGAATCAGTTTTGTTCCGGAAGGCATAGCCAAGTTGCTGCCAGGAACGCTGTTAAGGCGCTGGAGCTGCTGCAGAGGCAAAGGGGCCATAGAGGATACTTGTTTTCCCCTTGATTAAATTAAGGTTGCTCCCTTTGTTGGGGGGGGCAATTAATCCACAAGGGTACCTTTGAATTGACCAATTAAAAGTCCTGGCAGGAAAAATGGTCCAATCCTAAAGCATCCCCACCTCCCAGCCAGGTCAAACACTATCTGAGCACCCTTAATGACACCTTTTTGTTGTGAAGATTGTGCTGTGCCACTCTGTCTAGCAAGCTAGATGAAAAGTGAACCCAGAGGCAAGGAACCGCCCCAAGCCCGCTCTTCATTTGCCAGAGCTCAACTGTCATCCCTTTTGTCTTGACCCATCCTAGGTCCAGCCTCACAGCTGTTGCGCTCTTTGTCCCCTTGGTTTTGAACCTGCCTTGAGTTTGGGCAGTCGATGTTTCCGCTTGGGCATCCCTCACGCCGGTGTGTCTCGGCCCTGAGAATAGCCTGGGGTCCGATTATAGATTTCATAGATCATAGAGTTGGAAGGAGCCTACTACAAGACTGTCGAGTCCAACCCCCTCTTCAATGCAGGAAACTAGTGGAGGGGTCTCCCATCCATGTAATAACCAGGCTTGACCCTGCTTAGCTTTTCACGCTCAGACAAGCTGAGCCAGCGTAAGCCACAAGCCTGTATCTTTTGAGGTTGTTCCTTGTGACTGTTTCCTAGCAGAGTTTGGCACTCTGCTCTGGCACCCACCCCACATTTCCACGGCAAGAGTCTCCTGCTTTCCTGTTTGTTTGCCTCTGATAGATCTTTTTGCCCCATATACTCAAGAGAGAAAGCAGGTACACTGCCCCGTTGAGTCCAGAGCCGGGACCCGCTAGCTGTCTGCAACCATTTGGTGCCTGGTTGGGGACTGTGACCTCTGCTTGAATGATCATTTCTGAGTCCAGTGGGTGGGATTGGGCCTGCGGGGAGCCTAGAGCGCTGGAAGGCAGCCATCGAAAAGTCTTGAGTGGAACACACAGATTCCTGAAACCAGTTGGAGAATCCCCCATTGACGAGGCTCTCCATCGAAATGCGTTTCTCATCAAAATGTTGGTGGCTCCAGGGCCCCTAATAATGGCTGGGCCTCTGCACAGGCTCCCCACCCTTGCTGGTGAACGCCAAGTTCCCCAGTCTTTGTCCTCTCTGTATCTTCGCTAGTTAGGCTTATTAGAACAGGTACACCCTGCTGGTCTACGGCCGTAATAGACTGACTGACTGACTGAACAGGTGCACAGGCCCATGTGCCCGTGTAAGGGGGAATAACCAAGCTAATTTTCTCCTCTGGAATGAATGGGCATGTGTGTGTTTTTGAGAACAAAATTTTGTAAAAATAAAGTTCATCTTTTTGGATGTTGAACAAGTATTTGAGCTAATTTCCCCATTTCGGAAGTAGCTCTTATTCCCCATTTGAGTGCGAGCATAGTGCATAAGTCTGCTGTGTGTGCATCACACCTCTGGTTCAAGGCCCCCTTAGACCCGCATCAGTCATTCATAGCATCATAGAGTAGTAGAGTTGGAAGGGGCCTGTAAGGCCACTGCGTCCAGCCCCCTGCTTAGTGCAGGAATCCTGTGTGTGTACACGGAAATTACATGTCCGTGTGAACAAGGGCATGTGGGAACAAAACCATCAACAGCTCAGTTTGCTTTTATTAGAAATATCTGTCAAGTTGAAATCTTTGACTGCCTAATTGTAATTATTTATGTGCCTTCCAGATCCGTTATTTCACCCACCACAGCATGAAGTATTTCTGGAATGAGGTGACCCAAAACTTTGGCTTGATAAAGTAAGAGGCAATAATGAATGAAAGGGGTCTTCTCTGCTAACCAGGGTGTGTGTTTCATTTAATCATCTCCATTTCCTTTAGGGGTCTGGATGAATCCACTTCCTGTTCATCAATTCATAATGAGCACAGCACAGGGCTGACAACGGTGATACGGGATTACAGGTACGCTGTAGCGGAGAGGTCATGTGCATCCCTCTGGGCGAAAGCATCCATGCCTCTTTATTAACATGTGACAATTGTGAAATTGCTTGCAACAAAGGCAGTGCGTGTATGTGTTCTTTGTCTATATAGCTTGAGACTGAAGTCTTCCTGTTAAAAAGTCAGCATTACAGTTGATTCACTGAGCATTTTTGGTCACTGGCTTTTGCCACCATCTTAGGGTTGATGATCAACTCCTGAGGCTGTTGGACACATGGACCTTAAACCCGGCCCACCCACATCTGTAGCCCCTCCCACCAGCACCGTGCACTCATTCTCCTTCTCTCTTCCCTCCCCTACCTCCCGTGCTCGTTGCCATCCTAACTGTGGCCCCAAGAGCGTCCGGTATGTTCATATATGACATGTTGGGACAGACCCATGGTTGTCATGGAGTCCATGAATTCCTGAGCCACACCAGACAAGGTGCCCTCAGCATGGATGTTAACATCCCCCAGGACCAGCAGCCTGGGGGACCTCAGCATCGCCAGCGAGACCACCTCCGTCAGCTCAGCCAGGGAGTCTGTTGAGCAGCGGGGTGGGTGGTACACCAACAGAATCCCTAATCTGTCCCGCTGGCCCAACACAAGGTGCAAACACTCCAGACCAGTAGTCAGACGGACAGGGAGCCTGGAGAGAGAGATAGAATTCCGATAGAGCACGGCAACCCCCCTCCCCGGCCCTCAGGTCTACCCTGATGCTGCACCAAGTACCCCAGTGGGCAAAGCTGGGAGAGACTAACTCCTCCCTGTTCTCCCACCCAGGTCTCGGTAATGCATGCCAGATCGGCCGCCTCATCCACTATTAAGTCGTGGATGAGAGAGGTTTTATTTTGCACCGATCTGGCATTTAGGAGCAGCATCCGGAGACCCGAGGGCAGGCTGATAGGGCAACCAACAAACCTGCGGGTGCGAGGAGGGCCGGAACAAGGCACAGCCATTAAGTGTCTTGGCCGCGTTCCCCTTACCTGGCTAGTCCTCCTCCCAACGCCATATCTCCCTCTACCCATCACTACACTAATCGGGGGGCCCACAGAACCCCCCGCTTGACCCCATGACTCCTGTGGAGAAAGACTGCAACTGTCCTTCTTGGCGGGTTCGGCCACTCGGGTTAACCCGGACTCGGGTAGCCCTCTATCAGCGATACTCAGCTCTCTGGCAGAAGCCGTGACCAATTATAACGCAGGCAAAGCGAGGAGACCGAGTTTTGAATGGACGCTACTACACTGTTCTGGGTAAACGGAGTTTAATGGAGCGTAACAGAACATATACAAAGCACCACGCTAAGCACACACCTACAATTGAGCTGGTAGCGAGCCGCAAAAGCAATACAGACAGTCGTACCTGGAAATGCCTTGTTCCTAGAAAGCCGCTTAACTCCGAAAGGGCTGTTCTATGTCAGCGTTGTTCACTGGGAGCTCCCCCAGGGTTGAAGGTGGTTTGGCCTGAGCCATGGACCTTGCAGCTTGCTGCCTCACGACCAACAACCCTTTTCCCGCCACTGACCCTGGGCTTTATACCTTCTGTTGGGCCCCCTCCTTCTTGTCGTGCCCCCTCCTGGCACAACTGGTTTTTCTTGTTTGCCCGGCACCTAGGAGTCTTTGGCTGTTCCTTTCTTCTATCCAACACCTGGGAATGAATATTCCACAGCTCCTTCGGCTTCCAGACCAGGGACTTGCCAGGGGGCATGTTAATGACTCCTATTGTGATTCTTGGGTGTCTGATGCTATCTTGCGGTGCATATACGTGTGTGAGAGTGAGTGTGTAAGCTATAGCTTTCTCTTCACAACTCCCCTCCAAGGCACATGCTCAGGCCCTAGACAGGGAAAAACAATCTCCCCCACCAAGGGCACTGAGCAACAATAGCAGTGTTAGGAGGGAGGCCCTTGCCCTTGTGGCACCCCCGAAGTGGCTCCCCCCAAAGGGGCAACCCCCTTTGGTGTCGTCCCCTTTGGGGCCGTCGCCGTCGGGGCGTCGCCGCCCCGCTCCGGGCCGGCAGATAAAGGCCTGCGGAGCGTCCAGCAAGCCCAGGTGGCAGGCGTCCTAATCAGGCAGGCCGGCAGGCCTGGGGGAGTCGCCCTCCTCCTGCTGGCAGTGGAGCTTCTCCCAGGAGAGGGGCCCAATCCAGCCAGCAGCAGCAGCAGCAGCAGCAGCAGCGTCAGCCCAAGACAGAGGAGAGGGCTGACAAGGTGGTGAAGCAGGCAGCTGGCAGGATGGTGGAAGGGCTGGCAGGATGGGAAAAGGCAGCCCAGGTCTTCTCACCTTCCTCTCCTGAGAGTGACCACGTCCAGGCGTTGGTGTTGGCTGCTGCAGACTTCAGTCACTCGATGGTATCGATACCATGCTGTTAGTGGGTGGTTCCTTTGACCGGATGGAGGGTGTTCAACCTGTTCTGGATGGGGTTGCACTCCCCTTGAAGGAGAAGGTTCGTAGCTTGGGGGTGCTCCTGGAGCCATCTTTGTCACTTGAGGCTCAAGTGGCCTCAGTGGCAAGGAGTGCCTTCTACCAGCTTCGGCTGGTGGCCCAGCTATGCCCCTATCTGGACAGGGATAGCCTGGTCTCAGTAATCTACGCTCTGATGATCTCTAAACTAGACTACTGCAATGCACTCTACGTGGGGCTGCCTTTGAAGACTGTTCGGAAGCTGCAGCTTGTACAAAATGCGGCAGCCAGGCTTATTGCTGGGACCAGAAGGTCCGAGCACATTACACCAGTTCTGGCCTATTTGCACTGGCTGCCAATGTGCTTCCGAGCCGAATTCAAGGTGCTGGTTTTAACCTATAAAGCCGTACACGGCTTAGGACCACAATACCTGACGGAACGTCTCTCCCAACCGCAGACATTACCCGGACACTACGCTCAACATCTGGGGCCCTCCTCCGATTGCCACCTCCAAGAGAGGCTCGGTTGGTGGCAACGAGGAGGAGGGCCTTCTCGGTGGTAGCCCCCCCAATTATGGAATCAGCTCCCCACTGAGACCCGCCTGGCGCCAACCTTACTATCTTTTCGGCGCCAGGTTAAGACCTCCCTTTATGCCAAGGCATTTAGTTAGGACTTGGAATAGCACGGGGGGGATTGTCACCTGTAGGCTCAGTTTTATTGGTTTTTGTACTGTTATTTTAAACTGTGTTTTTAAATTTGGTTTTTTAATTCTTAAACTATTTTGTATGTTTTTATTGTTTTTATGCATAAAGTATTGTGAACCGCCCAGAGAGCTTCGGCTGTGGGGCGGTATATAAATGAAATAAATAAATAAATAATAAATATAAGTCGTGGAGGGCAATTTGCGGCCCTCCAGGTATTTTGGCTTACAAATCTCATCAGCCCTCACCATTGACTATCTTGGCTAGGGCTGATGGGAGCTGTAGGGCATAGTGCTGGAGCGCTGCAAGTTGCCCACCCTTGATGCAAGCCGTTGCAAAACACATAGCTTTCCTCTGTTGAGCTTCTCCTCTGCCCACCTGCACATCCCCTGTCAGCTCCTTGTTACTAATTCAGAATGCTCTTAATTGTAATGTTATTGAAGCCATAGCTTAGTACTCGCAAGCAAAATGGTAAATGCTTTTGTTTTTCATTACTTCTTGATACAGAAAATTATTCTACGGAGTAAATGAAATTGCCGTGAAGGTGCCTTCCGTTTTTAAACTTTTGATTAAGGAGGTAAGGATTTTATCTGTGTGTGTGTAGGAGTATGGGGGGGGGGGAAGTGGGGGGCGTGCTGCTTTCTGGTGTGGTATTTGGTAAGTGTTGTGGGATCTTGCGTGGAAATGACTGTATAAGAGGGCTGGCGCTTAAGACGAGAAGCGGCTGGGATTTTCCTTCTGGCTGTGTGCAGATCTGAATCTCACTGACTGGTTTGGAGCAAGCCTGGCAGATGGTGGGAATTGTTCGTGTTCATGCCCTATTTGCCCTTTCCTTCTCAACTTGCAAGCACCGTATTATCAGCTCTGCTTGAGCCATAAATCTCTTCAGTCAGGCCAAGCAGACGGCCAGCGTGTTCTGCTCCAATGGCCTAACGCTGTGCTAGCTTGTTGCAATGGGACTTTCCAGAAGGCAGCTTCCTAGCCTCCTGGCTGCGTAGCCGTCAGTCCCTGGAGCCCGGCAAGACTTGGAGCAGATTGTGGCGACAGGAAGCGCTGAGCTGGCCTTGTTTTGTCTGCAGTGGAAGCTCCCTCGGGCATGCAGGAGGAATTGGAAGCAACAGCCTCGACCAGAGCTGTCTGCCACTTGCCTAGACCATTCCCGTGCAAATTCTGTGGCTGGGGGCATGGGGGGGGATTCCCCCCCTTAGGACGATGTTGCTGTGGCACATAGTTTCACTCCCCCTTTTCCCTCTAGCAGGCAAGCATGACTCTGACTTTTAAGTTGATATAGTATGTAGCCATGAGATTGTGAACATTCAGCACCCAAGAGAGGTGACTGAGGCAAAGGACATAACGTGGTGTTTTGTTTTTCCTCTCTTTCCCTTCCTGCCCACCCCCCACAGGTTCTCAATCCTTTTTACATTTTCCAGCTGTTCAGTGTGATATTGTGGAGCACAGATGAATATTACTACTATGCAACAGCAATTGTGTTAATGTCTCTGATATCCATTGTTAGCTCACTGTACACCATCCGGAAGGTAGGTTGAAGTGGTGCCCCTGAGCGAGTGCCTGCCTGCCGCACCTGAAATGCTTGACTTCCCATGCACCTGGCAACCCCGTGGTGAACGTTCACTTCTGCAGCCTTCCAAGCTTTGGGCTCAGCTACCCGAAAGGACATAGAACACTGACCCTCTTCCCTCCCAATTGTCTGCTTGATGGGAAGATCCCGCAGGACCTGCTTCCACCTTGCAAAGCACTCCCGGCAGAAATAGTGTCTGTGCTTCCAAGATGTTACTGAGGGGGCAGTTCTGAAGACGCTTAGCAGCGTTGAAAGTTGACACAGCATGGCTTGAAATCACTGCAGGCATTGTGGTAACTTCTGCATGCAGCCACTAGCCAGTGTAGAAGTGCCACTTCCTTTTTGGAAATGGTGTGTGCCGCTGATTATAAACTGGAGCGGTTTCCAGGCCCGGTCCCCACCCTCTTCCCAGGGGTGTTGGTGTGGCCACTGCCAATAGAGACAGTGCTGAGCTGGATGATCTGTTGACTGATGCGGCATGGCAAAGTTCACTTTATTTTCCAAATGATATTTGGCCTTACTCTGGCAAGTGTGTTTTGGTTAGCCGCTGTTGGGTGCCATTTAAAGAAAAGAAATCTGGATTTGTTAAAACTTGGAGCATCCCTCCCTGATACCGTTTTAGTCTATCCCTGCTGTGCTTCATGGCAATACTCTTGAGTTACCTTTATCTGGGCCAGGGCCAGTTTTGAGGCGCCCTGGGCAAAGTGCCCCCTGGGGAATCCCTTGCCAGCCCCCCACCTGAGAATTAAGTCTTGCGTGGCGCCTTTTTTCACCACTGCCCGCCCCCAGTAAGCTCACCAGGTGAGGGGGCTGATGGGGCGGGCAACTGCACGCAGTCCAGGGCTGAGATGGGACACGGCAGGCCAAGGAGCTGCAGCCGCCACTGCCACGTTCCCCGAAAGCCTTAGGGCCCTGAGGCGTTCTGGGAAGGTGAAGATGACGGCTCTGCTTCCCCAGCTGGCGCTTCTCTTCACATGGCATTGGGCTGAGTGCTGCTGCTCTGCTACCCTTAAATTAAAACGAACAAATGAACGTGGGCAAGCAGCCCCGGCCCGGTGGGCCCAGTATTTGCACAGCCACGTCAGTCGCTGACGCCAGGCCTTCATAGAGCATTAGTCCGTATTTACAATTCCATTAATCAATTTTAAGCCCTTTAAAAATAAACCCCAATCCTAAAACCACCCTAAAAATCACAGATCTGCAGTTTCCTACTCCTTGCAATTTCACATGAAGGAGGAAGCCACCCCTGAAGAAGTTAATTTTGGGGGTGGCGACTGTGGGTGAAGGCGTTCCCTCGGGTAACCAGGGCCAAGGAGGCTCAGACTTCGAAGGTCAAAATCATCACTTTGAGCTGTGCTCAAAGATCAACCGGTCACCTGCCATGCCGCTTTTGAAGGACCGCTGTAACATGGTCTCTTAGGCTGGTCACTGCCCTGAATCTACCTGCTGCTGCAGGTTCTGAACCGTTGTCAAGGGCAGCCCAGCGATAGAGCACCTGGCAGTAATAAATCTCTGGACGTTGCCAGGGCGTGAATGTTGAGAGCCAGGTCTTCCCTACGTAGGAAAAGATGCAGCAAGTGTAGGCCAACAAAGGCATTTCTTGGCACAGTTTCCACCTGAGTCTCAAGCGGGGGGGGGGGGGCAGAGTTGCCATTCTGTGATCTCATCCAGAACAGGTTGGCCACCTGTTGCCTGCTGGACAGGCTTGCCAGCCGTCAGTCAGTCTCTCTCTCTCTCTCTTGACGTTCAGTTTGTTGACCCTGTGAATGGCTCCAGGCCGTCTGTCCAGGGGCTCCACTGCCTCAGAGTTGGGCAAGAAGGATCATTTTGGCAGGTCTGGTGGTTGTGCTTCTGGTGAGTGATGCCTTTTCTGTCTCTCTTCAGCAATACATGATGCTCCATGACATGGTGGCAGCACACAGCATCATCAGGGTGTCCGTCAGCAGAGCAAGTCAAGGTAGGGTCAGTGGGCGGGTGGGGGGCGGGCAGTCAATCGGGAAGGGGGCTGGCCCGTGGGTGCCAGCAGTGCGTGCTCCCGGGAGACAGCAGGGCCACTTGCCACTGTGATTCTTGGGGGGCTGCACTCTCACAAGGCTGCCTGCCTTCAGCAGACTTGCAGCACGCTCTCGCTGCCTCTTCCAAACTGTGCTCTCTTTCTATCACCCACCCACTCACACTCTTTCTCCCCCACCCCGCCCTCTCCCCTAGCTGGATGGTTTCACCTTCTCGTGTTGGAGGACGTCCGCCTAACAACTGGTTCCCATGAAGAGACATAACCAGCCATTCTGGTTTTGGGGGGGCAGGCTATGAACCTGCCCCCCCAAAATAGCCAGAAGCTGAGACACTTTGATGTGTGTGGTTATTTTTCCTTTTTGCAAACCTATTTCTAACATTCAGGCGTTGAAGAGATCCTGTCCACGGAACTTGTGCCTGGAGATGTAATCGTGGTCCCGTTGAATGGGATGATCATGCCGTGTGACGCGGTGCTCGTTAGTGGGACATGCATCGTAAATGAAAGCATGTTGACAGGTAACACCAGAGATGTGTCTGACAGGTCCTTGACCTAGAGCAGGGCGGTGTTGGGGAGCATCCCTGCTTCAGTCAGTCAGGATTTCTTCTTCTTTAAGGTGAAAGTGTTCCTGTAACCAAGACCAACCTGCCCAGTCCCACTGAGGACCCCCAAGACCTGGAGGGTGAGGTGTACAGTCCGGAAGGGCACAGGAGGCACACTTTGTTCTGTGGCACGGCTGTCATTCAGACCCGCTTCTACACTGGAGAGCTTGTCAAAGCCATCGTTGTGAGAACAGGTAGAGCTATTGGGACCACCGAGTTGCCTTTCCCGTCGTTCGCAGTTCTGTAAGGTTCCTTGCGCTTTCTGTGTTTTGTTGAATTCTAATTGGGGATCCCGTCATTTTTGTTTCATTGGATGTTGCCTGTTGTTTGACCAGGAAGACATGTTCTTAGTCTCAGCAGTGTGCCCACATGTGTTGACATTAATGCCCTGTGTGGATAGATAAAGAGCTGTAATATTCCAACTATTTGTAGGCTTGATTTTGGATTTCTCCCTCCCTCCCTCCCTCCCTCCCTCCCTCCCTCCCTCCCTCCCTCCACCATGGCTCATGACAAGTTATGACATCCGGTCAAGCTCAGTGCTGGCAGCTTTGTCAAGCATCTAGGCTGAATTATTCCTTTGGCCTGCTGCCTGAAACCCCTTAGCTGGTAATGCCACTGGGGCCCCCATCTGCTTTCAGGCTTCCACGTGGCTTCCAGTTAGAAGATCTGCCCATGTCTGTGAATGAAGCCTTTCCCCTCTGTTTTGTTTTCCTCCATCTCTCATAATACTGGAACTCAATGGGGTCATCCAATGAAGCTGTGAATGATGGGAGATTTGGGACAGATCAAAGGAAGGGCTTCTTCACATGGTGCTTATTTAAACTATGGGAATTCGCCACCACGAGATGTAGTTACAGCAGCCAACTTGGATGGCTTTAAAAGGGGATTAGACAAATTCGTGGAGGAGAAGGCTGTCAGTGGCTCCTAGTCATGGTGGCTATATGCTATCTCCAGTATTGGAGGCAGGATGCCTCTGTATGCCAGTCATGGGGGGCAACGAGTAGCAGGGTGCTGTTGTGCTCATGTCCTGCTTGTGGGCTTCCCATTGGGGCATCTGGTTGACCACTGTGGGAACAGAGTGCTGGACTAGAGAGGCCTTTGATCTGATCCAGCAGAAGAGCTCTTCTAGTGTTCTTAGGAATAACTTGCATGCTCTCGGTGATGAAACTTTGTTTGTCCTTTTATAGGAGAACTTTCCCAAAGGGAGTGTGCACAATATGGCTGAGCTGCCACTGACAGTGGCAATATACTTACCTGCCCACCCTGCCAAAGAACCTTGCTCTCTTGTGCTTGGTTTTCTGCTGACTTAATAGCACGTTTCAATGCCTTTCTGGCCAGTGGGACTTTGGGTGAGGCTTGCATTTCTGATGCATTCTCCGAAAATCTCCTTCCTCATAGGCTTCAGCACTTCTAAAGGGCAGCTGGTCCGTTCCATCTTGTACCCAAAGCCGACAGACTTTAAGCTCTACAGAGATGCCTACCTGTTCTTGCTCTGCCTTGTAGGGGTGGCAGGTGTTGGATTTCTGTACACGATTGTCATCAGCATTCTTCACAAGGTATGGTTTCCAGCCCTTTGGTCTCCTCATCTGGTCCCCAGCAGTTAGCCAAAGCTTCCACAGATGAGAGCCATTTCTTGTGGACAGTCTCTTCAAATCTCCTCCTTCACAGTCTCTTTGCACGTCCTACATACAGAAATGTATCTGTGCAAAGTCCAAATGAAACTCTCTGCTGTGGCCCCGTTCCCTCGCCCATCCTCTGTAGGCAGAAAAATGGGGACGAGACCACACACCCACTTGCTCAGTTCCTTTCCTGGCCACCTCAGCAATAGGAGGAGGAAAGTTCTCTGAGGAAATTACCTGTCTTATGTTGTTCCCTGTTTGTTGTATGTATTTAGTATAGAACAGATTGTCAGTTTTACTAGAGTTTACTTTAGAATCATCAGAACTCAGTGGTAGAGAAAAGCAAGCGTAGCTACTGCGATCTCACATGTTATAATGCTTCTAGTGGGTGAAATGCTTATTGCATGACCTGCGTCACAGAAACAAAGTAGGTTGCCTTATCCCAGGGCAGACTGTTTGTCAATCTGCTGTGGCTGGCACCCGCTCCCCAGGGGCTCAGGCAGAAAGAGGCTGCTGCTGGATCCCTCTAGCTGGGCCTTCGGCGTGTCCTGCCTCTGAGCTGTGGTCCCTCCACCCAGTTTCTACAGGTGTGTCCCCTTCATTCCCCTGATGCAAGACCTTGTCTAGGATTTGAAGCCTGGACCTCTCTCACAGCGAGAATTGTGCCACTAGCCGAGGAGCGGGCGAACTGTGGCCCTCCCGATGCTGTGGGACTGCAACCCCCATCAGCCCTAGCCAGCGTAGCCAGTGGTGGGGGATTTTATTTATTTATTTATTTATTTATTACATTTATCAATCGCCCATCTGGCCGGTCACCCGGCCACCCTGGGCGATGTACAATTAAAATACAATAAAACACAATAAAATATAATAATTAAAACAATATTAAAAAATTCTCATTAAAAACCTAACCCACCCCATATTCCCGCCTGAACAGCCATGTTTTTAATGCACGGCGGAAGCTCATCACGGAGGGGGCATGGCGAAGGTCACTAGGGAGGGAGTTCCATAATGTGGGGGCCGCCACAGAGAAGGCCCTCTTCCTAGTCCCCACCAGGATGATGAGAGTTGCAGTCCAACATCAGCTGGAGCGCCACAGGGTGCCTGCTCTAGAGCAACAAGCTGCGCACATCCAAAGGTGACACTCAGAACGACTTCTTCGTGGTCTCTGCATCACACATGTGGGCTCTGCGCCTGCACGGAGCCCCGATTCGGGAAACTCCTGTAGCTGAGGGATTTTTGGCAGGAACCCTCCCCCACCGTCCTCACTCGCATGTCTCTAACGGGTTCCCACCTGTTCCCTCAGTTCCTCTTTGGCTGCCATAGTGGTTGCCTCGTGGGGAACTTCTGGTCTTTTAGACTGTGTTTGTTCATTCTGCTGAGGTTTTATTCTCTCTTTTTCTTCACTTGCTGTCGTTTTTCTCTCTATGGTTAGTGCTTTTATTTGTTTTGGGGGGGTTGCGATCTCGTGATCGCCCCCCTGTTATGGGCATATGGCCTTGAAGGCGCCATTTCGCAAGTGCGTCCGGTGCAGGGAGAACCTCCCTCCTGCCGACAGCCACTCACTTTGCCTGGGTGAAAGACACAAAGTAGATTCTTGCCCGCATTGTCAGGCGTTTACCAAGCAAGCGAGAAGGAACAGGGCGGATCGGCTGCGCGCTATGCTTTGGCTGCGCGCGTTGGAGGTGGTGGGCACTCCAGAGCACCGATGGCTCAGGCGCCATCCCCGGCAGCTCAGTCAGTGTCTGTGGATGCTGAGCGGCCTGTTGCCTCGACCTTCGCTTCGACTCTAGCCATGGGCTGTGCGGATCCACCAACGCCTGGCCAGTCTCTCATGCTATCGGCGGCAAAGAAGTTATCAAAAAAGGCAAGGTCCACAAAGCGACCTGTTCAGGAAAAAGAAGGATAAGCCGCAAAATCCACTAAAAAGCCATCTTCTACGCTTTCGATTCCACCTCTGCCAGCATTGTTGGATTCCCCCATACCGAGAGCTGCTAAGGTACCGGCCCGCCCATCGGTACTGAAAACTTCCTCGGGCCTGGCTCCAGATCCCGTTTTGCTTGCTTCCACATTGGAAGGAGAAATCTGGGACTCAACTCCGATTGCTTGCCCAGATGTGCACCTTCGAGTTCAGCACCAAGAGAGCTCGCCCGAGACAAGGTCACACCATTGTTCTAGAAGCTCGTCTCCTGCACTCTTATCAGCCCTGGGAACGGTCACGATCACCAGTCTCCGACTGGGACCAATGGTCCTACTGGTCTGCCTCACCGTTATTACTATGTGGACGATTGGCAGGCTAGGTGGGACAGAGACTTGCTTCTGGAGCATCACCGCCAGTTTCTCCAGCCATCCCCTTGGTATCAACCTGCTGCGTCATCAACCTGAAGATGGGCGTCTTTCTTCCACCGCCACGTCCCACTCCTCCAAGGGTTACCCTACCTTATCCAAACACCTCTGGTCCTCCTGCAGCACATTCTTGATCCCCTATGGCAGATGCCGCACAAGTCTCGCTGGGGCTTCCACCTCCTGCTACGGAGTTTCCGTGATCTTTGGGAGAGGACTACCATTTGGACTCTGTGTCCTGCTCCTCTGTTGCCCCTTCGACCTCTTCTCCGGATGCAGTGGTGGGCTCCCAAGATCCCGCTTCGCCGTCTGAGGACATGGGGCATTTTTCTGAACAGGTGCTCTGTATGGCCCAGTCCTTGGGCCTCGAGATTCAACAGCCGGAACCGAAGCTCAAGGGCCTGGTTTTCGATGGGGTGCCTACGGAAGCGACTGCACCACTCCATACCCTTCTTGCCTACTCTTCTCCAGACACTTCAGCAGTTGTGCAAGACACTGGCTTTCGTGGCTCCGACCTCGAAATGCCCGGATAATATGTACACAATTCAAGAGGAGCATATGGGGTTCTTGTTCACCCACCCTCAGCCACACTCTGTAATCGTGGAATCATCCCAAAGTTGATCCCACAGGGTCCACGCCTCGCCAGTGGATGAAGAGGGCAGAAGGCTCGATCTAATGGGGAGACCTATTTACTTGTCAGCTGTGTTGGGCTTGACGTTTCCAACTGTCAGGCTCCAATGGCAAGATACCAGCTCTTCCCTTAGGAGAAGATGGGGTCGCTCTGCGACTGTCTCCCCGATGACCAACGTGAGCCTGCGCGTGTCTTTCAGGCAGAGGTGATTAGACTTTCGAGGCAACAGTTCAACACCTCTCGCTGTCAGGCAGACTGTGGGGCCAAGGCAATGGTCGGTGCAGTAGCCCTTTGACGACATGCTTGGCTACATTCAGCGGGTCTATCACAAGAAGCGTGTTCCCGTATTAAAGACCTTCCCTTTGATGATAAAGGCCTCTTCAACGCGGGGATAGACGACGTGATGGACTCGATACAGATGGCAAAGACGATGGCACGGAAGATGGGCCTCAGGCCACCACTGCCTCCACACCGTCAGCACAAGTGGTTTCAGCAGCCTTCCTATTACCAGCCTAGGTAACAGGGAGATCAGCAATATCGTTCCCATCTGTTGTCCATACCAAGGCGTGCTCTGTACCAACCACCACGTTCTCTGCCCCCCACGCCGCAAGTCTGATCACAATTCAAAGTGTCGTCTTTGACTCTCCTCTTCTGCTTCACCTGTCTACTTCTGCCCTGTTTTTCGGTGCTCGCCAGTCTCCCTTTTATCACATTTGGGCCACAATAGCATCAGACACCTGGTTCCTTTCAGTCATCTAACGGCTACAGGATCGAGTTCAATGTCCTCCCTCCTTTTACAGGCATTCATCCTACAGCTCTATCTCCACCGTTAGTCTGGGAAGTAGACTCACTTCTCTTGAAAGTGGCAATCCAGCACGTTCTAAGCCAAGAGTCTGAGGGTGGTTTTTATTCCCACTATTTTACAGTGCCCCAAAAGGATGGAGGACTTTGGCCAATTCTGGACTTACACGATGTCAATTCTTTTATCACCACAAGGAAGTTCTGGATGGTCACATTGTGCTCGATCCTGCCTCTTCACAGAGGAGACTGGTTCACGGCCATTGACCTCAAGGATACCTATTTCCACATCACAACTGAAGGCAAGTATCAGTGTTTCCTTCGGTTTACAGTCGGTCCCAATGCCTACCAGTTCTGGGTGCTCCCTTTTGGACTTGCAACAGTGCCACATGTGTTTACGAAGTGCATGGCTGTGGTTTGTGCCCATCTTCACATCCAGGGTATGCAGGTCTATCCATATCTCAATGATCGGCTTCTAGTAGCTCCAACGAGAGACAACCTGTGCCAGGCTCTTCGCCTCACTGCTCTTCTCTAGTCTCTAGGACTAACATCAATCGAGAGAACTCAACTCTCACCCCAACGTGTTCCATCCAGTACATCAGAGCTGTGTTGAACTCCATCCGCAGCTGTGCATTTCCTTCTGCAAGACAGGCTCCAGAGTTTCCTGACACACCTGAAGACAGTTTACACGAGGCATATGGTCAAGGTGCTCACTAGACTGCATCTTCTCGGGCTTATGGCAGCCACAATAGCAGTGGTCCCATTTGCTGGGCTGCGTTTCAGATTGCTCCAGCTTTGGTTCCTTCGTGTGTTCACTCTCCACCTACCAGACTCTGTTCTACGCTCGCTCCTTTGGAGGATGAATCCAGACAATCTTCGAGTAGGAGTCTCCTTTTGGCTGCCTTTTCCATCAAAGTTGTTAATCACCGATGTGTCGCTGTCGGGTTGGGGCTTCCATTGCAGAGGGCTACAGGTGCAAGGCCTTTGGTCCCGAACTGAAGCCACTGCCCATAGAAACTTCCTAGAACTTTTGGCTGTACAGAAAGCCCTATGGGCTTTCGAGACCGATCTCCGGAATCACCACGTGCAGGTTGTCAGGGATGACACCACCGTAGTTCACTATTTGAACAAGCGGGGGGGACACGGTCCCATGGACTAACTCACCTGACATTGACCATATGGAACTGGGCTATCGCTCGAAATACTGGGCTTACAGCCATTCGCATAGCGGGCAAGGACAACGTTGTAGCGGATCTACTGGGCAAGGCGGGTCAGACCACTCACGAATGGCGACTGGATCCAGGAGTCCGGCAAACTCTCTTCCGACTATGGGGGGGCTCCCGCTTTGGATCTTCTCGCTACGCATCTCAATGCAGCCTGCCCAAGGTTCTGCAGCAGAGTGGGCCTGGGCCCAGGATCATCCTGCTCCATTGGACTTGGGAACACTGCTCTCTCTTTCCCATATTTCCTCTGCTGATAAGCGTGTTAGTGAAAATACGAGAAGACGGCACAAACGGTGTTCTCATAGCTCCGTGGTGGCCCAGGCAGCCGTAGTTCGCGCCTCTCCTCCACTCCCGGGGAACCCGTCCCTGTCTTCCACGCAAGCCAGGCCGCCTTACCCGGGAGCACGGATGGGTCCGCCACCCAGACGCCCACACTCGCAGGCTGACGGCGTGGAGGCTGCAGTGACTAGGATGGGGCGGCGTGTCTCCCTCGGTGCAGAGGATTCTCGATGTGGCTAGGAAACCTTCCACTAGACTTCCCTGTTTCAGGAAGTGATGTTTTGAGCCTACTTGATGCGTGGTTCACAACGTTCTTCAGTTTTTGTTTACCCTTTTCAAGGGAAGTTTGAAGTTTTCTTCTCTGTGGGTTTATTTGGCAGCCATTGCTGCTCACCACAGTCGGTTTCAAGGCTTTTCTGTCTTTTCACACCAACTTAGAATCATAGAATCATAGAAAAGTAGAGTTGGAAGGGGCCTACAAGGCCATCGAGTCCAGCCCCCTGCTCAATGCAGGAATCCAGGTCAAAGCATCTCTGACAGATGTCTGTCCAGCTGCACCTTGAATGCCTCCAAAGTGGGAGAGCCCACCACCTCCCTAGGTAGTTGATTCCATTGTCTTATTGCTCTGACAGTCAGGAAATTTTTCCTGATGTTTAGGTGGAATCTAGGTTCCTGTAACTTGAGCCCATTAGAATCATAGAATCATAGAAAAGTAGAGTTGGAAGGGGCCTACAAGGCCATCGAGTCCAACCCCCTGCTCAATGCAGGAATCCAGGTCAAAGCATCCCTGACAGATGGCCGTCCAGCTGCACCTTGAATGCCTCCAGATTGGGAGAGCCCACCACCACCTTACCAGGTCACGAGTGATTGCCTACTACTAATGGACTATTCAGAGATCATAAACTAGCATGAAAAGTAACAAGAGCCTATCGTGGGACACTAAAATCTAAACAGCAGGTTTACCAAGAAGCAGAGTGCAGAAAGCTCCAATGAACTGTAAAAAGGCACAGCGAGCTGGGGGACGGACAGTCCTTTGAATGTTGCTTCTGTAATCTGTGCAGTGGCATTTGGAAAATGTGTACGTCCCAAAACACTTGTTTGCAAAAATCAATGGCAGCAAATCCTCTCTCTTCCCACCCTTCACCCCCTTCATCATTAACAGGCCACAAGACAGCTAGTAATTTAACTTGAGGGTCTTTTTATAGCATCTTTAAGAATTGGCATGTTTCTATTTTCTTTCTAACAGCTGCAAGTGTTCAATATTTTGTTCAGAGAGCCAGGGCCTATCTTTGATGGCTCATGTGTAGAAATTCAGAGAAATTCCACTGGATTCCACTTGGGAGTCTATAGCTGCTACTTGTACAGATTTAGATCCAAAGTAACCGTAGGTACAAGTTCAGTTTAGTCACAGGATCACATTCATAGAGTCAAAAGGCATCAAATGGATTTTCGTCTCTAATGCCACATTCATTTCTAAATGTTTATCCTACTGTAGATGCTTACCTGCAGATGTTTAGAGCACCAAGGAAGGTGTTTCCAGCACCTCCTTAAGCTATTTGATCTACTGGCTCTTTGATCTTCCACTGGTGGTTTGGACCCAGAAGTGGGTTGCACACCAATAAGGTTGTAGGCTAAACTGGCCCTGCCCAAACCTTTTGCTCTTTATCAGAGACCTCCTCCATATTCCCCCACGATCTGAACTTAGCCAGCTGGGGGCTGGGATGGGCCTTCTTGGTTGTGGCGCTGACATCAGACACCCTGTCCAGAGAAGCTTACCTGGCACCAACCCTGATGGTTTTTTGGCACCAGGCAAAGACTTTTTAAAGATTCCTAGGCATCCCAACCATGTTCTATAGTTGATTTTAGTTGTGTTTTCATAGCTTTTGCTGGATTTTACTGACATAATATCTGTTGTCTTTGTGATTCTGCATTGTTATCATTCAAGTTTCATTTCTTAAATTGTACACCGCCTTGAGAGTTCTGTATTGAGGTGTGTTTTATAAATTCACTACATAAAATCATGTCCAATATGCCAAAAATACCACTGAGGTCAGTAGTGCAATTCAGATGGGATGGTGTATGTTTTTTAATCAAATCAATTATTACAACCCTAAGAAAAAGCAACCACAATAAAAGCCTAGTGACAGCAGTTATGAAGCTGTCCTATATACCACCAGAACATTGGATCCAATCCATTATTAGAAACTTATTCCGTGTCCTGCAAACTGGGATGATCGAGAAGAGATCCTGGCCCTCCTCTGTGTGACATCCCTTCAAATACTGGAAGAGTGCTATCCTATCTCCCCTCAGTCTCCTCTTCTGAAGGCTAAACATGCCCAGTTCTTTCAGTCTCTCCTCATAGGGCCTTGTTTCCAGTCCCTTTATCATCCTTGTTGCCCTCCTCTGAACCCTCTCCAGTTTGTCTACGTCCTTCTTAAAGTGAGGGGCCCAGAACTGGACGCAGTACTCAAGATGAGGCCTAACCAGTGCTGAGTAAAGGGGAATTATCACTTCCCGCGATTTGGAAGCTATACTTCTATTAATACAGCCCAAAATTGCATTTGCCTTCTTTGCAGCCACATCGCATTGCTGGCTCATATTCAGTTTGTGATCTACCACAATTCCCAGATCCTTCTCACTTGTAGTATTGTTGAGCCAAGTGTCCCCCATTCTGTAACTCTGCATTTGGTTTCCTCTCCCTAGGTGCAGCACTTGGCATTTATCCCTATTAAATTTCATTCTGTTGTTTTCGGCCCAGCGCTCCAGCCTATCGAGGTCACTTTGAATTTTGTTTCTGTCTTCCATAGTATTAGCTGTTCCACCCAACTTTGTGTCATCTGCAAATTTGATAAGCTTTCCCTGTACCTCCTGATCCAAGTCATTAATAAAAATGTTGAAGAGCACCGGGCCCAGGACCGAGCCCTGTGGTACCCCGCTCGTTACCTCTCCCCAGTTTGAGAAGGAACCATTGATAAGCACTCTTTGAGTCCGATTCTGTAGCCAATTGTGGATCCACCTGATAGTTGTTCCATCTAGCCCACTCTTAGCTAGCTTACTAATCAGGATATCATGAGGCACTTTGTCGAAAGCTTTGCTGAAGTCCAGATATATAATGTCCACAGCATTCCCACAGTCCACAAGGGAGGTTACCCGATCAAAAAATGAGATCAGATTAGTCTGACAGGATTTGTTCTTGACAAATCCATGCTGGCTTCTAGTAATCACTGCATTGTTTTCAAGGTGCTTGCAGACTGACTTCTTTATAATCTGCTCAAAAATCTTCCCGGGGATTGATGTCAGACTGACTGGCCTATAGTTCCCAGGTTCCTCCTTCTTGCCCTTTTTGAAGATGGGAACAACATTTGCCCTCCTCCAGTCGTCTGGCACTTCACCTGTCCTCCATGATTTCTCAAAGATAATAGACAGTGGTTCTGAGAGTTCTTCTGCCAGTTCCTTTATTACTCTAGGATGCAGCTCGTCAGCCCCTGGAGATTTAAACTCGTTCAGAGTAATCAGGTGTTCCTTGACCATTTGCCTATCAATCTCAAGCTGCAATCCTGCCCCTTCAGTCTGCACTTCAGGTTTGCCAGGGGGGTCATAGAGCCGAAGTAGGAATTGAACACTTCTGCCTTTTCTTTGTCTTCTGTTATCAATTTGCCATCCTCATTGCGTAGTTGAACCACCAGTTCTTTCTTCTGTCTTTTACTGTGCATGTATCTGAAGAAAGCTTTTTTGTTGCTTTTAGCATTCCTCGCTAACCTTAGCTCATTCTCAGCTTTAGCCTTCCTGACACTATTCCTGCAGTTCTGTGCTACCTGGCTGTACTCTTCCCTTGTAGCCTGGCCTTCCTTCCGCTTCCTATACGTGTCCTTTTTTGTTTTCAGGTCATCTTTGAATTTATTGTGAAGCTACATTGGCTTCTTCTGTTGCCCTCTGCGTTTTTTCCTTGTGGGAATTGTTTGCAATTGTGCCTTTAAAATTTCCTTTTTTAAAAACTCCCACCCCTCTTGGGCTCCCTTTCTCATGAGAGTCGCTTGCCATGGGATCATACTAATCATTGTTCTGAGTTTGTTAAACTTGGCTTTCCTAAAATCCAGGGTACGTGTTTGGCTACACTCAGCTTTTGCTTCCGTTAGAATCAAGAACTCAAGTATAACATGGTCACTTTCCCCCAGAGTTCCCGAAACTGCCACTTTATCCACTAACTCGTCTCTGTTGGTTAGAATCAGGTCAAGGATAGCCGATCCTCTAGTTCCTTCCTCCACTTTCTGTAAGAGGAAGTTATCAGCAGCACAGCTCAGGAATTTCTTGGAGGGGCCATGTTTGGCTGAATAAGTCTCCCAACAGATATCAGGGAAATTGAAGTCACCCATTACTACCACATCGTGCCTCCTTGAAACAATGGCAATTTGCTTTTCAAAAGTTCCATCCTTGTGAAGCAATTTCTGAGGGGAGGCTGCAGTCTGTCGCCTCGGGTACCACGGTGGAGTTTATCAGTTGTCCTCAAGACCCTGATGTCGAAACCCTTTGGACCGTTGGCTACTATCGACCTTCGCCTCCTTACGTGGAAGGAGGCCCTTTTTGGCGGCTGTGACTTCGGCTCATCGGCCCAGCAAACTGTGTGCCTTACATGGTTTTTCACTGTGACAAGGTAGCTCTGTGCCCAGACATTACTTTCCTCCCTAAAGTTGTCTCTGCTTTCCACCTTAACCAGGACATTATCCTCCCTGCTTTCTTCCCTTCTCCGACCTGGCCTCTGTAACCCGCTCTTCACACATTGGACTTTTAGAAGGGCACTTGCATTCTATAAATAAATCTAGAACCGAGCCTTTTCGGAAGTCTTCCTGGCTCTTCGTTTGCTACGGAGGGGGGAAGGTGGGATTCTCTGTTTCTCCCCAACGTATTGCCTCCTGGGTGGTCGATGCCATAAAGTTAGCCTACCAGATTGCTGGACTCAAGCTCGATGGCCAGCTGCGGGCACACTCAACTGGAGGCACAGCTACAACTGTGGCGTCTGGACGGGGAGTTCCATGGTCGTCCCTTTTCCGTGCGGCCACACAGTTGACACTGTCCACTTTCGTTCAACGCTGCAGGCTGGATGCTTGGGCCAGGGCTGACTGCACGTTGGAAGAGTGGTCCTCTCTTCCATCTTAGAGTAACACTACCGACACCGACCCACCACCGGTCAGTCAGCTTGTTAATCGGCCATAGGTGTGATGCACAGAGACCACGAAGAAGAATGGCAGGTTGCTTTCCTGTAACGGTAGTTCTTCAAGTGGTCATCCATGCATTCACACAATCCCCAATTTGGTGTCACTGTGCTTGTTTTTTGCCTTTCGGTACCGAAGTTGGGTAGCGTATCGCTGTCAATGTCTGTATGGATGTTGATACCGAGGTTATCTCTCGGTTCCGAGGCCACACTAGGCAGTCTCCAGGAACTGAGGGAATAGGCGGGAACCCGTTAGAAACATGCATGTTAGGATGGTGCGGGAGGGTTCCTGCCAAAAATTCTTCAGCTATAAAAGTTTTGCGAATTGAGGCTTCGTGTAGGCGCAGAGCCCATATGTGTGAATGCACAGGTGGCCACTCAAAGAACTACAGTTACAGGTAAGCAACCTGTCTGTTTCTCAGGAAATGCCTCTGATGGCAGAGGTGGCACGTGCCTGGCACACGTGGTGTTTCAGAGCAAACACTTGGAAGACTGGATTGGCTGGGTGCCGGGCTCCACTTAGTGGCTCTTTGTACCTTGGGGATTCTAGCTGGCAGGGCGACCCCTTTTGTTTTCATTCATCGAGTGTTGTATTTCTGCTACAGGTTCCGGCCCACATCATCGTAATTGAGTCACTGGACATCATCACCATCACTGTGCCCCCAGCGCTCCCTGCTGCGTTGACTGCTGGGATTGTTTACGCCCAAAGGCGGCTGAAGAAAATTGGAATCTTCTGTATCAGCCCTCAGAGGATAAACATTTGTGGCCAGCTGAATCTCGTGTGCTTCGACAAGGTTCAGCTTGTTTGTTAAACCTCCTTTTGCTGTATTAAAGATGAGGCTTCTGAGTTCACCCCGTAACTGTGCTGCAAGAGTGACCTTGTGGTCAGCGTGCCCTTTCCTGTTTGGCCCAGTGGGTAATTATGCTGAGTGGGGAGCAGGGGTAGGGAGCAGTCAAGGGTAGGTCCCAGTATCTTTTCCTTATGTAGTTCTTCTTTGTGGTCTCTGTGCTTCACACACATACCGGTTCTCTGCGCCTGTGCTGAGATCGATCGGAAACTTCTTTAGCTGAAGCCTTCAGGTAGGACATGATCTGTGAAGAGGTAACAGATGACAGAGATAAACACACTCCTTGGGTTGGGCTTAGTCCAAACCTCTTCTCTTCTGTTGTCTGACCGGACAGGTGTGTAAATCTTTCTTTCAGTAAATGTCAGGGAACTGGAGAATTCGTGAGACCAAAGGCCTCTCTAGTCTTGTTTCTCCTGCAGCCACCCCCACACCAATTTCTGCTTGCAGCTGGGTTAGAGGGGGTCCCCTGGTCCCCCCTGGGTGCTCCCCCACTCAGGCAGCTGACAGGACAGGCCTGCTTAATTTCGGGAATAAATGTGGGCCCTTGGACCATTTTGTGGGTCACATTTGAAATATTGCATATGTCGCTTTTAAGAGGGCTTTAAAAACATACTTGTTTTATTCTACATCTTGCTCCTTCTAGCGATTAGTTATGCTTTTGGATTTGGTTTGTTTTTTATTTTACTTTATTGTAACTGGGTTATTTTAAACTTTATTTTATGAATTCGTTCTACTGAAATGGATAAAGCGGCCTGCCCCAACCTGGTGTCCTCTGGATTTTTTTGGACTTCAACATCCATCAACCCCAGCCAGCATGGACAATGGTCAGGAGTACTAGGAGTTGTCGTCCAAAATACCTGAAAGGTGCCAAGTTGGGGGAGGGTGAGGTTAACAGAGGGCAGGGGCAGAGGGTGTGTTATACTGCAAGCTGCCTTGGGAAGATGATGGTCAAGAAACATATTGCATGACTAGATAAGCATCTGTGCCCGTGGACCAAGGCTTCCTCTGCTCCCTCAGACACTGCTTTTACATTTCATTTTCCCCCCCATCCATCAATAGACGGGCACCCTTACTGAAGATGGCCTGGACCTCTGGGGGATCCAAAGAGCTCAAAATGCTTGGTAAGTAATAGGGTAGACTGGCATGGGTGACCACGGTTGCCGTGAAATGTGGGCGCGTCCCTGGCTTTTCCCACCACTGAGATAGGCCATAAGCCCAAAGAAAAGAGGCTGGGGGAGAAACACTTTTTGATGCAAGTAGAGCTCTGTTATCATCTGGGAGCCCCTGTTACAAGGGTCTTCATGGTCTCCCCTAAAAATACAGTTGAAATTCTGTTAAGCAAACCTTGCCTCTTCAAATACTTGGTTGCCCAAGTTCATTTTGGGTCCTTCTAAAGCTCTGTGTTCCTCGGCTGTAAGCCCCAGTGCAACAGCTCTCAGGGATACAAAACACAGCTCAGTTCTATGCACGTCTACTCAGAAGTTTAAATACCTGACTCTTTAAAATTTAAAGAGCAGGATATTTAAAGTTTAAATGCTTTTAAATACCCTCTTATCGCTGATCACTTGACCTGAGATAACAATGGGGTGCGCAGTGCTGAAGAAAGGCTGACGGTCTTCAGTCCTGAGCAGGGGCATCCCAGCTCTTGCTTCTGGTCAGTGATCAGAGATGACTCCGGGCTTGGAGAGGGAAGGAATGGAACCTGCTGAAGAAGCTGCTATGGGCTGGGCGTGTCCCTGTCTGCCCCCCCTGGCCCAGAGCCCCACCCACCCCCCGCTCTGCTGCATTCCCCATTCAGCCGAGAGTAGAATTTTTTCCAGCATTTTGGCTGAACGGCATTTGGATTCCCTGTGAAATGTTAGACCTGGGTCATATTGGATGTTTGCCTATAGAGAGAGAATCAAATGTTCCAGAGCCAGCTCTGCTCTTCCTTCCGCCATACCAAACTTCTTCTGTTTCCACATTCAGCTTCCTTCTGCCAGAAGGTGAGGTCTGCAGTGAGAGCTTGGTCAAATCTCCCTTCGTTGCTTGCATGGCAGCCTGCCATTCCCTGACAAAGATTGAAGGAGTCCTTTCAGGAGACCCCCTGGATCTGAAGATGTTCGAAGCCACTGGATGGGTGAGTAGAAGCGCCTGTCCTGCAAAGGGGGGGAAGAGGGGCAGGCAGGTGTTGAAAATGCCAGGGAAAGAGTTGACTGTTGCTTAAATGCAGGGCGCAAAGAACGGTTTAATTAATGAATTAATTGCATTTCTGTACCGCCTATTATACCGCCCAAGATCTCACAAGACAAATTCCTGACGGTTTAATACTTTTGGCCGGTTTGCACAATTGCTGCATCCCACTGTGGTTTACTTAACCCATGGTGGGTTGCAGCACATGCCAGGTGCCCTTTTGACTGTTCAGGCTGCCGTGGGTCGCCACAGCTTAATTGTGTCTTGCAGACCCTGCAAGGGTGGCTTATGCATGGGCTGTTTAAGGGTTATGCGAGGGTTGTTTGACCCTCACATAAGCCACCCTTGCCAGGTTCACATGACAGAATAAGCCATGGCGACCACCTGCTGCGGCTTGAATATTCAGAAGGGTGCTTGGCACACACCACAACCACAAAACGGCCGCGGTGATCGTGCACACCCGGTTGCTTGTTCTTGGTACTTGCTTAAAGAGAGTGTGAACATCAGACCGACAATATTCTGGCTTTGCTTCATTTGAAAGCCTTTGCTTGGTTATTCTGCTTTTGGGACTGTAAGTGGCTTTGGGCAGGAACCTGTTCTGTTTGCTTTGTGCTTTTAAAAAGTTTTTAATCTTTTAAGTACACTTGGCAGAGCCAGTGTTATTCTTACTATTAATAAAGCTAATGTAGGGCACAATCCTATACATGTTTAGACAGAAAAGAAAGTCCTACAACTCCCAGCTTGTCTCAGGCCAGCATGGCTGGCTAGGGGATGCTGGGAGTTGTAGGACTTTTTTCTCTCTGAACGTGCATAGGATTGTGCCTTTAACTGGTTGCCGAACATATTTTTGCATTTGCAATGTTGCTTCTTACCTACCGGTAAGTTGATATGTGACACAGCACTCTGTCTTCTGTTTTAGGGCATATAATTATTCTATCTTTATTTCTGACATACCATATCCTTAGGCACTGGTCAAGTGGCAAACTAAAAAAACAGTATTCCCGTTTACATTGTTGGGTGTTCTGAAAATAGGTGTGTGCGTACAGACACACCTCTGAAATGGCACCAGTAGGGTGGGGGGCACCCAATTCCACCCCTCCATTCCTGATCGTCCTTTTGAGGAAGCTTTTGGGGCTCACTTTATTTGGGGGGCTCCTTCCTTGGACTTTGGTTTTTTCTTTTTACTGCTGTCCTGTGTTGCATTTTGTGATTAGTATTTTTTGAAGTCGCAGTTACAAGCCACCTTGCAGGCCAGGCTTCCCCAATCTGGCTCCCTCCAGAAGTTTTGGACTACAGTTCCTAGCGTTCCTGACCATTGACCATCGTGGCTGGGGCTTGTGAGAGTTGAAGTCCAAAACACCTGGATGTCACGAGGGTGGGGAAGGCTGTCACAGACCCAATTGGGCCGAAAAGCAGGATAAAAATAGTTCCGTAAAGTGCTCCACGGCCCTTCCTAGCTCCCGAGATCCTGCCTTGAACCCGTGGACATGCAGGCCTCCCAAGGATGGGCTTTCAGCTCACAAGAGAGCAAATGGGGCATTTGCCCTGCCTTGTTGAGCTTGGCTCAGGGCAGCTCCACGGCTTGTGCTTCGCCCAGCAGCCCCTCGTTGGGACCGGCTGGGTACTAGACAACCCTCGACTTGCTGACCCAGGCAGGCAGGAAAATCAGGCCACCTTGGTGGGCTGTGTTTAGTGGGTTTCAGGGTGTGCAGATGTACAGGAATCTGCAGCCACTTCTGCTCTCTGCCCGTCTCCTGCGAGGTGGCAGGCGTCCTGCAAGGCTCCGCCTCTCCCTAGAGCTGCTGGTTCAGATTCCATAATGTGCTCATGTACGTGTGTGTGTGTGTGTGTGCTTCATTCAGATCCTTGAAGAAGCGACGGAAGAGGAAACAGCCCTTCATAACCGCATTATGCCCACTGTTGTCCGCCCACCTAAACAACTTCTTCCGGACTCCAAAGCTGCAGCTGACAAAGAAATGGTAAAGCCCTTCTTTTCTACTCTCATGCTTGTCGCAGGCATTCTGGTTTCCTTCACGTTTGGCTTCGTTCTAGAGGAGAAGGCGTTCCATCGCTGGGGAACTGTGGCAGCCTGGTCTCTCTCTTGGCGGGAGCTCTGGGCCCAGTGCGATACCTGGTGCCCGTCCCGTCTGTGTGTGGGAAAGGCCATTGGGGGTGGCCGATACATGGCCTTGGTTGATCCCAAGTTAGAATATTGCATTGCCGTGCATGTAGAAATACTGATTGCCCAGCGAAGTGGCTTACAGTGGCTGTTTCAGTCTTGCTTGTTTATCGCATGCTGGTGAATTTAAACTGCCTGTCAGATTTCTGTAAGAATTTCTGCTGTTAGGGTATCATGTAGAGAGAGTAATATTGTTTCTCTCTCTCCCCCCCCCCCTTCTTTCCCCCCCTAGGAGCTCTTCGAGCTTTCGGTGAGTGCGTTCCCATTTGTTCCTTTGGTCGTGCTCTCTCCACTCTTAGGTCTAACCTGATGGGTAGGTCTAACCCCTCTTCTCTTTCCGTTCTCCCACTTGCCTTTCACTTGGCGTCAGGCCAGTTACGAAATAGGCATCGTGCGGCAGTTTCCGTTTTCTTCCGATTTGCAACGGATGTGTGTGGTGGCGAGAGTCCTCGGGCAAAAGAGGATGGATGCCTACGTGAAAGGAGCGCCGGAGGTGGTCGCAGGACTGTGCAAGCTCCAGACCGGTAAAGGGAGAACACTTTGTTTTTCACACTCATCATCATCAGGCGATCACTCGTGACCGAGTAAGATTGTCTTCCGGGATAAAAGGAGGAAATTCTAAAGAAGATTGTGTAGACTCTGGCGATGGGTCCGTAAGTGACTGTGGAGGCCAATTCTAGATCCACACAGCTTCCCACAGTGAGGACACAGGTTACCAGATGGAAGATGGTCCTGTAAAGGATTCATTTGACGTGCTTTTCGCTTAGCACGTTTCTCCCTTTCACCTTGCACTCGGGCTTCTTCTTCCCACTGAGGCCTAAATGTGACCATTTTAATCCTTCTATTTGTTTGTTTTATTCACTAGTACCCGTTGATTTCGAAAGGGTGTTGGAAGACTACACCAAGCAGGGCTTCCGGGTCATTGCCCTGGCTCACAGAAAGCTGGAATCCAAACTGAACTGGCACAAAGTCCAGAACATTGGCCGGTAAGTTGGCACGAGGGCTGGTTGAGATCCCCGAGCGCCTCACACCGGCTCCAGATGGGGCCCGCGCCACGTGTCGCTCCCCGGGGTGTGGGCTGTGGATACTGTGCATCATTTGGAATGCGCCACCCCCACCTTGCCTCGTAGTGGATCCCTGTGGGCAAAGGCAGTCCTGCAAGGCAGCCTGATTGATTCGGTGACTCTGCTTTAGCTGCTCTGGTTCAGACTCTGGTTTGGGCACAGGCAGTCGAAGCAGAGCACGTCGGGGTGTCCCTGCGGGGCCACGCCAGTGGCCTCCCCCTCCCGCTAATTCCTAGCGGCGCTTCGCAGGCTGTCTCTGGCCGTGGAGGTCCTGTGTTTAACTATATTGGCCACTGACAGAGTTATTCTCCACACACTTGTCTAGCCCTTGATGTTTATTTTTATTTTAGAAGGCACACAAGTGCAAGGAGGGACCACCTTGGATCTGTCTTGAATATGTGGCCAATTCTATTTTCAGCCCTTTTCCTAGAAATTCCTAACATGGAATTTGCTCCTTAGGCTACCACAGCAACTGAGTTGATCCTTTCCACAACCCCAGGGCCTCGGCCACAGGCAGCGTGTGCGTAGGTGGTCAGGACATTCTGCCCCCACATCCATCACTTAGCGTTTGCTTTACAATAAATCTCATCTGCTGTTCGCCCCGTTGGCACAGAGCGTTTTAGAACTCTGCAGTCCGCTTGGAACTGTGCCGCCCCGATGTGCCCCCTGCAAATCCAGCCGCATCTCCGCCTCCTGGCTGCTAAATCTTGATTAATTTCACTTTGGGGTGAAACAGCTACTACCGTTTCCCTAAGAGTGTGCGTGTGGGCGTGCATGCGTGTCCCCCCCTCCTCTTCTGTCCTCCTGTAGAGACGCCATTGAGGGCAACATGGATTTCATGGGGTTCATTATAATGCAGAATAAGCTCAAGCAAGAAACCCCGGCCGTACTTGAAGATTTGCATAAGGCCAACGTCCGCACCGTGATGGTTACAGGTTTGTAAGCGATTCCTATGGGGCACCTTCTGGCCACCGGGAACCACGGTCCCGTCCCAGGCTGGGGACTCTTGTCTTTCTGGCTGGAATTTACTTTTGAAACGAATGATCTGCTATTCCCGTGCAGTCTTCTGCCACCAAACACTCCCAGTTCAGCCATGTTTAAGAAATTGGGAGTGGTCTAAGGGCCCACTGCCTCCCTCTTAGCCCCTCCCTTTGCAAATCCGCCCTCCCAGCATTGGAGCCCAGCGCAGAACCTTCCCCTCAAGTTCGTGTCTGTAAGGGAGGAAGTGTGTGGGTGTGAAGAAGACTGGTCAGTGTGCAGCCACCTGGCAAGACAGTTGTCACATTCGCACAACAGGACAACCCACCTTGCAAATAAGCTACGGGGGGGGGGGTCCCTCCGAGGCGGGACCTGTCTCCTCTCCTCACGCCGACGGCGACATCTTTTGCGATCGCTGTGGCTCCCCCCCTTTTTCCATCCCACCCCCACCCCCGGAGATTGCTTTTCACGTGCGTGACCGCCCCTTCAAAGTGCCCGAGCGGCGCATTGGAGCAACTGTCACTGGTTCACCACTGCGACGACACGGCCCCTTACACTTTAGGACCAGGCGCATAAACCCTTCTCAGGCCAAGCGTCAACACTTAAAAACCTGAGGGGAGGGTCAGATGAAACCTTTCCCCTACCAATGAGGGAAAAGATTAATACTGGGTATTAAGGATCTATTTTAAATCTGTGCTACTGTGGGTACAAAGGTGTGTGTGTAGATTTAAAAGTAATGCAGGTTAATAACGCCAAGCTGACACGTAGGATTTGGGTAGCAAACAAAATAAAAATAAGTTTATTTTAATTCTCAAAATCTTAGTTCCAGAAAATAACTTTCAACCTGCCTACCCCAAACACTTTGTAATTAACCTACGCCCCTATAACTCTAAATACTTTCACTCCTCATACAAGCACTGATTTCTCTCAAAACTCCTGACAAGACACGAATAACCCAACTAACCGAACTCCCAAACTCTCTAACACTGTCCCAACACACAACCCTCTCAGCTACTCCCAGTGCACACTCTGGCCACACGACTCCCGCCCATAATACCCCACTCCCCAACCGCCTAAAACTCTCTAACCCACCCTTTTCTCACCCAGACACCTCTTATAGACTCCTCCCCCCCCTTTCCAAGACATCACAAGCCACACCCATTCGGTTCAACATTCTAGACACACTAAACATACTAGTGCAGACATACACCAGGGAACTGAATTGTGGGGTTACGCCACAACCACCCTTTTGGTTTGGTTTGGTTTTGCGCTTGAGATTTGTGCAAACTTTTTCGTTATTTTTTTTCAATTTCCTTTTGTCGGATCTTCAGAGTTGTGCAGGTGTATTATTATTATTTATTATTATTTATATTTATTTATCGCCCATCTGGCCGGCAACCGGCCACCCTGGGCAATGTACATAGAATAAAAACAATAAAATACATTTAAAACAATATAAAAGTTTTAAAATCTTAACCCACCCCATATTCCCACTGAATAACCAGGTTTTTAATGAGCGACGGAAGCTCAGCAGGTGCACAACTCTGAGTGGCCCAAACGTGCAGCCTTGACTTGCCAATGCCCTGGATGGTGTGTCCTGTCAGAGCGCAGGAAGCACCATCCATGGACATGGACAGAGCAAGGCTACAAACAGGTGCGCCGTCAGGAGAGAAGCGGAGCCACGAGGTGTCAAAACTCAGGCTCCCTTTTAAACTGGGGTTTCTGACTGGGCTGATCAAGGTTTTTTGACTGGGAGGTATGCAACAAGCTGCGGCGACTGCAAAAGGGGCCACAGCCGGTGTGGGGGAGACCGAGCCAGTGGCGGTCGCTCCAAAGTGCTGCTTGGGCATTTGGCGGAGCAACTGCCAGGCGAGCGCAGAGAGAGCGGAAGGGGCTTCTGCCGCTCTTGCCAAGCGGCGCTCTCACTGCTTCCCTGGGCCCACGATGGGGTTGGTCGTCCGGGTTCGGATGACACAGCAACCCATTGTGGGTACAACAACCCTTAGAACAAGCCATGGGTTGTCAGGGTGGCTTGTTCATTTCATTCATTTCATTTATTTCATTTATATACCGCCCAACAGCCAAAGCTCTCTGGGCGGTTCACAACACTCTATACATAAAAACAACAATAAAAAACATACAAAATAGTTTAAAAAATTAAAAACCAAATTTAAAAACACAGTGTAAAATAACAATACAAAAGCCAATAAAACTGAGCCTATAGGTGACAATCCCCTCCGTGTTGCAGGAAGCGGTCCAGGCTCACGTGACACGACAGCCCACTATGGCTAGTTACCTATGATGGGTGGCCGTGTCCTGCGAACCCAGTCAGTAGCGGTGGTCCAGAACTGATGCACTGCCCAAAGTTGAAATGAATGGGGTGGCCCCTGCCCGTGCCAAGCATGAAGCGGGAGGATGCGTAGCTCCATGGTAGAGAATATTTATTTATGTATTAATTCAAATGTATATACCGCTTTCCACAGAGGTATCAAAGTAGTGAACGTAATATACAGTGGCATCAAAGCAGCAATAAATATAATAATCAAAACCATACAACACAAATTAATGAGCGATCAAACCGCACACTCTCCTATGTGCTACACCCCATAGCTGGCTGGGTCACACTTCAGAGAAAGCCTGAAGGGACGGGTTCTAAGAAGACCTCTGGATGTCAGAACCGTGGGGGGCTGTCTAATGCCAGCTGGCAAAGTGTTCCAGGGGGCGGGTGCTGCACCAGCGAGTGCTCTGCTGCAAGTGCTCCCGAGGCGAACCTCCAGAGCACGTGGCACCCCCAGAAGTGCTCCCTCTGAGGATCGCAGGGACCGGGCAGGGGCACCAGGGGTGAGGCGCTCCCTGCGGTGGCCTGGTCCCCTGTTGTTCAGGGCTTTACCTGTTAACAACAACGCTTCAGACTCGGCCCGGGAGCTTGTTGAGAATGTCTTTACCTGCGGAAGATCCCACATTCGATCCCCAGCCTCTCTGGTGAAAGGGTATCTGATCGCAGGGCTGGGAAATACCTTCCATGATAGGGAATTCTGGAATGCTGATGCCAATTAGGGTGGAAGGTGCTGGGCTAGATGGGCCAAAACATACAAGGCAGCTTCATCTCTCGGTCTGTTTTGGAATTTCGGACAAGGGGACATGAGTGGGAGGGCAAGAGAAATGCCCCATTGATATGTCTCTGTGTGCGGCGTGAACATTCAGGTACCGTATATTTTAATAGCCGCTGCCTGTGCCTGAATGTGCTCGGACTCGCAGGCTGCAGCTCACGTCCGAATGCTGTTTTGCCCCCCAAACACCCTCCGCCTCCTGCCAACATTCTTGCCGCTGATTTTCCTCACAGCCTCAGTTTCCAGGACTGCCTGCAGGTCTGCTTGATTACAATTAATTCGTGATTTATTTGTAAAATATTCTGGTTTCTGAGTCAATAAATAAAGGAAACGTGGGGGAGCTCAAGGTTGGTCTAATTGGAACAAAATTTATTGGAGGGGTTAGGAAGCCACTCTTGCTGGCCACTTTCCCTGCCAGCTGGGCATGGTGGGAGCTGCGGCTCAACACGTCTGGAGGGTGCCGGGTTGAGGGAGGCTCCTGCAAGGGGCCGGGTTGCGAAGGGGAATGAGGGAGGGGGGGGCGGACAGCGGTGGAAAGCCGAACAGGCGGCTCCCGCCGGGAGCAGAGCGGAGCGAGGAATCCCAGGAAGGGAGCCGAGGCCTGGCAAAATGTCCTGTGCTGTGCTTGCTTAACAGGGGATAACATGCTGACTGCCATCTCTGTGGCCAGGGACTGCGGAATGATCCTACCTCGGGACAAGGTGATCATTGCCGAAGCGCTGCCTCCAAAGGATGGGCAAACAGCCAGGATCAACTGGCATTATGCAGATGCGCTTGCCAAAGGCACCGATGGCTCACCGGCCATTAACCCAGAGGTAACTACAGAGCTGGCCAAGCCAAAGTGGCCAGAGCTGGCCAAGGCAAACCCACAGGCCGGACCTGAGCACAGCAACACCCTCCCGCCCATGTTCTCCAGCAACTGGTGTGTATAGGCATACTGCCTTTGATTTCGGAGGTAGAATATAGCTATCAGAACTAGTAGTTACTGATAGCCTTTTAAAGCCTTCCAAGTTGGCTGGTAACACTACGGGTGGGTTCGCATGACTGGGGAAGGAACATAAACCACCGTGGCTTATTTTCCCACCCTGTGCATGCCAGTTGCCCACTGCCTCATTACCAGGATTACGCCTGCTGGGTGTGGCTCGCTGCAACATCCGAACCTGAAGAGGGTGGGCGGCAGGGACCTGCACCCCTAGGAGATGCCGTGAGAGATGATAAGTTAATGACAAATTATGCTGGCTTTATATTTCCAGCGTCTTTTTAAAAGGCATTTCTCCTAGGTGCAGTGTTTAAACAGTTAGTAGAAATTCTGCGGGTTTGCCAAAGGAAATTGATGGCCAGATCTCAGCAGTGCTGCTTTTGTTTTGTTACAGGTTATTCCCATTAAATTGGCCCATGAAAGCCTTGAGAACCTTCAAAAGACCCAATATCATTTTGCTATGAATGGGAAGTCCTTTGCAGTGATTCAGGAGCACTTTCAGGATCTTGTTCCAAAGGTCTGTATCTGGACTGGCTTTCCTGGGGAGATTTTATTATGATGACTTTAAAAATATATGCCATTAGCTGCGCACGTCAGGAGATGAGTAGGGTAGGAATGTTTTCTTTGTTACAAAATCCTTGTACAGTGCAGCTGTGCAAAAACATGGTGTCTCAAATGGAAAAACAGATTTATTTTTGGAAAAATTGAAATGTGTTGTGTTTCCTCTCGGGGTGAGCAGTGATGAGCACATGCTGGAAGCTTCTTTACAGTGCCAGCATTCTCTTTGCTGGGATTGCTAGTGCTGATTTCAACTTAGTTTGTAGCTCAGTACTGTTGCAACAGCACTCCTTCTTGTAACCAAAGTTAAATGCTAGCCAAATCAACAGGCCAGTTCTCACAACACAGCAGCCCACCGTGGGTTAATTAACCCTCAAGGAGCTGCGGTGTGTGCTGGCCGCCATTATGAATATGCAACCCCAACTGGGGTTGCCATGTTGTGGGAACCTGGCCGGCGGGGGTTACTTGAGGGCTAAACGCCCCCCCCCCCCAACCAGAGGTTCCTATAGCCATGCTGACTAGTAGCCGTGGAAAGACCTCTCTTCTTCCTCCTCCATCATGAGTTTGCCTTCCTGCTTGAAAAGCCACTTAATCCAGTGGGAGCCACGTGGCTAAGTTCATGATGGGTTCTGTGAAGCGGTGCTTTTTTCTCGCCCTCCTGAATCTCCTCCATCTAGAGTTTCTAGTGTCATAGTGAGAGGAGGGGAAGACAGGCCTCTCTCTTTCTCTCCACTTTCTGCACACCATGCATGCATGCTATCATGTCCCTTTAACACTTTAGCCCTTCCTCGTAGTGAAGGTGCTCCAGGCCCCTGAGCATTCTGGGTGCCCTTTTCTACACCTTGCCCAGTGCAGTTATTTCCTCTTCGGGGTGGCTGGGTATGATATTCCAATGAGTACTGTGGAATTTCCCCCCAGAATTAACAAGTAGGTTCCCCAGAGTGAAAAGGGGAACATGTTGAAGTTCTCGCCACGCTGTCCAAATGTATTTATTTATTCATTAATAATCCTTGTATACTGCTTGATATAACAAAATCTTTAAGCGGTTTGCATGCAAAAATATTAAAAGTGACTACTAAAATACCCGATAAGCAATTACAAGAACAGCAAAAATAAATAGATAAATAAAAGAAACTGTTAAAACAATTAAAGCAACAATAGAAGATTTCTGGAAATGACCATCTCTGATCTTTGTTTTAATTATATTGCTAAGAGAATCAATATTTTCCAGCTTGTGTTGCATGGCACAGTATTTGCTCGCATGGCGCCGGATCAGAAAACCCAGCTGGTGGAGGCTTTGCAAAATGTTGAGTAAGTATCTCTCTAATGCTGCTGCTGCTGCTCCTGTCGGCTTGCTGTCTTTGTGGCATGCAGATGACAGACTTTTTCTTTAACCCAGTTATTTTCTTGCAGTCCAATCAACTTGTAACTAGTCTAAAGCTTTAGTTCTAAGGTTTAAGAGAGAGCCTTGCTGCTGGTGCCCCCTAGTGAGAGATGTTGCTCCTTACAACGGGCTGTAACTGGCTCACTTGAATTATTATTATTATTATTATTATTATTATTATTATTATTATTATTATTATTATACATTTATTAATCGCCCAACCGGCCACCCTGGGCGATGGCAACCGACCACCCTGGGCGATGAACCGGCCACCCTGGGTGATGGCAGGCACATCACATGCTCACGGATGAGGTGGGTGGGCTTAGCAGATGGAGACTCTGTACTCTGGCAGGGAAGGCAGGATCTAATCTCTAGTTGGAGGCAGGCTCTGCTCTGGGAGGGAAGGGAAGGACCATGAATGGAGGCCCCACTTCAGTCCTCTCTTATAGGAATGGGGGCAAGAAATGATACAATTTACTGTGTGAAAGGGGGGGAAGTCTTTGTGGCAGGAAAGGGAGCTCTCTGTTGGTTGCTACAGCTCTTTCAAGACAGTGGTGTATGTCCCTGTTGGGTCCCTTAATGGATGGGAAGAGGGTCACTAGGGTGACCCCTGCAAGATCAAGGCTTCCTGCTTGGGGCCCTTTGATGGCAGAGCTGACAACTGGAGAGAAGGAAGTGTTCGCTCCGAGGGGAGGGGAGGGCGTGGTGCAGCCATTCTCAGAACCTGAAGTGCTGTCATTTTGCAAGCCTTCGTGCCTTGCAGTCCAGAGAGGGAAAACATCGCATCCTCTCCAGAACTCGTCATCTCAGCAGCAGTGATGGGGTGGGTGGGTGCCAGAGGGGTTCTCAGGCCTGTGGCTCAGCTCGTCTGAGCGTGGAAAGCTAAGCAGGGTCAGGCCTGGTTATTACTTGGATGGGAGACCCCCTCCTCTGGTTCCCTGCATTGAGCAGGGGGTTGGACTCGATGGCCTTGTGGGCCCCTTCCAACTCTATGATCTATGAATCTATTAATCTTGGTAGCAGGCCAGGACATTGGGATCACAGGAGCTTGAATGAAGAAGGGGCCATAGGATTGTTCCCTTACCCAGCTTTGGCTGCAGGGGGCACTTCCAGTTTCTTTCTGTGGATCAGAAGGGTCTGGCTGGAATGTAGCCAGCCATCTTGTCTGCAATGGATGGAGCGTGATGCCACAGCAAAGCTCTTCTTGCTTCCAGCTGCTCCGGGCCCTCCTCGAGGCCTGTTGTTTGGGCGTTTGGGTTTCCTATTGGATGCATTATTAATATGTTAGGTGACGTCTTTATCAATCAGAGTTGTTGATACCCTGCTGGACTTGTGCTATTGTTGCTGTTCCATTTGTTGCAAGACACCTTGAGCTCAGCTCCTTGAGTGAAAGGCAGCGTACAAGTGAGTTCAATGCTGCTGGTTCTTCTTCCCCAGTCACTATATAGCAGCACTGGGTTGTCACTCGGAACGCAGTGCGCACGCACATGGCGAGCCGCCTTCCTCTGGCTGGCCAAAGAGGTGAAACCACCCAGAGCTCCAAAGTTGACTTCCTGCCCTGCTTGGTGGGAGCCTTAGTGGAGCAGATGCTGCTCGGTTTGGCTTCTTCATTCTCAGGCTGGCCGGCCGGCCGGATCCGAGGCCTCTCTCACTCTAGAAGGCAGAAGCACCCCTGCATCCATCCGCCTGGCCACCTTGGCCCGATGCGGGCTCACGCCCGCACACATAAGATGTTAAGCAGCATGCTTTTTTTGTTCAGATCACAATAGACAGCGGTGATGATTTCAGCAGAAGCCCTCGAGCCTGCTTTTTGTATGTAGATTTAAATATTGCACACACTTTGGGTGTTTTCCAATTCTAGCTCTAGATTTCTCTTCTAGCTGGGAATAATACCCTGAGCCCACACCTGCAGTGCAGGGGGCTGCTTAGCTTGGCCAGACCCCGCCTGGAGCCTTTAATCATTTTGCTCTCGCTTGCTGTTGCTCTGAGCGCTGTTTACTCTGTTGGCGCCAGAGCCCTCGCTGCTCTTCCCCAATGTCAGGCCGAGAAAGTCAGTTCAGGGATTGGACGGGATTTCAACTGAAATGCAGTGGGGCCCTGAGGTGCTCTCTTGTTTTTGTTTTGTTTTTTTAATTTGCCCAACATTTTAATGGTTGATTTTATTCATTTTATTATCGCCACTGTACCTCTGGATTGAAGTTTATGTTGGCTTCTTGGTTTTTATCATGTTACATTTTAATATGTCTGTGTTTTTATATTATTATTGGTGGTGTTTTTGTTTTAGTGTTGCTTTGTTTTGTAAACCGCCCAGGGAGCCTTTCGGCTGATGGGCGGTGAATAAATATGTTAAATTGAATAAATAAATTGCCTTTGTGCTTTGCCAGCTACTACGTGGGCATGTGTGGTGATGGGGCCAATGACTGTGGGGTGAGTATCCTTGTTCTGTTGCTGCAAGATTCTGTTCAGCTTGCTAATTCTGGCCGAAGAAGTCAATCCTTTCTCCCCTCCCCCCCCCCTTTGTACACGGGCAGGCGCTGAAGAGGGCACATGGGGGCATTTCCCTGTCTGAGCTGGAGGCTTCCGTAGCTTCGCCGTTCACCTCCAGGACACCCAATATCTCCTGCGTGCCAAACCTGATCAGGTAACGGGCCTCCGAAGATCTCGCGCACTTCTGCTAAGCTCAGCTGAGGAGTCTGACGCGGCACGCGGCCTTTCGCCAACAGCAGCCAAGTGTGCTTGGTGAGGCCGGTGCCTGGCTAAGGGCGAGGAGGGCCCAGTTCAGGCCCAGCGCGCGGGGCGGGCCCGGGGAAATCATCCACCCTTAGAATGGATGGAAGATCGATGTGCCGTTTTGCCCCTGAGCAAGCCCGAAGGGCAGGGCCGTGTGAATGTGGCATCAAGGCTACCCAGATCCTGCCCACGGAATAGCCGTACTCCGCAGTAGCAGTGGGGGTGGGGGTGTTCCAGCCCTGGGGCCAGCTTGCCTCCCAGTACACCCCCTCCCTCCCTCCCAAAGCCCCACCCCCGATGGCACCTGGCTCCTTTCCCTGCCCAGCACTAGAGGAAGGCTTGCCCGGGGCTTTGTGTGTGCGCGTGTGTTTTGCCTGGGTTGTTGGGTTTTTTGGTACGGGGGGATGTTATGCGTGCGTGTTTGTTCTCTGAGCATCACTAGTTTTATTTGTGATACTTTGGGGCTCAGGCCCCCCCACCTCTGCCTCGGGTTCAGCTTTTTGGCCAAGTTACTTGTATCTGAGCCTGGTCAGTTTGCCTTCTGTGAAATGGGTGTTGCAGCAGAAAACTGTGAGATCAAAAGTTTGGCTTTGGGTTTTGGAACTCAGACCTCACCTCTGCAAGTTACTTTTCTTTTAGCCTCACCAGTTTGTCTTCTGGGGGATGAGTGTTTTGTGTCTGGCCATGCCCACCATGGCAGCCATTTTGGAAATGGCCAAGCCCCCCCCCCCCCCCATACAACACCCTCTAAAAATTCCAAATGTGCCCTTTGGCCCCAAAGGTTTTGGGACCCTTGGTTTAGCTCTTTATGACATCACAGAGATAATTACAAATCATGGGTAGTAATCGGGGAGATATCAATGTTTCATGATAAATGCCCTGTGATTGGCTGCCCCTGAGGGTTGTTTTTGGATCACATGAAATAGATTGCATGGTCTCCTCTCCCCTTGAATTAACCTCTGCTGATGTACAAAAAGCTGCAGGCCTTTGAGTTACGCAGCTCACTCCATTGGCAGTAATGCCTAGAACATTGTAGAACAAGCTTGCTGGCTAGCGCACTGTAGGAAATTGGCCAGTTTGCAAAGCTTTTAGTATTCAGTTGGGAGAAAGATCGATGTCCCAGGCGTCTGAGAGCCATTTTCTTGAGGCGTTCTGTACTCGGTTTGAGGCAGACGTATTATGAAGGGGGATGCTGTGTTTTGTGCAAGTGGGGGCCTGACCTTTCCCCCCAGTCCCTGCTTGCCAGCATCTCGAAAGGGTAGGATGGAGCTTACATGCATGTGCAGAACATTTGTACCAGTCGTGATCACTCATGGCTCGCCGGGCATCTTGTATGTAAAGAGCAGCCCCGGGGAGTGGCCTCCAGGCCTGGCTGCACGACTCTGAATGATTTCCCACGTTAGTTTTGGGCGAGAGCAGACCTCTCTGGTGCAGCAGAGAGCCAAGCTTGCACCTCAGCCTGCCCTGCTTTTGCGATGCATCCCCCCAAACCCAGTGACTTTGACCTGCCACAGGAGGTGGAATTTCTTGTTGCACACGAAAGCATGACGCAGTGTGTTGCTGACGGGCGGCTTGCGCAGGCAGGGGACGTGGGGCCGGGTGGGGATCCCGCACTTGACACGCCCGTCAGTTTGAGCAGGATCATCCCGGCAGGCGGTGGTTTCCCCCTGTGCACCGGCCCTCTGGGGAGCGCAGCCAGCAAACCTCCTGTGCCTTCCACCAGCCCCACCGCCCCGTTCCTGGTGCTGGGTGAGCTGCTCTTCGCTCACCAGGGATAAAATGGAGGGCGTGCTTGGATTTTGTCAAGCGGATTTCTTTGTTTTCACAGGGAAGGCCGTGCTGCTTTAATAACTTCTTTCTGCGTGTTTAAATTCATGGCTTTGTACAGTATCATCCAGTATTTCAGTGTCACGCTGCTTTACTCTGTGAGTATCTGACAAAAAGCCCTTTTCAGTTTTGCTAAACTTTTATTTGGGTCATATTTGTAAGGACAGTGGAAGGCACTTTCCTCTCCCTGTTGCTGCCTCCTCTGACACGGGGGGGCTTCCGGACCCTTTTCCCCTCCAACTTCTTGCCTGTCAGTTCAATAGGCACTAAGCTAGTGAGGAGCGAAGGGGGAAATCCAGTTTAATATTTTTCTTTTAGTTGATCTTTTCCCGTGCGAAGGAGTTGTATTTCTCATCCCCATTTCAGCCCCAAATGCCGCAAAGCAGGTGGCGCCATGGAATTGTACTCATGAGTTGGGAAACTGGGGGGAGGGAAAGCAGCTTGCTGGAGGCGGGTCCCCAGCAGTGGTGGGGCGTGAGCCTCCGAGGTTCAAAGCGACTCCTGAATCGACAGAGCAAAATAAAACCTGATGTCAGCACGCTGTGAAATCTTGTTTGTGGTTTCTTTGCAGATCCAGAGCAATTTGGGAGACTTCCAGTTCCTCTTCATTGATCTGGCAATCATTCTGGTCGTGGTCTTCACCAGTGAGTCTTGCGCCAGCCCCATTGCAGTCTTCCCTTCCTGTGGGTGCCTGTTCCAAAAGGGCCATCTTTGGCCCGCAGCCATACTTCCTTCGCCAGGACTAGAAGCCTGCAGTGATCGTTGCGCTTTGCCTCGTCTTGTTTCCCGTTGGCTTCTAGCGTGCAAGTGGGAAGCTTCTAGAGGGGAGCTTTCAGGCACAGACAGACCCCTTTGCTCTTACTCTTTTCCTGGCTCCCCCGGTGGCCCTGTGGCTCCAGTTATGTCCCCAGAACACCATTAGATAGATGGATGCAGAGAGTGGCTTGGCTGCCGTGGATTCCAAATAAGCCCACAATTTCAGCTCCATACCCAAGTTCCAGTAGAAAGACAAGTTTCTCGGCCTTGTTGCTGTGAAGATAGGCTCGAGAGCAGAGCCTTGTGCAGCATCACCATCCCTTCTTGCCAGTCCCACCCTGACGTGCCGCGCCTGGACAGGCAGACGCCGCCTCGCTTGCCTCGTTTGGGACTGGCTCCGAGGTGCAGGCTTCTGCTTGGCGGACGTGCCTCCATTTCGGCCCTGCTCACTGCCTCCCCTCTTCCCCTCTCCCTGCAGTGAGCCTGAATCCGGCGTGGGAGGAGCTTGTGGCGCAGCGGCCGCCCTCCGGTCTCATCTCGGGGCCCCTCCTCTGCTCCGTCCTGTCTCAGACCCTCATCTGCCTGGGCTTCCAGACCCTGGGGTTTCTGTGGGTCAGGCAACAGCCCTGGTACGAGACCTGGACCCCACTCTCGGAGTAAGTTGACCAAGGACGGCAAGCTGGTGGCTCCTGTGCGGGAAGGAGTTTCACATACAGGCACACCAGTCGCTGTTTGGAGTTGGTGGAATCTGCAGCACAAGGGCTGTCCGTCGGCTAGTGGGCGGCAGCTGCTTTTCTCACCTGTTGACAGGTGTGAAACTGAGGCCATGAGAGAGAGAAGGAGTTGGGGGGAGGGGGAGCGAGAGAAGGTGGGAGAGCAAGGGGGAGAGGGAGAGAGCGGGGTGGAGGGAGAGGGGGCAGAGGAAGGTGGGAGAGGGAGAGAGCGGGGTGGGGGAGAGGGGGCAGAGGAAGGTGGGGGGGGGGGGAGAATGAGAGGAGGGGGAGGGAGGGAGCAGGATGGAGATGGACAGAGCGGGAGGGAAAGAGGGAGGGGTGGGGGAAAGAAGGAGGGGGAGGGGGAGGGAGGGGAAGGGGGGAGAGCGGGGGAGGGGGGCAGAGGAAGGTGGGGGAGGGGGGGAGAATGAGAGGGAGGGGGAGAGGGAGGGAGCAGGATGGAGATGGACAGAGCTGGGAGGGAAAGAGGGAGGGGTGGGGGAAAGAAGGAGGGGGAGGGAGGGGGAGTGAGAGAAGGTGGGAGAGCGGGGTGGAGGGAGGGGGGCAGAGGAAGGTGGGGGAGGGAGGGGGAGAATGAGAGGGAGGGGGAGAGGGAGGGAGCAGGATGGAGATGGACAGAGCTGGGAGGGGAAAGAGGGAGGGGGGGGGAAAGAAGGAGGGAGGGGGAGGGGGGGGAGTGAGAGAAGGTGGGAGAGCGGGGTGGAGGGAGGGGGGCAGAGGAAGGTGGGGAGGGAGAGTGAGAATGGGAGAGGGGGGATGGAGAGAGGGAGCAGGAGGGGAGAGAGGGAGCAGGACAGATGGACAGAGAGCTGGGGGGGGAGGGAGGGAGAGCAAGGGAGAGAGGGAGAGAGTGGGGTGGAGGGAGAGGGGGGCAGAAGAAGGTGGGGAAGAACAGAGGGAGGGCGAGTGAGTGGGAGAGGGGGGAGGGAGGGAGGGATGGAGAGAGAGGGAGCAGGACGGAGATGGACAGAGCTGGGAGGGAAGAGGGAGGAGGTGGGGGAAAGAAGGAGGGGGAGGGAGAGAGATTGAGGAGACCGAGCAGGGAGAGAGGTGGGGTGGGAGAAGGGGAGAAGGAGAGGGGGGGCAGAGACAGAGGGCGGGTTCGCGCGTCACAACAGCCCATTGTTGTGATTGTTGTGATTTACCGATGGCTCGGTTCAGGCGATGGATGGCTCGGTTCAGGCGATCGGGCCGCCCATCGTGGGTGCTTCGCTCCCTCCTCTTCCCTCGTTCCTCCTGGCGGTATCCCAGGGGACACCGCGGGAGCAAGGAGTCCCCTCTCCCTGGCGGCTGTGATCGGGAGCCGATTTCATTCAGCTCACTGCGCTGGGGAGAACGCACGAGAGCTGGCTGGCGAGGCGGCTTCCGCAGTCCCCTTCAGGGAGAGGCACGAGCCGCCTCTTCAGAGTGCCCAGCGGGGCCCGGGAGGGGCTGCCTGTGGCCTGCCCACCCTTTTTGTATTAATATTTTTGCACCCACAAATGGGTGCAATTTTTTCTTCTTATGTGCCCCCGTTGCGCAACCGCGCTAGTCCGCTGAAGTGCAGCGGGGGCCACTCCCAGCCTCGGCGGGGGCAATGTCCAGTGGGGTGCCATTCCCCCCCCTGCTTTCAGTGGGCGGCCCGTGGGAACTTTTGCCGAGAAGGGGGTGTTTTTCGTAAGCACCCCCCCTTCCCGGCAAGATCCTTCCCTGTTTTGTTTCTCCCCCTGTAGTCCCCCCCTCACCTCCCCCCCACCTTTTTTTTAAGGGAAAACCAGCTTGACAGGTGCTAAACTTCAGCTGTCAAACTTCGGGGTCCCTTTGAAAAGGGGATTTTGAGTGGGAATTGGTGGGTTTGGACTGGGACATACCCACGGTGGGTAACCCATGATGGGTTTGCACGACACAACAATCACCCACTGACTGTTGTTGTTGGTTGGTTGTCATGTCATGCGAACCCAGTCGGAGAGGGAAGAGTGGGAGAGATTTTCTTCGAGGCACTGCTGGGATGCTTCGGGCCGATATACATGTTATTTGCCACCGGTGTTTTGAGCCAGTGGATCGTCTGTTGGATAAGGACTGGGAAACCTGGGTTCAAATCCCCACCAAGCTTTGAATCCCCTCGTAGGGCAGGCTGTTCCTTTCCCAGTTTTCTTCTAAGCATTCAAAATGGACCTCAGCCTAGCTTCCCTTGCTGGGTTCTTCTGAGGATAAAATAAAATAGCCCCACGTACAGTGACATGAACATCTCGGAGGAGAGGCGGGGGAAATATAGGTAATTGGGGCTGGGACTGATTAAAAGAACTCTTGAGTCTGCTTATGGTCTGAGCTTTGGTCTGTTGCTGATCAATTAAGTTTGCATATGCCAGTGTTTCTCAACCTTGGGTCCCCAGATGTTTTTGGCCTACAACTCCCAGCATGCCCCAGCCAGCATAGCTGGCTGGGGCATGCTGGGAGTTGTAGGCCAAAAACATCTGGGGACCCAAGGTTGAGAAACACTGGCATATGCATAAGAACAGTACCTCCAGTGCAGAAGGCTCCCTTCCTTTGTTTTTGAGGAGACGTGTGTGCGTGCGTGCGTGCCCGTGTGTGTGTGCGTGCGTGCCCTTTGGAGGCATTGGCGTGGGTGAGGCATGGCTGCCTTCTGCGCGCGTGTGGAGGTCCCCCCTTCAGAGAATGCCCCTTTGCCATCTGCAGTTTTACTCCTGCAACTACTTACCAGAAATGGCAGCCGGTGGGCGGCACCCTCTTAAGAGGAGTTAATTATCCTGTCCAATTAACCAGCCCTCAGAATAATACATGGACGGGCTCTCGTTAGCTAAGGTACCCAAGGAGTGCATGGTTGAGCTGCCTGCCTGCCGCGCGGGCTCTCCCCTTGCTTGGTGAGGAGCCATCGGAGCAAGGCCCGGCGCTCCTGGGGTGGGGCGATCGGTTGAGAGGTCCCTTGGCACGGGGACGGTGCGCAGGCTCTTCTGTTCTCCTTTATAATTCTGTACCGATGGACTTGTGTGTTTCAGTGCGTGTAACGTATCGAGAACTACCTTTGCCAACGCTTCTCAGCACAACAATTCCGATCATGATGAGCACAATATCAGGAACTATGAGAATACGACCGTGTTCTTCATCTCCAGCTTCCAATACCTCATAGTCGCCGTTGCCTTTTCCAAAGGAAAGCCCTTCAGGCAGCCTTGCTACAAGAACTGTATGTATTCTCCCGCCCCCCAGACCACGACTGTGTTGCTGGGAAAGTTGGCTGGGAGGAGAGCAGAGGTGCAGGGCGATGCAGCTTGACCAGGCGGGGGTTCTGCCGGGAGCGGGGGGGGGCAAACATTTCGTGTGTTGACGTCCTGATGCTCTGTAGACCATCTGCTGCGGGCCGGATAGAGGCGTAGTTTCTGACTCTGCCGGCTGGGCCGCTCGCGCAAGAAGTGACGGGAATAACGCAGGGTAGAGGAACATAATGTTTTGAAAGGGGCTGCAGAAAGATTCTTCCCTGGATTGCCGGCGGTTGTGGGGAGGCTGCAACAGGGCAGGGCTAGGTGGGGCGCTCTGCCCATCAGAAGAGGGGGGGGCGCCTGGGCAGAGGAGGGCAAGTGGGCCCTGCCCGCGCCTCCCTCCGTGTCTCCGCTGTCTGGCAGCAGCGGGCAGCACAGGCTCGTGGAGGCCGCCCAGGGCTCCTCCCTGTCCAGCTTTCCCCCCAGAGGGAGGTGGATGTGCTTTGCTCCCTGTGTGTTGGGGGGGGGGAGGGGGGCTCCTCAGGCTTGTCCCAGCTTAGTAGGCGATCGCTCATGACCGAGTAAGATTGTCTGCAAAGGGGAGCTGCAGCAAATGGCCAGCTTACAGTCCCCCCTCCGCCATCTCTCCTTTACAGATCTGTTTGTGAGCTCTGTGATCGTTCTTTATGCCTTCACACTTTCCATCCTGCTGCACCCAATGAAGCCCATTGATTGGTTCCTTGAGGTAGGACTGAAGGACGCTGTTACCTGCCCTGCCAGCCCTCGGAGTCCCCCAGGCCCCATGCAGACGAGCCGTCGCTTGCTCTCCTCTAGCCCCAGCAGCTTCAGGAGCAGGCCTGCTTGCATCGTGCTGGCTGGGCATGATGGGAGTTGTAGTCAAACACATCTGGAGGGCCCCAGTTTGGGGAAGGCCGCAGTACGGCTTCTCGTGTCTTGTCCCCCTTCCTCCGAGTCTGGCCTGCTTTTAAAATAATGGCAGCCCTTGAACTGGGACTTCTGTTCTGGCCAGTTCCGAGACTGAGGGAGAGAGAAACGGCCCCTCTGTTTGGAGCTAAGCCTTTGCACACACGTTCTGCGCGCTATAGAGGCCCGCCCAGCGTCTCTGGAGAAGTGGGGCGGGGCGGGGGGAGGCATTTGCAGCAGATGGGTGCCAGTTCTGTCTCTTGTGCCACAGCCAAGAGTGTGCAGAGCCTGGTCAGTGCCTTCACATGGTGCCTGTGCAGGGTAAAGGGTGGAGATTCTTGCTGGTATGAGCTTGAAACCCACACGGACACCAGGCGCTGGAGGTGGTAACTAAGAGCATCTTAGAAACCCATCGCTTGAGTTTCTAGGTGCGCCCTGGAGCGTAGGGCCGACCCCCAGGATGTGTGAACAGGTTGCCCTCTGCCGCGGCGGGTGGCAGCTGCTGCACACCCCTCCCTCTCCCGTGTGTTTTGCAGCTGGTTTGCGTGCCCTCCCCGTGGCGCGTCTCGGTTCTCGTCATCATCGCCATCAATGCCTGTGTATCCATTCTGGTGGAGGTGAGTCGTTTGCACTTGACACACGTTCTCTGGGTAACTTGGAGGCCATGTCAACTTGCTTTCCGCTAAAATGTCGATCAAGCGGTCCACGTTCTAATTTGCAGAATGTTATTGTATGTTTAGTACTTAGTATTCCAGACCGTATTCGTTCTTGCCAAAGCCTCATGAAGCTGGGTGCTGGTGGTGCCTGTTATGTCCCCCTTTTAGAAATGAGAGTGTCCCCACCCACCCAGGGCTGGGTGGGGAGAAAACAGATCCTGCCACTTGAGCGTATTTTCATCCTCATTCTATAGGGCAAGGAGCAGTGCACTGGAAGCCCCACCCCAGTTCTGTTCAGCTGCCATCTCTCTGACATCCTTCAGTATCATGGCGCACACTTTCTGTGCAGCCATGACGGCTAGAATCTTGGTTAGTGTTTTTAAAAATGAAAACCAAAAGTCCTAGGATCCTGTGCTCTGTTTGCAGTACCACGTTCTGTGTGGTTTTTCTGTGCTTCCAGAACATTTGGTCTACGTGCAGTTCTGGCTGTGCCTGAGCTTGTGTCCAAAGTCTCCCCCTGTGATCTGTCAGCTGATCCACCTTCGGTCTGTTCAGAGCCTTTTAAGTGTCTAAGGGAGAATGGCACTGAATAACACGAGAGTAACACGAGAGGATTAAAGCATGGCATGGATGGGGGACTGTTTACGTTGTATTGCCCTCAGCACAGTTAGTGGGAAACATCGGGATGACCAAGCTTAATAGAAGTGCAAAAGATAATGCTGTCCTAAATGCAAATGTCTTTAAATTTGCTGGCCAGAAATCCTTAAGATAGTCCTGTAGTTTGCCAAAAAACAGGAAATCTGCTTTCTGTTGAAGCAGCAGCTGTTTCCACAGTGCACGTGAAACAAAATCCACCTGGCCCCTTTTAAAAGCAAAAAGTTGAGCGAATGGTTTCTCAGTGATGGATTAATACTGCTGAATAATGAACCCTCCCGTCTTAAGTGATTCTCTTCTGCACCAAGTTAATTGCCCCAACTTTGCTATTGCTTGTGAAGTGCTCACTAATCATGTATGATCACCAGTCTTCTCGATTCTCCCCGCTCCCTGGAACATACCACAGAATTTCCTCCTTGACATGGTCCTTTGGAAAGTTGTCTTCAATCGAGACAAGCAAGGGGAATGCCGCCTAGCTGCCTCCTCCTCCCACCCATCACAGGTTGGAACTCTGTGCTTTACTGGGCCTCATTCAAGCATGCAACAATCTCTGTCGTTCTGTACTCCAAAGATTCTGTGTGTGGGGCAGGAGGTTCTTCCTGAGCTCGCCCTTTTCTTGAGCCTGTGAACTCCTCAGTGTGTTGCTGGTGTCCTTTCTTAATGGGGTTCAAATGGTCTAATTGCAATGCCCACCCAAGACCGACGGCTTTTTCAGGAGGGTTAGGGTGTGGGTTCTTACGATTCTCTCTCTCGTATCCTGCCCTTCCTGCAGAGAATGCTCGGGATGGAATGTATGTGAGTCATAACAACCCCGTGAGGTAGGTTAGACGGGGAGTGTGGGACTCGCCAGCCGGGCAGGACGCTTGCACCTTGGCCTGATCCTGTGGCCACTGTGCCATGTTGACTGGCATCCTCCCCCTCTCCGGCCCCTGGCTTGCGGCCATCGCCTCACGGGGCTTCCAGGCCGCCTCCCAGCGGGGGTCCCCCTTGTGAAAGGACACCCAGGCAGACCCGAGGTGGATCCTTTGGTCAAACCAGCTTGCTGGACCCACACTGGAGAATGAGAGGGGTGTGTCACAGGCAGGTGACCGTAGCCTCAGATATCCTTCAAGTGATAGATTTCCTGGGTTCAGCAGCGAGAAAGGTCCACCAAATTTATTTATTTATTATATTTATACCCCGCCTTTTTTCCTGCAAGGAACCCAAGGCGGCTTACATAATCCTCCTCCTCCTCCTCTCCATTTTATCCTCACAACAACCCTGTGAGGTAGGTGAGGCTGAGAGTCAGTGACTGACCCAAAGTCGCCCAGTTAGTTTCATGGCCGAGCGGGGACTAGAACCCGGATCTCCCGAGTCCCAGTCCAACACTCTCACCACTACGCCACACTGGCTCTCCAAAGGCGAACTTAATAACGTTTTCTGTGGCTGGATTCCTATAGAGCCAAATTTCACTAACGTGAAGTCAAATGCAGGTTATGTGATCCTAAAGCCACATCAGCAAGAGGTCAGTTCTCAGCCTCAGAAATGGGAGGTAGCCACCTGATCCCTATACGAGAGAGCCCCGCATGCCCCACACCACGGCTCGATCCCGTGGCACTGTGGCAATGATGGTGCCACGTAGGTGTGGCAGGCGATGCGGTTCCTCCCTGTGCAGCCGGCCTCTGTGCCGCTGCCTCCCCGTTACCGCCACCGCCTGGTTCCTTCATGCACACATTTCTGGAACAGCCTGGGATTGCCGCATGAGGGGCTCCCGTGTCTCTGGGAGTTGCAGACCGGTGGCGATCAAAGTAGAAACCAGAATGCCCTCTGCTCTCACCATGGCTCGGACAGGGGAGCTTCCAACCATCTCTCTGCCCTGTCTCTAGGGTGCACTGGATCGCCGGCGAGGATGCGCCCTCCCTGCTCTGCTCAGCTGTAAGAAGAAGCCTCCGAAAGCGAAATACATGCACTTGGCGCAGGAGCTGCTCGTGGATCCCGAGTGGCCGCCCAAGCCCCGAACGACGACAGAGGCCAAAGCCTCGGCCCGGGAAAACGGCTCCTGCCAAATCATCACCATGACGTAGCGGCGGACGGCCACGCTGCTCCCCATAGCTGTGTTCGGAGATGCCTCGGCCTGCCGAGCGTGCGGATTCTAGACCACTGGGCGCCCCCCCCCCATGTCTCCATCTCTCCCCTCTTGGCGCCCTGTAGAGAGAGAACCTTTTACAGCCAACGCAACATGTTGGTGCTTTTCCAGCAGGCTTCGCAGACCTCCATCCCACCAGCCAGTCCCGTGTTTGGGCTGCACTCAGGACGCTTACAGATGTTCCCCTAGGATCTCTGGGTTCAGGGCAGTCTTTGATCAGGACTGACTTAGAGGAGATTCCTTCCCGGAGGTGGACGGACGGCCTCCCAGAAGTATCTGCGTGAGGTTGAGAGTCACCTCTGCCGCCACTCTGGTCAGAAAGTGTGTCTGCCCGTGCTTGGTGGCGGCTCTTAGTCTGAACATGCTTGTGCTAAGTGCCCAGCTCCACCCCTGGCCTCACCGAACAGATCCTCCTCTGGCTGGGCATCCCAGTTGCTCTCCAGTGCCCTGCCAGCTCTTTCCAGCTGTCGCTGCCTTCCACCTACTCCTCCTGCAGTGCCAACGTCTGGCCCTCCCACCCCCTGCTTCAGGTCGGGGGGACACAAAGCATCCTGGCCACAGGCTCTGTGAAGGAACGGAGCAGAGAGTCCACACATGCTCATCCATGTTCTATTCCACCCCATCAGGCGAAAAGCACTTTAGATTTGCTGAGGCTGCTGCAAGTCTTGGACCTGTTCGTTTACACACACGCACGCACGCACGCACGGTTGCTGCTGAGGTGAAGACAGGTGAGGGGTTCATTTTGCCTTTCCGCTGGGGAACTCCCAAGCTCACAGGCAAACCCCTAAGGACTGGCCTCCCAGCATCTTAGCTACCCACCTCTCTGATGCAGTGAGTGGGAACCAGCAAACAAATTTCCCCTTTTGCTTTAGACATCCCCTATGTCAGGTTGCTGGCTGAGAAATGTTGGGAGCTGGTGAGTGGGCCATCTCGACATCAGTGGCCGTACGTGCGTGCCTCGATGAGGTGGTGCTAAAAGGAACTTCGTAAGACTGCCGTGAGGATCTAGGTGCCAAAGTGGAACGCAGCAGCACCGTGGAAGTGCCAGGAAATGGAGGTCAGATGCTTCGGTAGTACACGCAAGTTCTCTCATTCCTTGAGACACCCTCCACCACCACCACATTTTACGCTGCAGTGGGCGGGCACAAAGTCCAGGATGGTGGAGCCCGAATCCAAGGGGTCAGATTCACTGCTGGGGTGGTGGCTGCCTTACTAGGACCTGCCAAGGAAGTTGTGGGGTGGTGCTCTCTGCCTTGGTCAGAAACGTATCTCTGTCTGTAAACCAAATCACTGTGGCAACATCCCTTGGATGGTTACAGAACAGCAGTGTTGCTTATTCTCTTGCTTTATACCTCAACAGAAGGGACTGAGACTGTTGGAGAGAAGGGGTGAGAGTCGGAGCATTTTACAGGAGAGTGGATTGGCCACGTCTGTGGCTGCGCAAGGCACTGCTGCTCTCCTGGCCATAGAATCCTCCTCCTGTGTCTCATCGGATCTTCTCCACCGGAGTGTGGCTACCATCAGCCCTGGGGTCTCTCTGCACTGCACCCTGCAGGGCTCATTTGGACTTGGGGCTTGTTATACCAAGGTTACAGTTCCACAATGGTGCTAAATGGTTTGGAGCACAGTTGAGATTTGGAGTGCGATTAACGCCTCAGGACAGGTGTGGTGGGTCTGCTCTTCTTGGAGAAGGTTGACACATCAGCTCAGTGCGGGAGGGGAGGAGAAGCAGCCTATTGCAGCCGTTTCCCCCTCTATATTCAGAATATAAAATTAGTTCATTTCAGCAGGAGGCGGGGGGGGAGAAAATCCATGAAACTATGCATCCTTTGACCCGGGAACTGTGACTTGCAAGCACCTCATCTAGTCATACTGTGACGCGCGTGTGTGTGTGTGTGTGTGTGTGTGTGTGTGTGTGTCAGTGAGAGAGAGAGAGAGAGCGCGAGAGAGAGAGAGAGCGCGCGTGTGTAGCATTTATGGAAACGTGCACAAGGGGGCGCATGGCCTGGTGTGTCTTCCAAGCTGCATTGCTTGTTTTTCTCCTCCCTACATCCCCAAATTTAAAGAAAAAACCTGGAAAGCAAAATTAGGTGGATAGCTTAGGCCTTATTTCAGGGTCTTGGGGCTAAACACAGTTTGTAAATGTCGGGGTGGCTGGAGCAACTCTTCCCTCGGGACTTGGTGTGTGCTTTGCATTGTTTTGGTTCTTCACGGGGGGGGGGCGCTGGGGGGGGCAGCTCCGGGGCCTCCCCTAGATCCGTAGAGGGCGCAGCTTTGGGCGCCATTCCTCCGTAAGGCTGTGGAAGGAAGTTTTGCCTTCTCAGATCTGCAGAAGCAGATGGCATCTTAACTGGTCAGCTTGCGCAGCACATTTCTGAGCTGGTGATGCTAAAAACAAAAGGCTCGTTTTTCTATTAAATGTTCCTGCTCGGCTTGCAAATTCAGGGGAACAAAACTGTTTAATGGGTCCCCTTCATTGCTCCGGAGAAGTCTTTGTTTTATACTTCTGCGGTAAAGTCCAACGTCACATTGATAACTTGGATTCAGAGTTTCTTATTAAATTATTTGTGTTATCCATCCCTAAAGTCTAAATCTATCTTTTACTGTGTTAGGATTGTAAATATGGCCAATTAAATTCTATTTTTATTTTTTATTATTTATGCACATACCTAAAGGACTCACTCGCTCAAGAAAAGAGCACTTGTTAAATTATATCTTTTAAAATATATAACCAGATTTTTAAATGATATATTCCTCAGGGTTAATTTTATTAAAGCTTTTCTTTCCTTCCCAAATAGTGATAACTGTAGGATCTTCAGGTATTGTCCCATGTCTGTCCATAGCAGCAAAGATGGAGGGGGGGGGGCACATCTTTCCCCAACCAGCTGTGCCGTTAGGCAGAGCCCACAGCCCCCGGAGAGCTGCACGTTGTGCTTGAGCGGCCACTGAAGGTTGTTGTTCACGGCAGGGGTTTCCATCCACTCCCCCCCCCCCACACTGTGGGTCAGCCCGCGTTCCTCCTCTGGCCGTCAGGGTAGAGCCTGTGGGTGGCAGTGAGGGCGGAACCCTTTCAAATATTGGAGCACTAAAATTCTACTGCAAAATATGCTGCAAATAACACTTAATTAGAAAGTGGTACGGGTAGCCACCAAACAAATACATTCATTTCCTGTTGTAATCTTTAAATTGGACCTTTTAACAAATTGCACTCTTCTTCTTTTTTAGTGGAAAGTGTTTATGAAGATTGTTCTAATCAGTTCACCTTAACTGAATGAGTTAATCTACTGTAATATTATGTCTGTATATACAGTATTCATATTAAAGAGATCGACTCCTTTTCCTTAATGCTGCAAGTTCTCCCTTTTTCTTCTTAAATGGTTTCCTTGATCATCACAGGTCTTGACACTTTAGAAGGGCTTCATGACTTCATCCCTCAAAATTCCAAACTCTAAAAATTTGTATATATGATGGAAAGGTTTCTTTAATGGCTCAGAAATGTTACTTTTGTGCCATATAATATCAGGCTTTAGGAAAACTCATTTCCAATGAATGTCCAAACTGTTGGATAATTTATGCATCTCCACCCATAACTCCTCAGGTTAAATCCTGCCATTACTTGATCATACCCCACGGACTTGGAATGTTCTAGAAATCCTTTTTGTTTAAGAAATGACTCTTCATCGTCCTAGACAAAACATGTTTTGCTGCTTTTATAATGGTACCCGGTTGTAATAAAGGCATTTTTGTATAACTGTAAATACCCTTGTAAAACTATTTTTGTTCTTCGAGTGATTTGAAATAAAAAACATGATTAGCCTGCCCTCTCCACTTCCTTGGTTTCCCTGTGAGTTCCTCCCCCCTCTCAAGGAAGGCTGAACCTGGGCCCAGTGGCTTGTGTCATCTGGAGTAGTTTGCCCAGGGCCTGCCAGCAGAAGGACAGCAGAGAGGGAGCCAACCTGACTTCCCTGGGCAGGGAGTTCCAGAGCCTGGAATCATCCACCAAAAAGGCCCTCTCACGTTGCCACCAAACCCGCCTCTGATGGTGGTGGGACTGAGAGAAGGGCCTCCCCCCCTTAAGACCTGGGCAGGTCCGTGTGGGAGAAGGCATTCTTTCAAGTAGCCTGGTCCCAAGCCTTATAGGGCTTTATAGGACATAACCAGCACTTTGAACTGTGCCTGGAAACAAGACTGGTAGTCCGTGAAGCTGACCAGGGAGTCACGTGTTGCCTGTAACTGATCCTGGTCACAGCTGAAGTTTCCAAACACAGCTACATGTAGAATATGTTACAGTAGTCCAAATGATACACAACTCTGTCTCAATTCGTTTATAAGCTTGGGAAGTGAACAGATTGTGTAAATTCTTTTAAAAACCACCACAATGGAACAAATTTCTCACCCATCCCTAGAGTGGTAGAGATGGACTTGCACCTGCTCCACTCAAACCATTTTTATTTTTGTTTTGCCAGTTTTGTGTATCTGCAGAATCATCAAATAAGGTGGTTGAATGTTTTGGAACTACCTAATTGGCAAATTATAAAGGCATCATGTTGCCAGAGGCAAATGGCACTATTCACTGGAGAGCCCTTGACCACAGTGAGAGCTACTCGTTAAATATGCAAAACTTCCCTCAAACCAACCTCCTTGTCTGAAAACTGGAAGGTGACCAGTAACACCAGTTTCTAAAAACTGGGCTAGGAACATATGGTGGAAACCCCAGGCTTTCCACCTCTTTTCTCAACTGATCTGTATTCTGTTCAGGGTAAACTGGTGGGAAGCATTGTTACTTAACAGTTGCTAACCAAACAGAAGAACAAGCCTTGCTGAGGGAAAGCAGCATGGCTTCTGCAAAGTGCGGTTTCCTACCTCATAATCACCTTAAAATATTTTGTGGGTATATACAAGGGGTAGGGAACCTGTGGCCTTCCAGATGTTACACTACAAGTCCCATCAGCCCCAGCCAGCAGTAGTAGTCCCTACAATATCTGGAGGGCCACCAGTTTCCCATTCCTGATACATACAAACAAGAAAGAAAGATGTGTCCGACAGACAAGGTTTTGACAAGGGTTCCTTCCCACAGGGTCTTGGGGAAAGCAGCAGTTCTGGGACAACAACACAGGCATTCGGGATTGTTGCACAATTAAAAGATGAGAAGCAGAAGGTAGGAATAAACCATCTTGATAATGAAGAGAAGCTAACAGCTGGATCCCCAAAGATCAGTAGCAGAGCTGGTGCTAATCATCCTGATTCATACATGACTTCCAGTCTAGCTGTTTGTTTAGAAAACCTGCATACTGCCTTTTTGCAAACTCCCAGACTCTAAAGAGAAAAATAACAGAAGAAGCACAGAAGTATCCACGTTTATTTGCATCACCAGATCATTCAGGACTGAAACAACATTGTAGAGCTCCCGAAGGATCTCCCTAAACTTAGCTGAAAGGGAATGGAAGAATGGCAGATGAAATCCACTGCAAGAAAAGGTCAAGATAGACGCACGGGCACAAGTATAAATCCCAAGTTCATACATCTCTGTGCGTGGACCAATGGTGGCTGCTTGGTGGGGCAGAGGGCGGAGTCCCGAATTTGAGAGAGGCAGAGCCAGGGGGTCACAAGAGGATTGCCACCCCTACCCCCAGGCGGAGAAGCAAAATAGTATTAAATCCATTCAGATAGGTTTTAAATGGTCTCCCTCTTCATCTCTAGACAGATGCAGTATAACATTAAACTCAGCAAGTGGCTCTGCTGCTTAAATGAAGCGGAACAGGCCGGGGGGGGTGTCTTTCCCTCCCACGTCCGTCCAGTCTGCTGCCGCCACCTCTGCCTCCTCCGAGAAGAGTGGAGACTGTGGCACAGTGATGGGAGTGCGGGGAGAACTGAGCTGCGGCAGCCGGGCAGCCTCCTTGGCATCCTTCCAGCCCATCCTTTGGGGATGGATCCGGGTCAGATACAACTGGCTGCCTGGCCCACAAAGGCTGTGCCTTTGAAGTTTTTTGTCTTTTTTAAGAACCTACAGTTTTGGAGGAGCAAGTCCTCCAGGAAGGGAGCCATTTTCTTTCTTATGCTGCGGGGGGGGGGGGGAGTTTGCACACGTGCAGTCAGCAAAACGATGCTGACGCTGCCAGGCCAGCCAGGACCGGTGCAAGGCAGTTTGGTGCCCTAGGCAAGATCAGATATTTAGCGCCCCCCTTCCCACTTGAGAGCACTATTTTTTTTTTCAAGGCATTTCTGGCGCCCCCTTTAGCCCTGCGCCCTAGGCAGCTGCCTAGTTGGCCTAATGGTAGCACCGGCCCTGAGGCCAGCACTTCCTCCCTGGCTCGCAGTTGCTATGCAATGGCAGCAGCGGACTGGACAGAAGAAGCTGGCAGGGCACAGCTTCACAAAGGTCTGGGGGCTTTAAAAGATTTTGGGGGAGGGCTTGATGGGTGGGGTGCCAAACAGTGATTTGCCTGCAACTCCCCAGAAAGAACTTGGCTTGTGATGAAAATTACTGAAAATAGGAAGTCACCATGAGATTCACTGGAAGCAGCTCTGCAAAAAGACGAAACCAGGGATGGGCGACTGTTTCTGCCCTGAAGGCCGCAGGCAGGGCCAGGTGGTTGTTTAGTCACGAAACAGACAACAGTGCACCTCGTATCTGAGCTTCTGAAGAGTTGTCTCCCTTGAAATTGGTGCAGGGCTTAAATGGGGTGGGGATGCATTTTGTGCACAGCTCCTGCCACCTTTGGTCAGGCCTGGGAAGCTGTTCTTTAGTTAGCCACCTTCTCCAGAGTTTTGCTTCAAAGTGTGGATGGGTGTTTTCGTCATGCTTGCCTGTGCGGTGTCTCCTCCTGCCTTGGGCCACAAAGGCTGCAACATGATGCAGCAGACCCCGGTGCCAGGGCTGCCTGCTCCTGGTGTGATTAGCGTCTGAGGAACCCCCAAATGCTTGGACAAGGACCAGCGGCTCTTATCTTGGCCTTCTGAAAACTGCAGCGTCACTGCCGCGCTTGGGGCTGCGGCTGCTGCTGACTTCATTCACTCGCTCTCTTGAAGACGACAAAGCTGCTCTCCAAGGTAAGTTTCAGCATTCAGGTTTATTCAGCGTTGCTTGGCTGGCTGGCTTGGGTATGGCTTGAGCAGCCCAGAACAGGCAGAAGACTCTTCTCCTCACCTCTATAATTTGGGTCCAGAACATGCACTGGCCACACCCGCTGGCGTTGCCACAGTGGTGGATGTGGGGGCTGTGAAGGGTCCCACAGCAGGAGCAGACCAAAGGCCTCTCCCGTCCAGCACCGTGTCTCCCACACAGGCCAGCCAGAGGCCCCCGCGAGGAGGCCGCAAGTGGGACACCAGTGCGAGAGCCGCCTCGCACCTCTGCTGTTCCCCAGTGGCCGGTATTCAGAGGCAAGTTGCCTCTCGTCCCAGAGTTGGCACACAGCCGTCATGAGTTGTGATGGGCAGCTAGTGATGATAGCCTTATCCCCCATGAATTGGTCTGGACATTTGATACCTTCTGTCGGTTGAGAGAGATCTTTGGACTCCACAAAGCTGTTCTTGGCACTCTTGTGCTGGGTTTAATTTCTAGACCAGCTTTGTAGCTGACCCTTGAGCAAGGGAAACTTAAAAGTCCCCTGAAACCATTTCCAGAGGGGTTTCCATATTAGCCTGTTGCAGCAAAATAAATGTGTTGGTCTTTAAGGTGCCACAAGGGTCTTTGCCGTTAAAGTACACTGAGTTTAGGCCAGAGTCAAAGCAGCTGTGTTCAGCCACACCCCCGTCACTACACAGTGGGCCTCCAATGGGCGCCACATAAACACTGGATCATTGGTTTTCCAGTGATGTGGCTCATGCTTTGAGTTGATTACTGAGTCTGCAGCCAGAACAATTTCAAAGAAGATTCACTTAATGAAACTTGAGTCCAGTGAACTGAAATCAGAGGTTTCCCCCTTGCTGGGATCACTTTGTCCTAGGCTAGTCCTAAGGCCGGATCCTAGATTCAGGCTGGGCAAAGTAGTTGTGTACACCTGCTTCAGGCTGTGGAGATGTCCTCTCAGCTAGCGCTGTGGCTATAGGGAAGTAACCTTTTCCCACATTCAGACAGCAGGTTATTGTTTCTGAGTAAATAGATCTCTCTCTCTCTCTCTCTCTCTCTCTCTCTCTCTCTCACACACACACACACATACACACACACACACACACACGCAGCAGTGCTTCAATAGCAATTGTGAATGTTGCATGAGTGTGATAGGCCCCTATTGGGGAGAACCCGTAACATCGTGGATAAACTTCTCCGCCCCCACGTTTGTGCCATTTTACAGCCATTACTTTTTATTTCATTTCATTATATATATTTCATTTCTATACCGCCCCACAGCCGAAGCTCTCTGGGCGGTTCACAACAGTTTATACATAAAAACAAAAGCACAGTTTAAAATAACAATCCAAAAGTTAATAAACTAAGCCTAGAGGTGACAATCCCCCCCCCCCCCGTGCTATTTCGAGCTCTTAACTATTGAATGCCTTGGCATAGAGGGAAGTCTTAACCTGGCGCCAAAAAGATAGTAAGGTTGGCGCACGACGGGTCTCAGTGGGGAGCTTATTCCATAATTGGGGGGCTACCACTGAGAAGGCCTTCCTCGTTGCCACCAACCGAGCCTCTCTTGGAGGCTCTTTTAGCATCTTTTCCCCTGCTAGGGACTGGGGTTCTCCAGTGTGTCACCCCAGGAAGAGCACTCATCTAAACTTAGAATTAAAAACAAAGAACTGGCAAGGTGATCCTTCCCCCCTGCAGTCTTTCTCAACCTCTCGGTGAGATTTCTCCCATGAGCCCCTCCCAATTTTTGCCAGTTTGTTCTTCAGCTGTGCCCCCTTCCTCCCGCTACCCAACCCCTTGGGCTGGGGCTCACACACGGCCTGAAGGTGCACAAGGCCACCCCGTAGCTGAAGTTAAGCAAGTCAGTGCCTGGAAGGGAGACCGCCCACAGGCCCCACTGATGCTGCCTTGAGTTCCAAATGAAAGAAACATTCATTTCTCTCTTTTTTTTAAGCCGAAAAATACGGCAGCTAGGTGAACCTCTTGCAATGCAGTTCTTCCTTCCTGCATCAGGTCTACCCATTCCGACATGGCTGAGTTGGAACACAGAGAAGAATAGTGCTAGGCTGCCCAGAGCCCACTCTGACAGGCATTTGCGGGTTTCTTTTTAAGCCTGGGACGGCCTCAAGCATCAGTAACCTTACCAAGTTAACTCATTCTGAGAGGATCCTCCTCTTTGTTTGCCACTAAAGATTAACCTATTTCTGGCATTTAAGGGTCACCCCAAGTGCATTACATTAGGAAATGTGGTCCATTCCAACTTGCCGCTAATTTATACCTGTTGACGTTTCAGGCCAGGATGCCGTCGCCGGCCCTGCTTCTCCTGCCTGTGGCTCTGCTGCTCCGCTTCCCGCCGAGTGTCGTGTCAGAATGCAGCTTCATCCTGAGAGATGCCTTCCGCTGCTCTGGCATCAGAATCCACAATTTGGCTTTGCTGGGCATTCCCAATAACGTGACCCAAATGCTGATCACGGGCACCAGTGCCACGGAGCTGGCGGAAGGCTTGTTCTCTGACATGGATGTGTTACAGCTTCTCATTTTGTCTTCTAACCAACTCTCGGCCGTTTCTCCCGGATCCTTCAAAGGTCTTGTACATTTAAAGACCCTGAAGTTGAGCAACAACCAGTTAAAGCAGCTGCCCGGCGGGGTGTTTGATGCTCTGGTCCGCCTCCAGCACCTGGTCTTGGAAAACAACCACTTGCCAAAGCTGCAGCAGGGCATCTTTGACCGACTGGTCAGCTTACAAGAGCTCCTGTTGAACAAGAATTTCTTGACTGAGCTTCCCAGCGAGCTCTTCCGAAACCTCACCAAGCTCAAGGAGCTGAACCTGTCCAGAAATCGGTTGGTTGCCTTGCCTAGAAACATATTTTCCACCTTGTCCAGACTCGAGAAGCTTTTTCTGTACGCAAACAGGCTCGTCTCCATCGAGTCTGGCTTGTTTGCTAATCTGGGCGAGCTGCTGGAGCTCCGTCTCCACTTGTGCGCCATTCGGACCATCGCCCCGGGCGCCTTCCACAGCCTCCTCAAGCTCCAGGCCTTGACCCTGTCTGGCAACAGGCTGCCCTCGCTGCCCTCTGGGCTCTTCCTTCATCTGCATCGCTTGTCTGTGCTGACCGTGTACAGGAATCCACTGCAGTCCCTTCCGAGCCAGCTCTTTGGGGAGATGCCACATCTCCGGAGCCTGTGGCTCTATGAGACTGAGCTCTCGACTCTCCCAGCCCGCATGCTGAGCAACCTGACCCAGCTGGAGCTGCTGGTGCTGACGCTGAACCCTCAGTTGAGCGCCCTCCCCAGGGATGTGTTCCAAGGCCTCACCAGCCTGGAGACGCTGTCTTTGCACACCAACAATCTGTCCAGCCTCACAGGCGAGGTCTTCAGGGGGCTTGAGAAACTTCGGGAGGTTTCCCTCCACGGCAACCAGATTGGGGGGCTTCCTCCAAACCTCTTCCATCACCTCAGGCACTTGGAAACCATCTACCTGAACAGTACCGGGCTGCATTATCTCCCCGGAGACTTCTTTACCTCCCTTCCCCGCTTGCAGAAGGTTTGGCTCAGTGGGAACCAGTGGCACTGCCACTGTGAACTTGCTGCTTTCACAGCCTGGCTGCGGAACAACACCGGCATCGTGCAGAATGCCACAGCCGTGGCCTGCCACAGCCCCCCAGCACTACGGCACACTCCCCTGCTCGCCATCCCAGCAAGCCAGCTTGCCTGCCTGGCCACCACAGCTCCTGCCCACCAGCTGTGGAGGGGCTCCCCCACGCCCCAAACTCCCTCTTCACATGTAACCGAACTTGCGACTTCAACTTGGCAGCCAACCCCTGGGAAATCACAAGTCACCTGGACTGTCCCAGTCTCCGCTGCTCCTCTTTCTTACCCCAGCGCAAAGATTCCTGATGTGGCTGCCGCTTACTCCGAAGGCGACCCTTCAATATCTCCTTCCTTTGCAGAGGAAGACTACTGTCTGGAATCAGAGATGGACCCCACAACGGACACCCCCATGGTCATCAGGCAAAGGTGGTGGGTTTTTAATATCAAGGGCCCCATCGGTTGGGTTTTCTTCAACCTCTATCTCCTGGCACTGGTGACTCAGGCAACAGCTGTGCTGGTCACGTCGTACGTGGCTCTCCGAGTCCGGCACGCCTGGCACAGAGGGAGACGCGCCCTCGCCATGCCTGTCCCTGCGCACGGGGGCGCTGCCCGGGCGGCTGAGCAAGGCACTTGGGAGCCAGAGAATGGTGCTTATTGCACTGTTGGGCTGGTACTGAAAGCCCCCCCGGCCAGCCCTCTGGGGCCAGTCTGAAGCAGGCGCGGCCGGCAGCACCCATGTCCACGGTGCTGTGCACCCTCCCACCCATGCAGCTTTTTCTAGCACATCCCTTTCTCCGCTTGACTGCCCTGTCCGTGGAACAGCCCCTGGCCATCTGCGTATGCCTCTCTCGCCCTCCCTCTCCGAATGCGGCCAGAGTGCTTTCTACCAGGCTAGCCTCTTCTTGGGGGCCGCCTGTGCTTTCCCTGGAGCCCCCTCCTGAGGAGTGGCTGTGAGCATGGCGGAGCCCCCCCCCCCCTCGCTGGGCCACTATCCTCCGCATGCCGGTGTGGCTCCTGCTGCACCGTCCAAGAACGGCCTCTCTGGATCGGGGGCACATATCTGCTCGTTCGGCGTCAGGCCTACGGTGGCCACCGAATGGCAGAAGCCGCATTGCCTGGCTTCAAAAACAGTCATTTCTGTGGTGTCCTCGCTCGGGAGAAGTCACCCTGGCTTTGGCTGAGGAGCTGCTCTCTGCACATGCCCAGGTGTCACGGCTGCCGCTTCTCCGCCCGCCAGCCAGCCACGGCGTGCTTCTGTGGGGATAGGATTCCGGGTCCTCGGGGCTGGCAGCGGCGCAGCGGCGGCAGGGTGTCAACCGCGGCCCTGGAGCCTCTTGAACCCGGCAGGAGGGAAGGAAGCTTCCCCACCTCCAGCCCCTGCAGCCCGGGCCTTCCCGTGGCTTGAGCTTTGCTGCACAGCCGCAGCGTGGGACAGCCGGGCTGCTTCCTCCTCCGGTGCCCGCTGGCGCGTCTCGCTGCTTGGGCCAAGCAAAGCACGCCCTGCTCGGAGCAGTCTATCCGAGGGGAGGCCCACCTGGGCGAAAGAAGCGCCAAGCTGCCTGCACCAGCTCGGGGCACAAGCGCCACAGCGGAGCTTCCCTGCAGCTGGCCCTGGGCTGCTCGCGCGGCTCTTGGGGCCTCCACCGCCGCCCGGCTTCGCGGCCTGGCTTCCTTGGCGGCGCCTCCGAGGGCCACCGCTGCACGCTCGCCCGCCCGCCCCGGCCTTGTTTCGCTGCCATCGCCTTCGGAAAGGGGCTGGTTTGCTGAGGACGGGCCCAGGCGCTCGGACCGGCAGACTTCAGCCTTGCTCCAAAAGCCCCTGCCAGTCATCGGCTCAGACTAGTTCCGGGAGAAGCTGGCCCAGTGCTCATCCGTCCTGCTCCCAGCAAAAGACGCAGCTCCTCTCCCATCTGGGGAGAGCCGAATGGCCAAGGCTCCCCGCAGCTGCACTGACCCATGAAGCCCTCGCTCTGTTGGCCCTTCAGTGCCGGCAGCCCCCACACTCCGCCCCACGGCGGAAGGGCCCCCTCAGGGCATCACTTGCGAGATGGCCTCACAGGCGAAGCAATGGCGTCAATGGCGACCCTTTACTCAGGCGGACGTGTTCCCCACCCCTAGGATGTGCTGGAGGGTGGTGGGAGGCAGAAATGCTGTGAATGAATACATAAATTAGCCAGTGTCACTGTGCCTGGGAAGGGCAGGCGGCGGCGGGGGGGGGCTTTTGCCCCCTCTGTCTGCCCATCCACTTGCTTTCCATCACCCCCCCTTCTCCTCTGTTTTTGACTGAGCGGGGGGGGGGGCGACTGTGATGATAACGTGGCCGGTTATTTAAATTTTATTTCCCCCGAGCGGACAATCTGTCTGTGGGAGATTAACTCTTAACATACCAGGGCTGGTTATTGTGGTGTTTATTTTCTTAAGTAAACATTTCTCTAAGCAGGTACAACTTCTTTTCTCTAACACTCTAAACCCTAAACCCTCAACTAAACTATCTCACACACACAGGCACATATAGATATAGAGCTCCCCCTCCCATCAGAACCCTCTCCAGGCAAGCCCCGATAGGTTGTTGGGCGCATCTACTCTGCCTGGCAACGCTAACTGTTAACCCATTCATCACACCTTCCCCCTTGGGAAGTTCATTCTTATATTGGGAATCTCAACCACGATTGCCAATATAAGAAAGAAGCATCTTAACCCATTCATCACAACGACGACACATGGCTTCAAGGTCTAGACAAGGAGCACATGATAAAGCACACTGATCAAAAACACATTTGCGAAAGATGAAAGTTTGCACATATTGTACTGATTTGGATAACTCAAACTAAAAATTGGGCTGCATTAGGATTTAATTTTCATCTTTAATTTTCTCATGTCTGAACACAAAGATTTAAACGTCTCCATAACTTGCTTGTTCTTGTAACTTGTCTGAAAGAGTGAAGTATTGTATAAAACATATCCAAGAAGGAAAATAAATTAGCACAGAAGGCTTATTTATTTATTTATTATATTTATACCCCACCTTTTTTCCTGCAAGGAACCCAAGGCGGCTTACATAATCCTCCTCCTCCTCTCCATTTTATCTTCACAACAACCCTGTGAGGTAGGTGAGGCTGAGAGTCAGTGACTGGCCCAAAGTCACCCAGTGAGTATCATGGCTGAGCGGGGACTAGAACCCTGGATCTCCCGAGTCCAAGTCCAACACTCTCACCACTAGGCCACACTGGCTTGTTAATGCCTTGCATAATGTGGCATCACCACAGTGCAATCTGATGCTGCATTGAGGAGTTGGGGGTTTGGTGAAGAACCGGGGCGACTTCTGCCCACTAAAATGCCAGCCCAGCCTCCAGGCCTGGGATCTTTGCAGGAACGGGCACACCAGTGCGGAAGAAGGCCGTCCCGTTGTTGCACAAAAATGCTCTGAGAGTCCTCCCCCTAGAGAACCCAATACTTCAAGGAAGAGGGAAGCAGCACACACCAGCCGTGAGCTTTCCAAAGTTTTATTTCTGTTCAAAAAGGACCAGCAGGGGCACGTGTGCCCAAATCAAAGCTGGACAAGGATCAGTGGGGCATACAAGCATTCTTATACTTTTCTACAGTCGGGTGTACTCGCTCTCAACAAATCGGATACATTCGTTTAACTGTGACAACCTATTGAATACATTTCCCCGTATATGACGGCAACCAATACATTTCTCTTGACATGGCAAATCTTAATCTTTAAGATGTTGTTTCTTATGACCTCTTAGGTTACTTGAGGTACTCGATGTCCCATGTGCCTGCAACATTTGTGTTGGCACCTGGAAATAGGCTTTTGGGACCAAATAGCAACTTAATGCGAAAATATGATTATGAAGCATTTCAGAACAATGAAGTATCATAACTAAAGCAATGCATCATGGTTCTCTAAAGTTCTTTGTCCGGAACAACAAAAGCAGATAAGCAAAGTCAAGTACAATCAGGAGGTGGTACATGGGCAGAAATCAGGTCATCCAACAGGGGTTCAACAGAGTTCATCAGTGCTTTTCTGGACCTTGCCTTAACAAATGCCTATGGACAGCAGGGTGGTCTTTTGGGGTTTCAGCCCTTGTGGGCTGCTCCTCGAATTGCCATTCCTTGCTGGCCAGGGAATGCTGGGATTTGCAGAAGCTCTGTTTGTTCAAGCATGTGTAGGATTTGGCCTTTACATAGCTTTAACTCAGACTTCTGTCATGCTGGGTCACACTGATCTTTTAGGGTTTTAGACTAGAAGTCTTTCCCTCAGCCTTAGTGAAACTGGAACCCTTTGTATGTCAGACAGGTGCTCTGTTACTCTTTTATGTGGCCTATGTGAATGGCAGGGCCAGCGCTACCACTAGGAGAACTAGGCGGCTGCCTAGGGCGCATGGCTGAATGGGGCCCAGAAACACTCCGCTCAGGGATGAATGAATCGATCGGGGTGGGTGTGGGGAGGCGGTGATGAATTAGGGCTCGCAATCGAAGAGGGAGGGAGGGCTCAAGTGGGAAGGGGGGCGCTAAATATCTGATTTTGCCTAGGGCGCCAAACTGCCTTGCACCGGTCCTGGTGAATGGACAATGCCTTTCTCACCTGGGGTCCCAATATGTAATTAGGGAGCTATGGTTAAGAGATGAATTTCTCAGAATCCATCTCTGCCTTTCTGCTGCTTAAAGCAGGCCGGAATGGGGGTTCCTCTTTGCTTGCTAGAAAGAGAGAGAGAAGCATTGTTTGTGAGATGCCTTCCTTGGCGGGAAACAGACATTCCTAGGAAGAACATAGTCTGGGCGTGTCGCCAACTGATAGCACTTTTGCAGGCATTTGGCCAGGGGTGTGTGTGTGAAGCGGGAATTGTTCATTTTAAATGCATGCTATGCCTGGACCTGTTTAATACACGTGAAAGGCAGCTCTCTGCATATGCACCGTGCTCATTTCTCCAACACCGTGTCTGCCTTGCGGGGCTTGAGGGGGAGCCCCTTTGCCTCCTCCGCTGCCTGGGCTTGTGACTTCTCCAAGCTGGGGCAGTAGGCTCGCTCAGCCACGCTGTCTGCCCCACTGTGGCTAGAGGGGCAGGGCGCGCTCCCCAGCGCTTCTCTCCTGGACTCCGGACCTGAACCCCTTGGACGTGAGAACTGAGATAGGCAGCCAGCAAGCCAAGGCGACGGCTGTGTTGTGATCGAAGGTTCCTCGGCTGCTATCTCAGAGGAGCGTGACTTCCTCTTCTGCTGTCAGCAGTGTCCTGCGTTGCACAAGAGGAAGCCTGGATCCAAGGATAGGAGCCCTTTGGCCGAGCTGTGGGGGCTGCATGTGCCCCGCCTGTTGTGGTTTCAGAATGGTTTGGCCTCCTAGCAACGGCTGGGCAAACACCACGACGGAGCCTTTTGCCCACGGTCACAGGTCACAAACAACCCCACGCAGCAGTGGAGGTGAAAAGGGAGTCAGTGTTCAGGGCCCCCGCCCTGGAGGGACAGACCTCTCTAGCCCTGCCCAGGGAATGGCTCCCTGTGTGTGTGTGTGTCCTGTGCCGTGCTATGTGAAAAGGATCTCTGTGTGTACATGGATCCTACACAGCTTTTATAGGGATGTTCCTAGCTCGAGATTGCTTTGCTCAGATGCAGAGCGAGCATTCCCCTTGCGCTACAGTTCTGTCTCCCCACACACACACACCCTGACACAGCCTGCTGGTCCTGTTCAAAGTCGTGAAACCCCCCCCCCCAATCATGGGAAATCTCCTTGCCAGTCGCAGGCCTGTCGGTGGGATCCTCCAGGTGTGACCTCTCAGTGGCTTGAGCTATTCTGGGCTGCTCATAATTGCTTCAAGGCGTGCTGGACCGAGAGAGGCTCCTTCCTTCCCTCCTGCTTCCAAAGGGCCCCGGCCAAGAGCGGGAGGGAGGGAGCGTCCTTTGGCTCACACTCGCCATGGAAGAGTTTGGCCGCCTGCCGTGCCGTGTCACAGGGGCTGCTCTCCCACTCTCCCACTCCGGGGCTCCCCCCCCCCCGGAACACGACTTGGCTGGCTGGGACATGCTCCTGCCCTGCTCCCTGTGCGCCGGATGCCGCGCCTCCGTCATCTTCCCAGGCTCCGGCGCAGCCATCCCCAGAGGTGGCGGTTCCAGCTTGGGCACCGCAGCCACCCAAAATGTGCTCCTACATGAGAGGGGCCCCCCCGCTGCCGCCACCGCCGCTCTTTTAAGGCAATGAGGAAGCCAGACCTCTGGGGGCAGGAGGATGGGGGGGGCTTCTGGCCCAGCTCTGCCCCCACCTCACCTGCACTCACTTCAGGGTCCCAGGCCAGATGTGAGCGGCAGCCACGGCCACAGGCCATGCTGAGCCCCCCCCTTCAGTAGCAGAGGCCTTTCCGCCCCACACGTTCCACCCTGGCAGGCTGTTCCACCCAGTCCAGCCGGGAGCGTCTGGGGCCACAGATGGCCTGGGCTTGGCTCAGCGGCCAGAGCCCGGATCTCGCTTCCCTCAGCAAGCCCTTCGGGTGCTCGGGGGCTGTGTACTCCTGACCTCATGGGGTTGGGGAAGGGATTAGGGGGGTGAGCAGAGGCCAGATATCAACAATTAAGGGTTTAAGTTAGGTAATATATACGTATACACACACACACACACACACACACACACACACACACACACACCACTAATAAAATATTATTTATTTATTTATTTATTATATTTATACCCCGCCTTTTTTCCTGCAAGGAACCCAAGGCGGCTTACATAATCCTCTTCCTCCTCTCCATTTTCTCCTCACAACCACCCTGTGAGGTAGGTTAGGCTGAGAGTCAGTGACTGGCCCAAAGTCACCCAGTGAGTTTCATGGCCGAGCGGGGACTAGAACCCGGATCTCCCGAGTCCCAGTCCAACACTCTCACCACTACGCCACACTGGCGTATTATATAATATATAATATGTAATATGTAATAATTATAATGTATAAGATTTTGTGTGTTTCCTCTAATAACTTTTGTACTTGACCACGCCCTCATGTTGCCTGGCCACACCCTCTTGATCACACCTCCATGTCGCTTAACCAGACCTCTTGCAAATTCACGGGTGGGCCAATAAATGGGGGGGCTAATAAACTGTGGGGGCTTCCAGATGAGGCTTTTATCCCGCCATCATTCTGCCTCGCCTGTGGGGTTTTATGGGCGTCCAGATGGCACTGTCTTCCGGCTGTAGCCCTCCTGTGCTTCCCCACCGCCTCTGTCTTTTTTCTTACTGTGGAGAATCCATTAAGGAGAACAAGACAGAAGAGCTGCACGTAGCCCCCGCCACCTGGGTGCCCCCATAGAAGGTGTCACTTTTGTCTGGATCCCCCATAGAATTCTGTGAAGGGAGCGGGGTGATGGTGTGATGAAAGCCTCGACCGACCGGGGAGCACCGGGAGTCTCTGTGCAGGGGCAAGCAATGGCTGGGGAGATGTTTCCCCGCATCGCAAACGACTCTGGCGCTGTCGAGGCCTGTCCCCCCCCCCCCGAGGCCTGGCCTCCACACTGCCTGCTTCCCTCAGGCAGAATTAACCAACCCTCTCTGGCGCTGATGTAATGGCCTGGCCAAATCCTGCTCCGTGTGCAAGTGCTCGTGCACATCCGGATGAGCTTTGCTGGCTCAGGGCCACGAACAAAGCAGCGCACTCTCCCACACTCCTGCCCGGCTAATTTTAGTAGCTGTTCTCACGCACCATGCAGCTGAGCAGGGAACCGAATCTCAGGCAGTGCCTTGAAGCCAGGGCTGCTGGGGCAGGCCGAAGGTGGGCGGCGGGTGTGTGTGCGATGGCCAGCGGTGCCTCCAGCGGAAGTTGGAGCATGAAGCTCTGTGGAGAGGGGGAGTCAGGACAGCAGGGGTGCAAGGGCGGGCGGGCCGGCCGGCCTGGCGGGCGCCCAAGGGACCCAGAACTCTCTCTTCAGGCGGAAGGAAGGACAACAAGGCTGAAAGGGGCTTGTTTTATTGTGTGTGTGTGTGTGTGTGTGTGTGTGTGTGTGTGTCCGTCTGTACATGGCGTTTTCATAAGCAAAAAAGGCATCTCTCTGCCCCGAGGAGCTTGCAGTCCAGATTTCAGCAGTGGAGAGGCATCCAAGAGTTGTGGAAGCCAAGGGAGAGGCAAAAGGCGGGGGCGTGGTGGGCAAAACAAGGGCGAGCCCAGTTGCGGCAGGGCTGCTGTCCCCTTGGGGTACGCCAGAAGAGGCAGGCGAGGTAGCATTGCTTGGGATCGGTTGGCAGCGTTCAGCACAGGCCTAATGCGTGAGCTTGCCTATGTTGGGAGAGTTTGGCCAGGGCGCGCTCACCGAATAGATCCCCCGCCGCCCCCGCCTTTGGTCTCTAGAGGGGGAGGAGGGAGTGGTGACTGGCCACACCAGCTTGAGGGTCACTGCTGGCCCCTCTCCCAGCACACACACTGGAGGGGCTTCTGCGGTGGATTGCCTTGCCTCCTTCGCAGAATTTCATGTGGAGTCCCGATGACTAGAGCCTTGTGAATCCCGATCCTGTCTCTCGTGGTATTTTTGCTTATGGCGTGGTGTCCTCCCACTGGCATGCAGACTATTTCCCCAGGAAGATGCCATGAATAGGACGGGATCACCAGAAAACGGGAGCTCTTATTGTTTGAAGGGGGTGAATTCCATGACTGGAAGGAGCCCATGAAAAAGCTGTCTGTGGGGCAGAGCTCTTGGCAGCCGAGACTGGCTGAAGTGTGTGGGGGCGGGCGGGCGGGCGGGGGGGGGCTACGGGAGACTCTCTTGCATTGTCTGCCCCAAAGCCATCACAGGCCAGACATCAGTGCCGTGTGAAGCAGGTTGTATTCCATGTTGCAGGCCAAATGGGTTGTCTTTGGAAAACTCGGACTCTGCTCATTCCAAAGAATACATCCAGCCCGATTATCTACCCAGGAAACAGATGCGCCGCTGTGCTCAGAGTTAACTGCACTGAGACTTCAGCTCCCTCGACAAACTACTGCTCTGATGTTGCTTGTGGCGGTATCGTTGGCGGTGGCATGAATGAGTGAGGGATGCAGAAGCTGCCGCCAGCTGGTCTTGTTCAGGCTGTCCAGGATGTGCGTTAATTATAAATTTATTTATTTATTATATTTATCAATCGCCCATCTGGCCGGTCACCCGGCCACCCTGTAATTGTATAAACTCCTGTAATTGCAGCTACTTTTTGTGGGAGGGACACTTTGAAGAAGGGATGAGGTTGGCTCATTGCTTTCCGCCAGTCCTCCGGCCGAGGTCACCAACGTCCCCTCCCTGCTCACTGACCACACCACACACGCACCTCTCTCCCTTCCGCACGCACCGTGTTGGGAGGAGGGTGAGGAATGGGGTGAGGGGGGCAGGATGCCTCTTCATTAGCAACTGAGTGACCAGCTGGCACAGTAGGTGTGTGTGTGTGTGTGTGTGTGTGAATTTACCCGGAAGGATCCTGGTTGCTGCTTCACCTTCTAAACCAGTGTTCTCCAACCTTGGGTCCCCAGATGTTTTTGGCCTACAACACCCAGCATGCCCCAGCCAGCTATGCTGGCTGGGGCACGCTGGGAGTTGTAGGCCAAAAACATCTGGGGACCCAAGGTTGGAGAACACTGTTAAACACTAATTTGGAAGATGGAAATATCCAAAGTCCTGTGGCCAAGCCCTGCTTTTGGAACTGCCAGTTGCTGGTCCCCACAAGCTTCCTCAGAAGACCATTCCTTGCCCAAGTGGCTAAACTCCAGTAGGCATTTCTTTCCAGGAGGCAGATCCAAGGCTAATGAAGGGCGCTCACTGGCTTCCTCTCCTTCCTGTCTGTAATTTGCACGATTAAAGGACACCCCTTGGTAATGAGTTCTTTGAAAGCGACTCTTGTTGGAAAGAGCACTGAGCTTTCTGCTTTGTCAAACATTAGCCTTGCAACAGGACAAAGAACAGATTTGCACTGGAAAATGTTTATCCCACCCTAACTATCTCCAGATGTTGTTGCTGGAGTTCCAGATATGCCAAGCACACTTGGCAGGGTTCTTTACTGAATTACAATTCTGTGTGTGTGTGTGTGTGTGTGCGCGCGCGCGCACGCACGCACGCACACACGCACACACACGCACGCACGCATATCCACATACAAAGAGAATGGAGGTGAAAATGGGATTCTGACTTTGCCCCAGTGGGTGAGACAGTGTTACCAGAGTTGACTTAAGGCTACTTAAAAGTTCAATATGTTTGAAAAATATATTTTAAAACTTAAGCAGGAAAACAAAGAATGGTCTTTAACTTGTTAAACAAATGAAAACATGCCTCACAAAAAGTCTTAAGATATGAATGTTTTATAGAGAAGAGTAGATGCAAAAGAACATCACATGCAGAAATAAGATGTGAAATATCCAATGATTACAGAGAAAATGCATTTATACCTATGAACTAGGTATAAATATCTAGTTTAAATCTCCAGGGCCTGACGAGCTGCATCCTAGAGTAATAAAGGAACTGGCAGAAGAACTCTCAGAACCACTGTCTATTATCTTTGAGAAATCATGGAGGACAGGTGAAGTGCCAGATGACTGGAGGAGGGCAAATGTTGTTCCCATCTTCAAAAAGGGCAAGAAAGAGGAACCTGGGAACTATAGGCCAGTCAGTCTGACATCAATCCCTGGGAAAATTTTGGAGCAGATTATAAAGAAGTCAGTCTGCAAGCACCTTGAAAACAATGCAGTGATTACTTGAAGCCAGCATGGATTTGTCAAGAACAAATCCTGCCAGACTAATCTGATCTCATTTTTTGATCGGGTAACCTCCCTGGTGGACCGTGGGAATGCTGTGGACATAATATATCTGGACTTCAGCAAAACTTTCGGCAAAGTGCCTCATGATATCCTGATTAGCAAGCTAGCTAAAAGTGGGCTAGATGGAACAACTATCAGGTGGATCCACAATTGGCTACAGAATCGGACTCAAAGAGTGCTTATCAATGGTTCCTTCTCAAACTGGGGAGAGGTAACGAGCGGGGTACCACAGGGCTCGGTCCCGGGCCCAGTGCTCTTCAACATTTTTATTAATGACTTGGATAAGGAGGTGCAGGGAATGCTTATCAAATTTGCAGATGACACAAAGTTGGGTGGAACAGCTAATACTCTGGAAGACAGAAACAAAATTCAAAGTGACCTCGATAGGCTGGAGCGCTGGGCCGAAAACAACAGAATGAAATTTAATAGGGATAAATGCCAAGTGCTGCACTTAGGGAGAGGAAACCAAATGCAGAGTTACAGAATGGGGGACACTTGGCTCAACAATACTACAAGTGAGAAGGATCTTGGAATTGTGGTAGATCACAAACTGAATATGAGCCAGCAATGCGATGTGGCTGAAAAGAAGGCAAATGCTATTTTGGGCTGCATTAATAGAAGTATAGCGTCCAAATCACATGAAGTGATAATTCCCCTCTACTCAGCACTGGTTAGGCCTCATTTTGAGTAGTGTGTCCAGTTCTGGGCACCACACTTTAAGAAGGACATAGACAAACTGGAGAGGGTTCAGAGGAGGGCAACAAGGATGATAAAGGGACTGGAAACAAGGCCCTATGAGGAGAGACTGAAAGAACTGGGCATGTTTAGCCTTCAGAAGAGGAGACTGAGGGGAGATATGATCGCACTCTTCCAGTATTTGAAGGGATGTCACACAGAGGAGGGCAAAGATCTCTTCTCGTTCATCCCAGATTGCAGGACACGGAATAATGGGCTCAAGTTACAGGAACCTAGATTCCACCTAAACATCAGGAAAAATTTCTTGACTGTTAGAGCAATAAGACAATGGAACCAATCACCTAGGGAGGTGGTGGGCTCTCCCACTCTGGAGGCATTCAAGGTGCAGCTGGACAGACATCTGTCAGGGATGCCTGGATTTCTGCATTGAGCAGGGGGTTGGACTCGATGGCCTTGTAATTGACATTCCTCAATTTTCTGCTTTTTGATTGGCCTTTTTCCTTAGTTGCCAACTGGAAAATTCAGTTCTGGATCAGTGAATGATATGTTGGGTGGTAGAAACCTGCAGGAACAATTCCTCATTGGTTAGATTTGCACATCACGACAACCCATCATGGTGATTTGCCACATTGGGTTGGTTTTTCTGCAAAGCACCTACAATGAGCCCGACAGACAATTGAGCTCATCGTGGGTGCTCCTTCCCCCGGGTCCTCCAGCTGATAGCCCGGAGGACACTGCAGGAGGAACGAGTCCCCTTTCTTTCTGCAAGTACGTCTTTGGGCTGTTAGTACAAGGAGGCCTCTGTCTGGAAGCGGCGTTAATACCTGTGGCTGTGGGAACATGTCATGGTGCCCGGAAGCCATTCACGGGGAGCCAGCTGGACCCTAGTTTGTTCCCCAGTGACACACCCTTCCTGTTTAAGGGGTGGGTGGCCGCAGCAGGCCGGTTCCAGAAGCTGTTACAGAGTCTCTGACGCATCATTACAATGGAAAAGGTGAGATCTCCATAACCATTCGCATCCTGCAGCGACTGAGCACCCTGTGAAGTCCTTTATTCATCCTGTTGACTCTGTTCTGCTCTGTTGAGTCCCAGGAGAAGAAATGTGTGACCTCCATCCTCCCCTGCGCCTGGATTCCTCTGGGCCTGGGGTGGAGTTCAAAGAGGCCCTGCTCAGCCGGGACCAGAGGGCGACTGGAAGATGAGGGGCTCAGCCATTCCCTTTCACCTCAGGACACCTGTGGATGTCCTGGCGGAGGCCATGTTCCACCGAGGCTGGCTTGGCCATGGCTTCTGCTGGGATGACAGCCCCCCGAGTTGCTTCAGCCCCACTTTTGCCTCCATGTTTGCCCTCTCCAAAACCATCATTGGAACCCCTTTGCTTGTGTAAACAAGTTCCAATGCTGCCAACACTCAGGGGGCGGGGAGATGTCCCCACTCTCAGATATTCAGGGTCTTCTCGAAGAAAATTGTGTTGGGGTGGCCCTCCTCCTCCTCCTCCTCCTCCTCCTCTGGATGGGACAATAAGGCGGGGCTCCAAGCAGGCGGGGCTCAGCCATTTGCCGAGAGGGTGCAGGCGTGGGCTGCGGCTTTGTGTTCCCTTCTCTCAGCCTTGTGGAGCCTCCGGGAAGAAGCGTCCCTGCCTGGATATCCCCCTCTCAGTGGAGTGGGAGGGGGGCATTTGGGCCAGCAGGTAGTTCCCCCGCTCCCCTCTGGCCTTGCTGCCCTCCACGTGGCCAGAGACAGATCATCCCAGGGAGTGCGGGCGGGGGGGGGGGGGAGGGGGTTCTCTCCTCATTCAAGGGGAACATGAGGAGGAAGCTAGAATGAGTGAACTGCAGCAAATTCTGTTGCCAAACAATAACACATGGCCTGAGATGTGGATTCTCCCACAGAGAGCCTCCTGGAAAGGAAGCAGCTGAGATAAACATACGGTAATCCATCTCCAGGCCAGGAGGAAGCCTGGGGGAAATCCAAGGTTGGCTAGCAAGCCAAGCGGTGGATGTTTAACACTCTTCCCTTGCACTGGATGGACGATCCATTTCAATCAGCATTTAGACCTGATTTTGGCTCTGGAACTGCTTCCCTCACCCTATGGGGCAACCTATTCAGGAGAGAGACAGGGTGAGTGCAACCCTGGTGATTCTCCTGGGCCTCTTGGTAACTTTCAAGACCATCAACCTGTTGGTGTTGAAACAAAATTGTAGTCTGTGTGCCAGCCTGTACAGATGCAGCCCGTTGGCCTTCCACACACAGCAAGCAGAGTATTTCTCCAAACCACGCAGCAGTGTTCAGCTCACCCAGTTGCAGATTAATCCAGGACTCGGGAACCACTCTGTGGACACCAGCAGGCCTATTCTACCTGTTTATTTACTTATTCAAAGTTATCACTACAGAGTATGCATTCCATATACACAGTCCATGTGCAGAGTACAAAAGCAAAGCAAGCAAAAGTCCAGCAAGCTTTATACATCCAGAAATGATAAGTCCAGTAGAGAGAAGAAGAAGAAGAACAACTTCAGACTGAGATGAACAGTACCTATAACACGGCTGCTGGCTGACCAGCACACACACGTCACCAGCAAGAGATCACATGACATGACATACTGGTTCTCACACTCCCTGAGAACTACCAAGAATAGCCTAGGAAAAACACAGCAAACACTGTGAAGCCTAGACATAAACAATGCCTAGCAATGCCTGATAGCAGCCCACCTGTACTGTAAATAAAAACTCATAGCATGTTGTTGATACTCCAACACAACTGTGGTTTCCTTCTGGAAAGGTTGCCCAAGTTGCAAGTGGGCAGGATGGCTTTGGCGTGGTTCTGTTTGTACTCAAAAAAAGGAAGAGAGAACTGTGTTCTCAGGATGCAAAATCTTTATTGAATAGTTAAGCTTAACGATGGGCTGAACTATTCAATAAAGATTTTGCATCCTGAGAACACAGTTCTCCCTTTTTTCGTTGTCACTGGATGCTCATCTCCTCCTGTTTTTGCCTCTGTTTGTACTCGGACAACCATTTTTAGAAGGCACTGCTCAGGGATTCCTGCGGGAACCCTTGGTAGTATTTACGCTTTGGGGTCCCACAAGGTTCCATCTTGTCCCCTGTGCTGCTTAACGTCTACATGAAACCACTGACTGAGGCCAGCCGGAGATTTAAGAGCGCAGCGCCACCAGTCTGGTGATGGCATGCAGCGCCATCTCTCCTTTTCATCAGAACTTTCTGAATCAGTGCCTAGCCACAGTAATGGACTGGATGAGGGCCACAGACTGGACAGAGGTACTTTGGGTGGGTGGGCGGGCAGGCGGGCGGTGCATCTGTCTGGGACAGCGGTACTCAACCTGTTCTGGAGGGGGTTGCACTCCCCCTATAGCAGCCGCCTCCCCCAACCTGGTTCCCCCTAGATGTTTTGGGCTACAACTCCCACCATCCCCACCCAGCCTGTTCAATAGCCATTTTGTTAGGGGTGATGGGAACTGTAGTCCCACACCTCTGGAAAGCACAAGGTTTGGGGAGGCTGTGCTGAAGGATCAGTTGTTTTATTATGCCGCTTTTTGGCTTGATGTATATGGATTTTTTTTATTTTATTTGTGCTTTATTGTACTTTGGCCTGAGAGCTATTTACCATAAGGTGACTAATACAGAAATAGATAACAGGAGAAACCAGCCAAGCATGCCAGATTAGTGGTCTGGTGTGCTCCCACCCTGCAGGATTAGACCCCTCCTGGGACTTGTGAAACCAGGAATGGCTGATCCCAGCAGGTCACTAAGAGCGTCCAACTCATTTTTCGAGAGTTCAGGCATTCAGTTTGCACACCACTGATTTGCAGCATCTCCTCTGAAAATACCTGGGAACTGGCACAGGATGCACCGTCAGCTTGTAGCCACTGCTCCTGCTGATACGCCTGACAGTCACACAAACAGGCCTGTGGGCTGACGGGCAGCTCAGTTCCTGTCTCTCTGTCATGGATCTGTTAGAAAAGGTTGGTGACATAGTCCTTAATGTGCTCAAAAGGATTACTGAAGAAAGTGAATATTTTGCACCCACAAAGAAGCAAAAGTTGTCTTGGAGCTGCCAGCCACAGGCAATTAAGCATGTTGCATAAAAGGAATCCAGAGAATTCAATAAATAATAAGGCAATTGGTACCCAAAGGAAGATACAGTGTGAGTTCACAATGAGCTTTAGTTAACTGTTACCAAAATGTAATTGGCAAAGCAGTTTGGATAATATCCAAAGAGAAAATGCTGAATTATAGCTCATCACTAAAGAGGAAAAGAACATAAGAAAAGCCATGCTGGATCAGACCAAGGGTCCTAGTCCATCATTCTGCTCACACAGTGGCCAACCAGCTGCCCACGGGAAACTCACAAGCAGGACCTGAGTGCAACAGCGCCTTCCTGCCCATGTTCCCCAGCAACTGGTGTACATAGGCATACTGCCTCTGATACTGGAGGAAGCATATAGCCAGTCAGGACTAGTAGCCATTGATAGCCTTCTCCTCCTCCATGAATTTGTCTAATACCCTTTTAAAGCTGTCCAAATTGGTGGCTATCGCTACATCCTGTGGAAGTGAGTTCCATAGTTTAACTATGCATTGTGAAAAGAGTTCTGGGAGAGATGAAGAGACATCAAACTATATTATTTAAGTTCAAAGTGTACTTAAAGTTTTTGCTTATCAATTAAGGAGCAAAAAATATTGCATAAGGTATAAACATTAAAAAGTTTGGTATATATAGATGTCTAGGAACATTTATGCACTTAGGTTTACCGTAATTAGTAACGTTTGAGTAAGAAATTGCTTTGTCAAAGGCATATATCAAGATTAACTGTATCTAACTAGAAATATGTATGTAGTGTGTGTGTTTGTGTGTGAATTATGTAGGATTATTTTAGAAGTCTAGATTGTGAGCCCATATTTATGTAATAGCCATTCATATTGACAATGAGGAAATGGTATTAATATGGCCTGATTTGGGGGTCAGGCAGCTTCTTTGATATTGAAGCTCCTTGCCTGTGATCCTGGTAGAAAACTCTATAAAGAAGTCTTGGTAAGCAAAATGGGATCAGCACTGCTCTCTTTCGTAACAATGAGAAATGCTTGGGGAAATTTAACTTTAGTTGCTTTTAAATACTTTAGTGCTTGTATTTTATTTGGAAAGTTATATTTGTAACAATAAAAGAAAGAAATGGATTCAAGGACTCCTATACTATGGTTACTGTTGGTACAAGACCTGGATTGCAACCCACCGAATTATCCTAGCTAGGGGTGCACTCACTGTGTTTAGAAGTTCCTTTTTCTGCTGCAGGGAGACGAACAGGCGGTGAAAGAGCACACGGGAGCCATGAGCAGATAGCTCAAATGATGTAAGTGTGTGACGTCTCCCCTGCCCCTTCCTTTTGCCGGTCTGGCTGCCTTGTCGTCCCAGTGTGATTTGGAGACTGCCCTGTGCGTGGCTCCTGGAGCGCCCCCGTGCCCCCCCCCGGATCTTCTGCTCCGTTCCTCTTCTAATGCCAGTGCGGGTGTGTGCATATGGCTGCGTGTAGACAGCCCTTTCACGGGTGGACTGGATGCCTGATGCTGGGTTTGGGGAGGGCGGGGGTGGGAAGAGAAGAAAGTCACTCCTGAGATCAGAACGGCTGAGCAACACCAACACGGCCCATCTGCCTATGAACCCGGGTGAGAGCCTTGTGCTAGGGAGATGTGAACAGCCAACATGGCAGAAGACCGGAGAGCTGAAAGAAAACCCAGTAGAACAGCCGTCTCCAACTTGGTGCCCTCCAGATTTTTGAACTACAGCTCCCAGCATTCCTGACCACTGGCCACGCTGGCTGGGGCTGATGGGAGTTGAAGTCCAAAACATCTGGAGGGAACCAGGTTGAGGAAGGCCGCATTAGGCTCAAATGGAGTGACTTTCTGTGTGTGGTAAAGATGCTTTTACTTGCATGGGATCCCTCTTCTGGGAAAAAGCCAGTGAGGGACGTGCAAAAGGGACAGGCGCGCACATGATGCTTCCCAAAGGGGCTCCTTCCTTTTGGACCACACCATCTCCCCGCCCCCATCCCCATCGCCTCTTGTAGTTTTCTTGCTCCAGAAAGGAGCTGCTCTGGCATATTTTTTTTTGCCAATGGACCATCCCTATGATGCTCAAACTCTTGGCTTCATCTGCTGCTTGGAGCTTCCATTTTCCAGCCCATAAGCAGCAGAGCCAGGCTGGGTCAAAGGTGGGCCCATCCAGTCTAGCTAGCATCCTGTTTCTCACAGGGGCTGGCCAGGCCCCCGCTGGGAAGCCCAAAGGCATCGTCCCTCCCCCACTGCAAAGCACACAACCCCTGAAGAAGGCGGCTCCCTTGAGATGTTCTGGCTGACAGACCTTCCCTCCTTAATACACTTTTCTAATTGTTTTCTGAAGCCACTTAACCCAGTGGTGTTATCACCACCATATCTTGCGGCAGCAAATTCCATATTGGAGAATGTGGCAAGAGCAGGAAGCCAGACTGGATTACATGACTACAAGTCCCTGCACTGGTGCTGAAAGATGAGCATGGAGCAAACAATGTGCAGGTCGCAGAGTTCTTATTGGCCTTTGTGCAACAAGCCTCCTGCTTCTTAAGAAAGAATGAAATGAAGAGGCGTTCCTGCTGCTTGTCCTCTCCAGCCAACACGTTCAGCTGCCCCACACCGCCACTCCTCTTTGCGCTGGTTGCCACGTCAGTTAGTATTGCACCAGCCACCTTTATTATAGCGCCAGCCTAATAATGAGGCCAGAATAGCCACAGCGAAGCTTGTGGCTTGCTTCTATTTTTGGTTCCAGCTCTTGTGATGAATAAGTCACTGGGGGGTGGTGCTTAGGAAAGAAAAGGGAAGTTGGGGGATGTATTGTGAGATGTTTAAGGAATGTGACCCTGTACAACAGATTTGTTGTGAATCTGAATATGGCAGCTTTAAGAGAGTCTGTCTCCTTTCTTCCCAGCTGCCAAGACTAGATAGGAACGCATCCACCACAAGAGTCAGCTGGAACCCCCTGCTCTCGAGGACCAAAACCTGGCAGCCAGAAGAATCACGCTTGTTCTCATGGACTCTTGACATGCAGAGCAGTGTTGGCGGAGACCCTTGTCTGGCGCAGACACTCCAGGGAAGAGCAAGCGGGTCTTTGCTCCAGATCACTCACAGGAGGCAGGGATGGGCCAGCTGCCAATATTCAGGGTGAAAAGAGGGAATTTGGGTCAGATACTGCAGTTCTGTCACGGTTCAGTCCAGCCCTGAAAACTCCAGCGGCCAAGCTTATGAGTTGTGCCTGTTCAGTCTCTGCTGTCTGTTGATATTTTGGCCTTCTCTTATCAAATCATCATGATACTTTAACCCTTTCATGGTAAACCATCTTCACCAGAAGATGAAATGAAACTTTCTTGTGACTTCTTTTTCACTTCAAAAGAGGAAACAGCTCTAAAATGAGGGAACTGGTAAAAACGATGTTGAAAGTGGGAGTCAATAGGATTAAATCGCTCTGAAATGCTGGGGGAAACTCAAAACCAGAATAATAGAAGCTCAGCTAGAATGCAAGCCAGTGGTCAAGAAAGGTACCACCAAGTCTAAGTTGTTGCCAGCATGGTTAACGAGTAATGTCAAGGAAGCTATTAGATTCTAATAATTAGAGAAAAGAAGGCTTCCTACAGAAAATGGAAGTCTTGCCCAAAAAAAGGAGAACAAAAAGGGAGCACAAGCTTGCACAAAGGAGATGCAAGCCAAGAATAAGAGATGCAAAAGAAAATTCTGAGGAGCATATCGCTAACAACATCAAGGCCAACAATAAAGAATTCTTTAAATATACCAGAAGCAGGAAACCAGCTAGGGAGGCAGCTGGACCGTTGGACAATAGTGGAGTCAAAGGAGTACTAAAGGAGGATAAAGAGATTGCAGAGAAACTGAGTGAATTCTTTTCATCTGTCTTCACCACAGAAGATGCAGGACAGATGCCTGTGCCTGACCTGATATTTTCAGGAAGGGAGTTTGAAGAACTGAGACAAATAGTGGTGACAAGAGATGAAGTCCTCAACCTTATTGACAAATTGAAAGATAATAAATCACTGGGCTCAGATGGTATCATACTAGACGTTTAAAGAACTCAAATGTGAAATTGCTGATTGTGGAGAAAAAGCCTGACAGAACATACACTTGGTCCTCATACACCTACATAATCCCCGCCAAGGGCAAGGGAGCTCCACTGAACTTTGCATTTCCTCCCAAAAGGCCAGGTGAGGGCCTCTTAGTCTGTGACACATTCAAATGCTGGTTTCCCCAAGTACCCTCAGCGGTTTCCCAAGCACCCTCCATCGCCTCCCCAAGCACCCTCAATGGGCCATGGTCAAGAATGCACCTGAAGCCACTTCACCCCTCCTACCTGGCCGAACCAGTTTGTCCTGCCAGAGAAAGGAGGGGTCTGGCTATCAAGGGGGGGCAGGGGAGAGGGATAAACAGGCAGCCATGGCCACGGCTTTGTTGGAAGCAAGGTGCAACGAAGCATGGAGTGGGTCATCAGCTCAGGCCAGCCCGGACATCCAACCCCCAAGCGGAGCGCCTGGGTACGCTGATGTATGTTCTCAGTTGCTAGTTTAGACTAGTGTAGGTTCTCGGTTGTTAGCTCAGATTAGTGTAGGTTCTCGGTTGTTATTTTGTAGTTCTGAGTGTGTGTAACAAAGGTACAGTCATGCCTTGGATTGAGAGCATAATTCGTTCCGGAAACGTGCTTGTAATCCAAAACACTCTTATATCAAAATGAAACCCGCCCAAAAAAATTGTACAGAGATGTTTAATTTAAGTCGTACTACAGTACTTGTATTGCAAGATGTCGCTTGTATATCAAGTAAAATAAATATTTAAAAATTTGCTTGTCTTGCAAAATGCTCTCAAACCAAGTTACTTGCAATCCAAGATATTACTGTATTCCATTCTGTCAGTTTCATTCCCCTTATCTCTCTACCCAATTTGTAATTGACTAATCCCTCAATAAACTTCCTTTCACTTTACCCTAAGTTGAGTGTACCTGCATAGTTTCTCTCTGACAGTGCTAAATTCCAGTGTTTACGATCCCAGCCGAATCCGGGATTGCGTGTGGTGAGATCAAGGCTGTCAGTGAAAGCCACGGATCTCCCGTCCTGCAGTAAAGGACTGGCGACGGTCCTTCACACTGATCTTCTAACAAAAATACACAGCAGGTCCCTAAGACCAGCCTCTGTACCAGAGGACTGGAGAATGGCCAATTGTGGAGAGAAAGCCTGACTGCCCATTCCTGGAATGTGGTCAAAACTTCATTCCTTCCTGTGCTCCATTTCTCCTTCCTCTGCATAAGCCCCCCACCCTGCATAATCCTCACCCTGGGCGAGGGAGGCACAGCCGGAACACGTCTACATCTACACAAAGGGGCACATTTGCAATTCACTCCAAAGAGGTGGAAAACTTCTTGCAGTCCCAAAGAGCTGCAAGATGATCCTCAGGAACACCCACCCGGTACCACCCCTCTGCGGGCGGGAACCCACCTGGCAAATCACCTGGGACTGGGAGGGGTCTGGAGAAGGGTTCTGGGCAAACCTCTGACCGTCAGGGTTGTTGGAAGCTGGTGCACGCTCTGCACGGATCAAGCCCCTTGACTTTGGTCAGCAAGCAGCTCTCCAGCCCCAGGCGCAGTGCGGTGATCGCCCGCAGGAGAGACCGAGACTAGTAAGTTAGGTTCTCTGGTGTTCTGTGCCTTTGTGTCTAGCGAGCCTGTTACCAGGACCGGTGCAGGGCAGTTTGGCGCCCTAGGCGATATTATATTTAGCGCCCCCCCCTCTCGTGCCGTGGGGGGGGCTCCAGAGCAAAGCAGCCCTGCTCTGCAAACCACCCCCCACCCCCGCCCCCCCGCCGGACCCCTGCCACCTACCTTCCCCCTGCCCGTGGCCCGGCGGCGGGGGGGCGGCCCGGTGGGGGGGGGCGGCGGTGGCGGGGGGGCGGCCCGGCGGCGGCGGGGTTTTTTTTTTCTGCGCCCTCTTCAGCCACGCGCCCTAGGCAGCCGCTTAGTTTGCCTAGCGGTAGCGCCGGCCCTGCCTGTTACATAGCCTACCCTACGCTCAATTGATCCCCATTGTGACTCATCTGTTTATGCTGTGAAATTCCTGTAGTTTATTAGTTCCTGTGAAGGAAGGAGCCTTTGGGGGTACGCACACGCACACGAACACCCACACACCCACACACACACCTCATATGTGAACCGGCTGGGGTGGGTGGGGTGTGCATAGTTAGTGTGTGGAGAAAGGGACCTTTGGGGGTTCCTGCATGCATGCACGCACGCACACACACACACACACACACACACACACCTCCTCATGTGTAAACCAAGTAAGGCCAGTTGAAGGGGGCTGGGAGGAAGCAAAAAGTACATAAAGCATAAGATGAGGCATGACGCCTAGAAGTCTGGAAGAGCCAGGCTGAAAGCGTTCATATGTAAATGTAGTCCAGGCCCAGTAAGCCATGAGTCATGACTCATGAGTTCCCTTCCCCCTGCCTGGCCAGGTGAAGTTCAATCTAATTGGCTGAAAGCAAGAAAGCTACAGAAAGGGGGAGGGGGAAGAGCTATTTCCCCACGTGTAGCCTGTGTGTCTTTGTTCTTGGTCTTGGTCTTGGATCGCATGGCTACCCGGCTGTGGTAATGGCTGTGGTAATGGCGGTAAGCCAAGGACCCCAGGCAGCTCCTGGTGAAATTAGCTGGATTGAGGGCTCTAGTAAAGGCAAGCCTTGTGGGAGTTTTACCCATCTCGGACCTTCGGGTAGGTGTGGTAATCTCCCTCGGGCAGCGAGGCTGTGCTGGATTTAACCCTTGAAGAGAACACCCTCAGGTAACAGGTGTGTGCCTGAGAGATATTAAGGAATCAGGTATTATTGTTTTGCAGCTTTACTGTGTACTAAAGTGTCTCTCTCTTTATTTTGTGTGCTTCTCTCATTTCCCTAATCTTGTTGTAAAATGCTACCAGAATAAACCTTGTCTTGGTTTTACCCCACATGGGTTTTGTAGTACTCTGTGGCTTCAGTATCTAAATCCAGGTTACAGAATTAAAGGCGAGTCCCTGAACAGAGATCCAAGTAGGATTGCAGACAGCTGAGGCTGGCAATCTGGTATCTTGAGATCTCAGGGGGTCTTGGTTCCTTTGAGGTAGGAAAGGGTGGGGGTGTGGCGGGCCAGCCAGCCCCCCCTCCCTCCACAGTTCCGCTCCATTAAAGGTGTTGTAAACAAACATAGACTCCTTGTTTAGTCTGTTCCCGGTGTCAGTCCAGGCCGCGGTTGGCTTTAGCTTCGGCTAGAACCGCAAGGGAATGGTTTCCTCCGTGCCGGTTAACCCTTTCTGTCCCGAACTCGCGCAAAGGACCTGCTGGGGTCCTCCACACCAATGTAACACCAATTTTTAAAAAAAGGATCCAGGGGGGATCCAGGAAATTACAGGCTGGTTGGCTTAATGTTTGTTCTGGATAAATTGGTTGAAATCATTATTAAAGTTAAATTAGTAAGCATATATGAAGACAGCTCTGCTGAAAAAAAAATATCAACATGGCTTCCACAAAGGTAAGTCCTTTTTCACTAAACTTTTAGAGTTCTTTGAGAGTGTCAGTAAACATGTGGACAGGGGTGATCCAGTAGACATTGTTTACTTGGACTTCCAAAAGCCCCTCACCAAAGGTTCCTGAGCAAACTTAACAGTCATGGGATATGAGAAGAGTTACTCTTATGGACCAGTAACTGGTTAAAGAATGGAAAGCAGAGAGTAGGGATAAATGGCAAATTCTCCCGCTGGAGGCATGTAAACAGTGGGGTCTCTGACAGAGATCTGTATTGGGACCAGTGCTTTTCAACTTACTCATAAATGATCTGGAAGCTCTCTGCTGAGCTTCCGCCGCTCATTAAAAACTTGGTTATTCAGGCGGGAATATGGGGTGGGCTAAGATTTTAAAATTTTATACTGTTTTAATGTATTTTAATGGAGAAAAATGTTTTAATGTATTTTGTTCTGTTTTATTTTCTGTACATCGCCCAGGGTGGCCGGTTTGCCGGCCAGATGGGCGATAGATAAATGCAAATAATAAATAAATAAATTAGGAGTGAGCAGTCAGGTGGCCAAGTTTGCTGATGGCACCAAATTATTTTGGATGGTTAAAACACGATCTCTCCAAAAGTATCTCTCCAAACTGGGAGAATGGGCAACTAAATGGCAAATGGGATTCAATGTGAACAAATGTAAAGTGATGCATGTTGGGGCAAAAAAATCCCAACTTCACATATATAAGCTGATGGGATCTGAGCTAGCGGTGACTGACCAAGAAGGAGAGCTTGGGGTTGTGGTGGACAGCTCAATGGAAATGTTGACCCAGTGTGCGGCTCCTGTGAAAAGGGCAAACTCCATGTTAGGCATAATTAGGAAAATAATTGAAAATAAAACTGCCAATATCAGACTGCCTTTATACAAATCTATGGTGCGACCACACTTGGAATACTGTGTACAGTTCTGGTCACCACACCTGAAAAAGGATATTGTAGAGTTGGGGAAAGTGCAGAGAAGGGCAACCGAAGTGATCAAGGGCTGGAGCAACTCCCCTACAAAGAAAGGTTACAACATCTGGAACTGTTTAACTTAGAGAAAAGGCAAATAAGGTGAGACATGATAGAGGTGTATGCCTGGTGCGAAGAAAGAGGATAGGGAGGCATTTTTCTCCCTCTCTCATAATACTAGAACCCAACAGGGTCATTCCAGGAATCTGGTGGGAGATTCAGGAGAGATCAATGGAAGTTCTTTTTCACACAGCTGAGTTAAATTTGGAATTTGCTATCGTGAGATGTAGCGATGGCCACCAATTTGGATGGCTTTAAAAGGGGATCAAGCAAATTCATGGAGGACGGAGAAGGCTATCAATGGCTACTAGTCACAATGTCCATATGCCACCTCCAAGATCAGAGGCAGTGTGCCTGTGTACACCAGTTGCTGGGGAACATGGGCAGGTGGGTGCTGTGCGCTCATGTCCTGCTTGTGGGTTTCCCATGGGTTGGCCACTGTGTGAACAGAGTGCTGGACTAGATGGACCTTGGTCTGATCCAGCAGGGCTCTGCTTACATTCGTATGAGAGCTAACCCATCTGTATCCTCACACTAGTTTAGCTTTCTCGCACCAGACCCCCTGAATCCTTTCAAGCAAACCACATGTGCAAAAAGGCCCAGCCTTTAATTCATCTGTAGTAACTTAGGCAGATGTCGGCACTCTTGATGTTCTGAGGCTGGAGAGAGAGAGACACAAAAATCTTTAGGGGCCTTTTGCTGAAGTGAATGGTTGAAAAAATGGCCAGCAGGGCAACAGGACCGGCTGTAATCCAAACAGGAGGAGAATCTCCTGCTTCCTTTCGCAGCACTGGGCACGTCCGCACGTCACGCCAGCCCACCCTGGCAATAAGCCACGGCGGGTTGGTTGTTCTGTGGACAGCCCACGGTGTGCCCGACAGACAATTGGGCTCACCGTGGGTCGTTGCCCCCTCCCCTCCCCCCCTCAGTCCTCCCGCGGGTATCCCAGGGGACACTGTGGCTGCAACGCCTTGCCTCCCGCCCCCCACCATGATCGCAAGCTGTTTTCAGCCCACCGTGGCTTTTCCCCGCTCTGCCCCTTTCCCCCGGAGATCACAAAGTCTGGTTTGACAGACTCCGACCTCAGATCTGGGAATCTGAAGTATCCCATGGCCCCTCAGATGCTGTTTAGGGGCCATAGGATTGCTCTCCCTAAGTCAATCTAACTTAGGTAGTTCCATAGTATCTACTTGAGTAGAGTCTCCGGTTTCAATTAGTGGAAGACCGACAACCTGGTCTTCTGCACGGGTTCAATGCCAAGGGGGTAGCGAGTCCTGGGGCGGCCTCCTCCGAGATCCCCAGCGACTATCACCCTTAGCCCAGAACAAAGGGATAACTTATAGCCACAAAAGTATCTTTTAGAAAACAAGTTTATTTACAAAATTACCTTCACAAACTCAGACACACGCCAGCAATACAGCTTATCAGTACGGTACAAAGTAGCAAGCAAGAAGTCTCAAGGTCACCGTGATTTCAGGGCTCTCAGCCAGTTAGTTCAGCTCGGGTCCCGGCAGAGGCCCGGTCAACCGCACGCAGCTAGCTGGGTTCCCGGCGGAGGCCCGGTCTACCCAAGCGGCTTGTGAGTGATTTCAGCTTGGTTTCTCGGGGGACCGGTCAACCCAAGCGGCCAGTGATTCCAGCTAGCTGGAGCGCGCCGGATTCTGCTACCCAGGGTTGCCGATCCTTCGTTCCCTTACCCCAGGCATGGCAAGATTGCACCTCAGGTTCCCCTGCGCAGGGTGCTTTATACCCTGGTGTTTCAGGTAGCCCCTCCCTCCGTGATCAGGTGGGTTGACACCCTCCCTGAGGGGCGGCCTGTTGGGTCAGGTGGGGTGACGCCCTCTCCCCGTGGGATGGGGTCCCTTTGAAGCCACTTGCTTAATGGTCCCATCCTATGATGTTGAGTGGCCATTTCTTAGGGGTGCCGAAGCGTCTGCCCTGGAGAGGTATTCAAGTCTTATGTAGATGGGGCTGATATGCAAGAGCATTGACAAACCTGGTGATGCTCCCTGCCTTCCCCCCTGGGGTGATTCTATGCAGATGTTGTTTGTCCCCTCTGGCATCTGTGGAGACTGGCTGTCTCCCCCCCTGGGTCTCCTTCCCCCCTCCTTGGTGAGTGTGTGTGTGTCAGGCAGGGGGCTTAGGTTGGCTTTCTCCACACAATCATATGCAGAGTTCCTTGTAGAGAGGATGGTCTGGCATAGATTGGATGGATGGATGGATGGACAGATAGATGGATAGAGGAAACAGAATCCCTTGGCCTCCTGATTAGATGTTATGAAGACTGAGGGAGTGAGCAAACACTCACTGTTATGGGCATCCAAGTTCTGTAGAAGCCAGCCCTTTAGTGGAGACCAGTTCTAACTGGACAAACCATCCTTCAAAATAGTTTAAGTTTTGGATGTGCATTGGGGAACAAAACACAAGATTTAGGCTTTCCAGCATGGTGCCTACGTGTAAGCTGTGCTCTAGGGGGCACAGCTGAGTCACGGTGACTGGGTTCACATGACACAACAAGCAACGGTGGTTACTCACCATTGCTTGCTCCCCGTGTCGTGCGAACCCAGTCATGGTGGCTGACCATTGTGACTTATCGTGGTTGTCAACCATGATAAGTCACAATGGTCTGTTCTAGGGTTTGTTGTACCACGATGGCTTGTCGTGTCATCCGAACCTGGACACCACGACCCATCGTGGTACAATCCCCAGAACAAGTGAGCCTCTCGGCAAGAGTGGACATGGCCACACAGCGTGGCTGACGGCTGCCTCCAAAGTGCCCAAACGGCGCTAGGAGGCAGCTGTCAGAGGCTTCTTTCGCCTCCGCTGGGGAGCGGGTCAGGCTGGCACCCCTGCCTCCTCCTCTGGAGTAGACCTCTTGAAGAGGAGGGAGCCATCTGCTCCTGTTCAGCTGCTCCACGCACCGAGCAGCCGTGGGGATCAGAGCACAGCCTCCTGCCTGACAAGTTTTCTCCCGGGAGGAGGCCGTGCTCTGAGCCGCACACTGAGCCGCCGAGGGGATGGAGGCGCTTCCTGCTGTCACCAATGCCGCCGTGCCGGTGACAGCGAGAAGCGCCCGCCCGCTCTGCTTTCCCAGGATCTCCTGGAAAAGTGGAGGGTGGAGTGGGTGGGTGGGTGGGCGGGCGCTTCTCGCTGCCACCGGCGTGGCTGCGCCGATGACCCCGGGAAGCGCCGCCACTCCCTGTCTGAGAGGTTTACCTTCTGGGTAAACCGCTCCAGTGGGAGGCTGTGATGCAGTCCCCGTGGCTGCCCCATGCACGGAGCAGCTGTGGGGACCGCATCACAGCCGCCAGCAGGTAAACCCCTCGGGCAGAGAGGGGCGGCAGGAAGTGCCCACCCTCTCCGCCCTCCGCTTTCCCAGGAGTTCCCGGGAAAGCAGAGGGCAGGGGCGCTTCCTGCTGTCATCGGTGCCCCCACGCCAGCCAGTGACAGCAAGAAGCACTGCCTCCCCCTGCCTGAGGGGTTTACCCTCCGGGTACACCTCTCGGGCAGGAGGCAGCGACCCACTCTCCATGGCTGCTCCACGCACAGAGCCACCGTGGGGAGTGGGACCGGCACCCCCGCCTCCTGCCTCAGGGCAGGCCTCTCAAGGGGGCGGCGAGCAGCTGCCCCCCCTCCCCGCCGCACTTCAGGGCACGAGCCCTGTTTGCGCAAAGGGGAGTCCTTGGCAGTTGCCGCGAGCTGAAATCGGCTGGCGATCGCGGCCGTCAGAGAGAGGAGCCTCTGCTGCCCGCCCCGTCCCCTGGGATGTCTCCGGGAGGAGTGAGGGGGAAAGAGGGGGAGCGCAGCAGCCACGATGAGCCCGATCGTCTGCCGGGCTCATCATGGTTGCTGCGCGGGTTCTGGCAAACAGTCCTGGTGACTTACCACGATCGTCGCCGTGCCGTGCGAACCCGCCCGTTAGGTGCTCGGCATCAAAACTATCACCCACCCACCCACCTTCCATCCAGGCTGTCTCCTCTGCAGAAAGGCGTTCTCTTCCCTACCCGCAGAGGAACTGGATATAAGGATACTGACATCATTGAGGAATGGTTGCGTAAAGGAATAGCATGGGAAAGCAGGAATTGTAGGATCGTGTGAATAACCCCCCACACTTGTTGTCCTCTTTAGTCCCTCCTGAGGTCAGCGGGTCACACACCTGGCAACGGGAGTCAGTGGATTACCGGGGATCCCAGTGGCCTGCGTGCAGCTTTTCTCCTGGTCTCATCCCCCATTCCGTGCCGTCCTGATAACCCCCCCTAATTTATAGACATAAGTTATGCACAGACACAGAATCTCTCCTTTGACCCTGAGGCCTGTAACATATTTCCCAAAATTATGCTACTCTAGAGGTCAGCCAGTTTCCCCTTCTTGCACTGGGAGCAGAGGCCGGGGAGCATCACCTTAGGAGAGAGACTCAAGCTTCACGCCGAACCTGCCCTGAGCCTCCCACCCGTCAGCTCCATGGGATGACCCTGTCAGGTTCTAGCAGCATGAGAGGGGGAGGAAAACTTCTCCCCGCCCACTTCCTCCACACCAGGCGTAATTTCGTACACCGCTGTCGTGTCTCCCCTCACTCACATTTTTTCCTGAGCGAAAGGGCCCCAAGCGGTTGTGACCTTTCCTGCTCGGGGAATTGCTCCAGCCCACGGATCCTTTCAGCTGCCCTTTCCTTGCTCCGCAGTGTCCTTTTGAGATGCGGCAAGAAGAGCAGGCGGACCCTGAGCGGCACATTTTGCTTTCTACAGTTCTCACCTGTTAACCTCCTTTCCAATTCCCGCGCATAAACACCCTCCCAGGGCCTTCTCCACCCACCATTCCTTGGATGATAAAAAAAGGGGGGGGCACTGACAACAGCTCACGGGAAAGTCAGCCTCTGCACGTGCTTCCCACTCAGCAGTCCAGCCGGGTGAGTCATCCATCAAGGCTTCCTTGGCATGTTGTGTGAACCCTCGACTCATCCAGGGGAGAGCTTGGCTGGCATGTGGCAACCTCCGCTGGTTGTATAAACTCTCTCCCTCTCGCTCTTGGCCTCGAGCAGGCCATGGGAGAGATGATGCCACCCCTGGTTGCTGCTTTCCCTTCAGAATGGCACTTGGGAAGTCAGGTCCAAGGATGGAGCGCCAGCCCCAGCAGACAAGGGGTGGGATCTCGGGCAGCCCCAGGCAGCATCCCCCTCCACGACACCCCCCCCCCCCAGAACATGTTCTCCCCACCCCTCCCCACCCCTCCCCACCCCTCTCTCTTTCTCTGTTCCAGCAATGTGATTTCAGTAACCTGTGGCGCTTCCCCTTTGCTGATTCATTGGTTTGGGTGGTTTAAATACAGGGAGGAGAGAAAGCAAGAACAAAACGAGCAGCACCAGTGCTGGATGAGCAGCCCGCCACACAGAGCCTTCTCTTCCTCGGCGTCTGCCTGCAAAACAAGCCTCCTCCTTCCCTCCCGCAGCTGGTAAGTCTCCTCTTCCTTCCTAACATTGCTGTTGCTGCTGCTACTATGGCTAACCAGGTCTCCCACCTCAACCAGCTCCTGAGTGGGTGGGCTTCCATCCCAACTTCAAATGTTTCTTCCCCCCCATCCCCCCCTGCAAAAAAAAACAAAACCCTGTAAAAAAATTGGAGTTTGAACATGTTAGATTTGCAAGACAATGTCCAGCAAATGTATGGGATGCATGCAAACAAACAAACAAGAGAAATTATCACGAATACATACCCATTTAAAGAAAGTGTAGACTGAGCAAGGGAACTGAAGGCACCACTGGGAAAGTGTAGTGTGTGTGTGTGTGTGTGTGTATGTGTGTGTGTGTGTGACATGAAGATTCTGGCACATTGGTGCTCTGTCTTGTTAAATCCCTGTCTGCAAACAAGACAATGGGGGAAGCTATTCTTTTCAGATGTCTCTAATAAGCTTTGACCCAACTCAGAGGGCTCTCCAAATCCTCTCTCAAAAGGAGCAGCAGCATCAGATGCCTTTTGAAGTGCCCGAGTGTTCTGCTAACTTTACAAGCCCTTTCCTGTAAACAAGACTGTTCTGCAAGAGGAAAACTGCTTCCATATGTCCGAGGCAATGCTGTGGTGGGCTTGTCTCTGGAGAGATTCTTTCCTCTTGAAGTAAAGTGTTTGGTCTGGCAGAGAGGCAGCTGAGCCTGCAACAAGGTCCAGGATCTCTGGGCCTGGGGAATCCTGCCAGGACAGATGCACCCAATGAGGGATGCAGGACGGGTTTGTTTAAATCCGTTCCGCCCGTGTTTCGCGGAATTCCGGGTGTCATTCATTCTGTCATCTGCTCTTAGGGATGTATGAGAATTTTGTTCCACTTGCGCAAATGCAAATTAGTGCAACTGCACATTTGAGCAAATCCCCCCCCCAAAAAAAAAGTGAAAAACTGGTCCGCTGTGGAACCCGCAGGTCAGATTCATAGAAATCCAAACTCATTTGAATCCATTGTGGATTTTGCAGACACCCCTGCTCCAGACCCACTCAAAAGCCTGTTTGTTGGGGTGGGGGGAGCCTGGAGAAGGCATGTCCAGGTCAGGGAACTCCTCACTGTAGGCCCAGAGGAGCAGCAGGAGGAGACAGAGCTCACTGGGGCCGCAGCCCCTCCCCTCAGCAAGGGAGTGCTTATCAATGGTTCCTTCTCAAACTGGGGAGAGGTAACGAGCGGGGTACCACAGGGCTCGGTCCTGGGCCCGGTGCTCTTCAACATTTTTATTAATGACTTGGATGAGGAGGTAAATGCTTATCACATTTGCAGATGACACAAAGTTGGGTGGAACAGCTAATACTCTGGAAGACAGAAACAAAATTCAAAGTGACCTCGATAGGCTGGAGCGCTGGGCCGAAAACAACAGAATGAAATTTAATAGGGATAAATGCCAAGTGCTGCACCTAGGGAGAGGAAACCAAATGCAGAGTTACAGAATGGGGGACACTTGGCTCAACAATACTACAAGTGAGAAGGATCTTGGAATTGTGGTAGATCACAAACTGAATATGAGCCAGCAATGCGATGTGGCTGCAAAGAAGGCAAATGCAATTTTGGGCTGTATTAATAGAATTATAGCTTCCAAATCGCAGGAAGTGATAATTCCCCTTTACTCAGCACTGGTTAGGCCTCATCTTGAGTACTGCGTCCAGTTCTGGGCACCACACTTTAAGAAGGACATAGACAAACTGGAGAGGGTTCAGAGGAGGGCAACAAGGATGATAAAGGGACTGGAAACAAGGCCCTATGAGGAGAGACTGAAAGAACTGGGCATGTTTAGCCTTCAGAAGAGGAGACTGAGGGGAGATATGATCACACTCTTCCAGTACTTGAAGGGATGTCACACAGAGGAGGGCCAAGATCTCTTCTCCACCATCCCAGAGTGCAGGACACGGAATAATGGGCTCAAGTTACAGGAACCCAAAAATGTCTTGACTGTTAGAGCAATAAGACAATGGAACCAATCACCTAGGGAGGTGGTGGGCTCTCCCAGTCTGGAGGCATTCAAGGTGCAACTGGACAATCATCTGTCAGGGATGCTTTGACCTGGATTCCTGCACTGAGCAGGGGGTTGGACTCGATGGCCTTGTAGGCCCCTTCCAACTCTACTTTTCTATGATTCTAATAGCCCTCTGTGCCCATTTGATGAGACACATAGTGGAGAACATATCTTTTGGGGAAGGGGGGGGGTTGAAGTCGTGGATCCTATCTCATGGCAAAGCTTGGAGGGCCCTGGAAGTTCCTCTGCCCTCACAAAAAGGCAGTGCAGGATCCATCTCCATCCTCAAAACATTGCATCATGGACACTGGTGACACCTGGGCTTCTGGTGTCTGCCTTCCCCTCTGTAGGGAGCACACAGGGACCCACTGCCTCTCTCGCCCCGTCTACAGTGTTGGGGGATGTATGGCTACGCTGTCCCCGGAGAGGCTGGGCTTCCCCTCCACCTTCAAGCCCTGCTTCTCCTCTCCTACAGAGGCCAGTTGCCTCTGCAGTGGGAGACATTTCCAGGCTATTGTGCTGCGGGGAAATCCCTCCCACATCTGTGGGGGGAGTCAGGTTGTACCTCCGCCTTAGTGATGCCTTTCCAGTCCAGCCCCTTCCGCATCTCCCATAGAAGAGAATGGCTTCTGCTGACTCAGTGGGCCAAAGTCAAACCAGCTCCAATAGAACTATGGAGCAAAAGGGCTCCTGGTGCAAGAACCCAGCGCCAAGGAGGAGGCCCTTCTAGGACGGCCCTCTGTGGCCAAGGAGCCATGGCCCAGAAAGGGTTTAAAATAAATGCAGGGACCCTTCCAGATGGAGGGCGCCTAATGCCCCCGATCGAAATGCCACGGCAGCAGTTCTGTCTTTCCTTCCTTGATGGATGGAAGACATGGTGGGAAAACACAGGAGGGTTACAAATGGAAGACATTGATGCCTGGAGCCCCCGTAAAATTCCGTGTCTGAGGCGCGCGATTGCACCATAAAAGCCTTGTTTGGAAGCATTTATTTATTTATTTATTTATTATATTTATCAATCGCCCATCTGGCCGGCCACCTGGCCACCCTGGGCGATGTACAATTAAAATACAGCAAAACACAATAAAATATAACAATTAAAACAATAACCCACCCCATATTCCCGCCTGAACAGCCATGTTTTTAATGCACGGTGGAAGCTCATCACGGAGGGGGCATGGCGAAGGTCACTAGGGAGGGAGTTCCATAATGTGGGGGCCGCCACAGAGAAGGCCCTCTTCCTAGTCCCCACCAGCCTGGCTGCTCTGGCTGATGGGATAAGGAGAAGGCCGTCCGTGGCAGACCTTGTTGAGCGGCCTACTTGATGTTGCTGGAGGCGCTCCTTGAGATAAGCTGGGCCGGAGCCGTGTAGGGTTTTAAAGGTCAAAACCAACACCTTGAATTCGGCTCGGCAAGCAACTGGTAGCCAGTGCAACTCATTAAGCACTGGCGTGATGTGATCACGCCGGCAGCTGCCCTTAATCAGGCGAGTCGCCGCGTTCTGTACCAGCTGAAGCTTCCGGACCGTCTTCAAGGGTAACCCCACGTAGAGCGCATTACAGTAGTCTAGGCGAGACTCCCTCAGAGTTTCCAACCAGGATCCTAACCGGCAATTATTCCATCCGCTCTGCCCTCGAGCACGCGCCAGGTCCTCAGCCGGCAGGGCCCCTCCGAGGGGAAACCGCATTGGCCACAGGCGCTAATGAGGAGCGCGTCTTAGAATCATAGAATCATAGAAAGGTAGAGTTGGAAGGGGCCTACAAGGCCATCGATTCCAACCCGCTGCTCAATGCAGGAATCTAGGTCAAAGCATCTCTGACAGATGTCTGTCCAGCTGCACCTTGAATGCCTCCAGAGTGGGAGAGCCCACGACCTCCCTAGGTAGTTGATTCCATTGTCTTATTGCTCTGACAGTCAGGAAATTTTTCCTGATGTTTAGGTGGAATCTAGGTTCCTGTAACTTGAGCCCATTATTCCGTGTCCTGCAAACTGGGATGACCGAGAAGAGATCTTTGCCCTCCTCTGTGTGACATCCCTTCAAATACTGGAAGAGTGCGATCATATCTCCCCTCAGTCTCCTCTTCTGAAGGCTAAACATGCCCAGTTCTTTCAGTCTCTCCTCATAGGGCCTTGTTTCCAGTCCCTTTATCATCCTTGTTGCCCTCCTCTGAACCCTCTCCAGTTTGTCTATGTCCTTCTTAAAGTGAGGTGCCCAGAACTGGACGCAGTACTCAAGATGAGGCCTAACCAGTGCCGAGTAAAGGGGAATTATCACTTCCCGCGATTTGGAAGCTATACTTCTATTAATACAGCCCAAAATTGCATTTGCCTTCTTTGCAGCCACATCGCATTGCTGGCTCATATTCAGTTTGTGATCTACCACAATTCCAAGATCCTTCTCACTTGTAGTATTGTTGAGCCAAGTGTCCCCCATTCTGTAACTCTGCATTTGGTTACATTTGCATTTGGTTACATTTGCATTTGGTTACATTTGGCCGCCTCCGACGGGCCCCACCAAATGGAGGCAGCCGAATAATGTGCACAGCAGCTCATGTATTAGGACAGTGTTCTCCAACCTGGGGTTGCCAGATGTTTTTGGCCTACAACTCCCAGCATGCCCCAGCCTTGGCAACCCAAGGTTGGAGAACATTCCAGGGTTGCTTCCAGACAAGACCGTTTTCATGCCATCACCCTGCCTCACAGAGGGAATTTCACCAGGGGCCGGGGTCCAGATGTCCCCATCTTCTTCTCGTAACCTTCCCATGTCTTCCTGCCACTTCTTCCATCTTTTTTCTTACTGCAGAAATACCGTTAATTAAAAAAAGATGGAATTGCTGCACGAGGCCTTCTGACGGCAAGCGCTGTGCACCCTCCACCTGGCCGCCTAAAGCCCGGTGCCCTCTGTCTCCAGAGCAAGACCAAGGTCACCCCGTGGCCGGGGAGCAGGTGGAGGCATTCCCGCCACAGTCCATCTGTCCGCCTGGCCTTGCTTCCTACTGGTCCAGTCGTGGTCTGTTTTGGTGGCTGCCGAGGAGCGTGGCACGCTCAGGGAGGGAGCTGACAGAGCATGCCACGTTCAGAGCGAGCAAATGAGTGGCAGCGTGGGCTCTCATGGACTAGAATGAGTACGTGGTGGGGGGAGTTTCCCCATCCAGGGGCCTCTCCTGCACACCCCTGGCCTTGCTGTCCCTAGTAAGGACCTTCCCTCCTCCTTCCAAGGGGGAGCCAGATGTGTGGGGCTCGATGCTTAGAGACCCTGGACCTCGTGCCCGCCTGGCCTGGGCTGCTGCAATGGGCCCAGGCTGTCCATTACCTCACGTAATTACCTAATTACCTCAGGTAATTAGGAGAGAGCTTGAGTCTCTCTCCTAAGGTGATGCTCCCCGGCCTCTGCTCCCAGTGCAAGACGGGGAAACTGGCTGACCTCTAGAGTAGCATTACCTCACGCTCCAGGAATGCTGTGCTGACGGCAGCAGCTGCGGTCCTTGCCGGCATCCTGGGCTCGGGGGCCTCATCCAGAGCACGGCTTGGCGGCGTGCAATTCCTGTGGTCACAAAGCCCTCTGACCACCAGCCTCCCTCAGAGTTTCCAACCAGGATCCTAACCGGCGATTATTCCATCCGCTCTGCCCTCAAGCACGCACCAGGTCCTCAGCCGGCAGGGCCCCTCCGAGGGGAAACCGCGTTGGCCTCAGGCGCTAATGAGGAGCGCGTCTCGGCCGCCTCCGACGGGCCCCACCAAATGGAGGCAGCCGAATAATGTGCACAGCAGCTCATGTATTAGGACAGTGTTCTCCAACCTTGGGTCCCCAGATGTTTTTGGCCTACAACTCCCAGCATGCCCCAGCCAGCTACGCTGGCTGGGGCGTGCTGGGAGTTGTAGGCCAAAAACATCTGGGGACCCAAGGTTGGAGAACATTGTATTAGGAGGACCGATCCAGAAAAGGGCCTGCTCAGTCTGCTGCCAGCCTCTCACACCAGTTGGGGACTCTGGGGTGGTGGCCGGAGACGCCGCTCTTCTTGTTGCATCCTTGCATTTCCTTCGAGGAGGGGGGCCACAGACCCTTTCCCTCCAGGCACTTCATCTTCCCCGCAGAGCTGCTAGCTAAGGTGGCCCCAAGGGAGGAAGCTGGGTTCCCATCTGAGCCTGCACAATGAACCTGCTGCTTCTTAGTCCCTTATTGTGGGTAAAATGGACGTGTGTGTGTGTGTGTGTGTGTGTGTGTGTGTGTGTGTAGGGAGAGGTCATCAACATGGCAGCTGGCAGGCAGGCTCCCCCTGACCTACTAGAGTTTATGGACCATGTGCAGAGAGCGGCCATGCTGCTCCTCCCCCACGACATGTGTTCATTTCACCCCATGGAATGGGGGCTACAGCCTCTCAGCCTCAGTTTGCTACCCTGTGAAAAGGGCTTGCTGCTTGTGATTGTTAAGAGGCTGGACACAATAAACACTTTGCACTTTATAAGTGCCGTTGAGTATGACTGGATGGGAAAGTTGTCTGTGGAAGGGGGAGGGAGGGAGGGAGGGAGGGAGAGGCCCACTCACTTAGTCCAGAGAGCTCAGCCATGGCGATAAGGAAAGGGGGGTGATTTGGGTGGGGTGGGGGGATTATGTATCTGCTGGAGGGGGATTCTACCAAAAGCATTCACCAAACTTATGCAGCGTCTTCAAGTAGCCGCTTCACACATTCATTTTTTTAGTGGTGCACCCAAGGTGTTTTAAGAGCAACTCTAAAAAGGCCGGGGGGGGGGGGGAGAGGGTGAACGAGACAAGCTTGCTTATCACGCATGTCCATGCGTCATCAGAGAGCTGCAACTGGCTGCTGCACATGGGGGGGGGGTGCGACGACACGGCCCCTTCCACTTTAGGACCAGGCGCACAAACCCTTCTCAGGCCAAGCATCAACACTTGAAAACCTAAGTGGAGGGTCAAATGAAACTTTTCCCCTACTAATGAGGGAAAAGATTAATGTTGGTTATTAAGGATCTAGCTTAAATTTATGATGCTGTGGGTACAAAGGTGTGTGTGTAGATTTAAAAGTCAAGCAGCTAAATAACGCCAAGCTGACACATAGGATTTGGGTAGCAAACAAAATAAAAATAAGTTTATTTTAATTCTCAAAATCTTAGTTCCAGAAAATAAACCTGCCTACACCAAACACTTTATAATTAACCTAAGTCCCTATAACTCCTCATACAATCACTGATTCCTCTTAAAACTCCTGACAAGACACGAATAATCCAACTAACCTAACTCCCAAACTCTCTAACACTCCCAACACACTACAACCAACACTCTACTTCTTAACTAACTCTGACATCACTCAGACACCCCTTATAGACTACTCCCCCCCACCCTTTCCAAGACATCACAAACCACACCCACTCGGTTCAACATTCTAGACACACTAAACGTACTAATGCAGACATACACCAGGGAACTGCATTGTGGGGTTACGCCACAGGGGTGACCCTGGGCTTTCCTCTGTCGTGTGTGGAATGGCCCTCGGGGGACTAATGGGTGCTTTGGGCGGGGCCACAGGCCTGCGACTGACTTGGGTGACTCCCTCTGGAGCTCGGCACCCACCACCCCTGAGCATGGGCCATGCTGGGTGGCGCTGATGGGAGTTGGAGTTCAACAACATCTGGAGGACTACAAGTCCCCCACCCTGGTCTGGACGATCATCCATTTCGTCCAGCAGCACCTGGAGTTGGGCCATCAGCGCCCCTTGAGCACCCTTGGAGCCCCAGAGGGGATGTTTGTTTCCGGTGCTCGTTGTTGCAGTCTTCTAGGTCCAGTGAAGAAGGTTTCTTAAGAATCTGCCCCACAGCCATCTCCTCCATCTCCTCCAAGGTGGCTGGGACCACTCCCTCTGTCAAGGAGGTACTAATGACCTCCTGGACCCACCCACCCAGTCCCCTTTGGCTCCATTTAAGAAGCGAAGAAGGATCGAGGAGGGCAGAGGTGGTGGTTGGGCGAACCTCTCCGAGTGCCTTGTCCACATCTTCAGGCTGCAACAGCTGAAACGGATCCTGCAAGACTGGCCCGGATGATGCTCTGGACCCCTCCGCGGGAACTGTATCAATGACAGCATCTAGGTCAGAGCTAGTATCGGTGACTTTACCCTCAGTGTGCCGAGCAAACGTGGTGTCACAGCCGGGGTCCAGGCAGGGTCTAGATGCAATAGCCCTTCAGCACCTGCCAGATGGCTCTCTGAGGAGGCACGGCAGGTGGAGCAGGAAGACGGCTTCACCACCCGCCCCGCTGCAGAGCAGGAGTGACCATGCAGCATGTGCCACCTGCATCCCAGGTCAGCCGTCGTCTGGCTTGCTGTGTTGCCCCAATACTCTAGTAAACCAGGGACACGGTAACATCCTCATTGGGCTCAGAAAGAAGATACACGATAGACCAGTGTTCTCCAGCCTTGGGTCCCCAGATGTTTTTGGCCTACAACTCCCAGCATGCCCCAGCCAGCTACGCTGTAGGCCAAAAACATCTGGGGACCCAAGGCTGGAGAACACTGTGATAGACTGACCCTAACTCGATTTTAATGAAATGCATATCCCACCATCTCCCATAGACTCGGAGTGAGTCCAAAAACTTTCAGGGTCGCCTACAGAAAGCTCTCCTGCCTCCTCTCTTGCGTTCCTCCCTCCGTGAGAGTCACCATTACACACCAAGCGTGGTCGAGAGGGGCATTCTTGGGTCCTGCCCCATAACTATGACCTTCCCCCTCCTCCCCAAGGATTTGGGGTACGTATTTCCCTGGTTAGCTTTCTACGGAGACAGCAGGGCTGGGCTTGAGGTCCTCCGCATCTTCCTATCCTGCCCGATGCTGTTTTCATGAATGAATCATCCTGGCTGGGCCAATGCTTGTCTGCCAACCAAATGTGGCTGGTCTGAGTTTTCCATTCCAGTCCTGAACGCAGGAATTAATCCCCCGCTGTGTGGGCAGCCTGCAGTCTGGAAGCTGGAAAGGCTGTAACGGCTGCGGCAGACGCAGCCAGGCCATGCTGGAGACGCTGGCGGTGGCAGAGGCCGGCCACTCAAATCGGGGCCTCCAATGCCACCCCAAGAGTCCTTGGATATCCCTCTATTCCACGGGGGCTTGGTGGGAGAAGGGGCTCTGCTAGAGTTTGATAAGGCGGGGGGGGGGGGGGCTCTCTGCCACCAGCTTAAATGGTTTAAAAACAGGATTAGATGACTCTGTGGTGGAGGGGGGAGGGGGAGAGGCATGATGTGGAGCCTCCATGGTCAGTAGCAGCAGCAGAGCCCTGAGGAGCAGTGGCTGGCAGGAAAATAAGAGTGGGGGGGGTGCTGTTGCCTTCATTCCCTGCTTGTGGGCATCCCATTGGGGGGGGCATTTGTGGGAGGCAGGATGAGGTGGATCTTCTTGGTCTGATTCTGCAGGGAGTCAGGATAGGCTGGTTTTCTGAAGTATCTGGACTTGGTTGCCTATGGCCACAGAGTGAGTGTGTGTGTGTGTGTGTGTGTGTGTGTGTGTGTGTGTGTGTGTGTGTGTGTGTGTGTGTGACAAAGGCATGGAAAGGAGTGAAGGCTGGCAAGAAAAACTGGATCAGGGAAGTTTAGGAGTGGGTGGGGTGGCCTTAAGCCCCACCCCACCTCCTTTGGAGTCTGCCAATGAGGTCAGAGAGGGGTGTCCCCCTAAACTTGGAGTTCAGGGTAGGGGGTGAGCACAAGAACAGTAGAAGAGCTGTGCTGGATCAGACCCAGGGTCCACCTAGTCCAGCATTCTGTTCACACAGTGGCCAACCAGCTGCCCGCAGGAAACCCACAAGCAGGACATGAGTGCAGCAGCACCCTCCCGCCCATGTTCCCCGGCAACTGGTGCACAAAGTGGCCATCACTTTCTTCCCCGATGGAGGTGCTGTTCCTTTAACAGAGTGTGGCAGGCAGAAACTCAACAGACACAACTTTTCTGCAACACCATGCCTCATGTCAATGAAATCTGCACCGGATGGGTTTCTGCCAGTGCCTGCCAATGCCATGCCCCAATTGGAAGGCACAGAGCCTCTGTCAGGAAAGAAAGGACCATGGCCGTCGGCCTGCTGTGACTTCCACAGAAATCCCTGAACGCATTTCCGGGCTGCTAGTTGAGCTGCAGCAACGCTCTGATGGTGTGTGTGTGTGTTAGAAACACAAGGCTGCTGGGAATGCAAAAACTAGAGATTAGAGCAGGGAGAGGTGCTGGGTGCCAAAGTCTCCTGGGTGTGTGTGTGTTGTTGCTTTCCTTTCCCCTTCCGGCCCAGCACCTCTCCAGGTCCAGGACAAAACTACCCCTCTGCCCCGGGAAAGGCAGTAGCTGAGGCTGCATTGCTCCCACGGCCAGGGATCCAGCTCCTGGTTTGGAGAATCGGCCCTGCGGGTTCTCCCTGCTTGCGTGCAGGCCAAGCCCCACCCCCTGGCCCGGCTTGCTCCTTCTTGCTCTGCTCCATGCCCCGGCAGGAGAGCCCCGCAGGCCTGAGGGTCCACGCCCCCCCCCCCGAGGCTCCTCCAATATGACAGAGGGCGGGGGTAGGGAGAGGGGGTGGCGGCGGGCCAGGGTCTGCTCCTGCTGCGTTTCACGCTCGGCGGCGTTTGCTTTGCCTGCAGGCCCCATGGAGCTGCGTGGCCGCGCTCCCCTCCTGCTCCTCGGCGGCTGGGTCCTCCTCGGCCTGGCTGGCGGGCAGTGCCCAGAGATATGCACCTGCTCCAGGTCTGCCCAGGTGGAGTGCGCGGGCCCCCACATCGCAGAGATGCCGTCCCCCCTGCCCGGCCGCGCCATGATGAGCCTGCAGGTCCTCAACACGGGCATCGAGGAGCTGGGGGAAGCCGCCTTCGGGAACGCCTCCCTGCTCATCGCCCTGCGGATGGAGAAGAACAGCCTGAGCCGCCTCCGCCCCGGCGCCTTCCGCCACCTGGCCTCGCTGCGCTACCTCAGCATGTCCAGCAACCGGATCCGGGAGCTGCCGCCGGAGGCCTTCCTGGGCCTGGGCAAGCTGGAGGCGCTGCTGCTCTCGGGCAACCAGCTGCTCCGCATCCACCCCGCCCTCTTCGCCCAGCTGAGCGGCCTCCGGGAGCTCCAGCTGCAGGGCAACAGCCTGCAGGCCGTCCCGCCGGGCGCCTTCGACCAGCTGCCCTCCCTCGCCAAGCTCAACCTGGCCAGGAACCGCCTCTCGCAGCTCCCGCCGCGGCTCTTTGCGCGGCTGCGGCGCCTCCAGGTGCTGCGGCTCTACGAGAACCAGCTCGCCGAGGTGCCGCCCGGAGCCTTTGACGGCCTCGCCGAGCTGCAGGAGCTGGGCCTGCACCAGAACCGGATCCGCCAGCTTCCCGCCGGGCTCTTCGCGGCCAACCGCGGGCTGCAGAAGCTGTACCTCTCCAACAACGACATCGAGGCCCTCCCGGAAGGCCTCTTGCTGGGCCTGCCGGAGCTCTCCCGGTTGTCCCTCTTTGGGAACGCCCTGCGGGAGCTGCGCCCGGGCACCTTCGGGCCCATGCCCATGCTGGGGGAGCTGTGGCTCTACGACAACCGGCTGGCCTCCGTGCCCGCCCGGGTCTTTGGCAACCTGACGGGGCTGCAGCTCCTCATCCTGAGCCGGAACCGGCTGCGCTCCGTCTCCCCGGCGGCCTTTGCCGGGCTGGCCGAGCTCCTGGAGGTCTCGCTGCACACCAACGAGCTCCGCGCTCTGGACGCAGAGACCTTCCGCGGCCTCGCCAAGCTGCAGAACGTCTCCCTGCAGCACAACCGGCTCGGCGCCTTGCCGGCTGGCCTCTTCCAGGAGACGCCCGGCCTGGCGACCGTCCGCCTGCAGAACAACTCCCTGGAGAGCCTCCCTGCGGGCTTCTTCGACCGCCTGCCCCGCCTGCGTGAGGTCGGGCTACACGACAACCCCTGGCGCTGCGACGCCGGACTCCTGGCGCTCAGGAGGTGGCTGCAGGAGAACCGGGCCCACCTGGGGGGCAGCCGGCCCATGTGCGCCGCGCCTCTGGCGGTGCGGGGGCGGCCCATTGTGGAGCTGGACGAGCGGCAGTTTGGCTTGGAGCCCGCCGAAGCCACCGACTGGCTGAGGCCCACCTCTGGCCACACGGAGACCCCCGCCCAGGACCCGAGGCCGCGGACCCGGCCGCCCCCACACAGCCGGCACCCCCCTCTGGACAATGAGCCCGGCAGTGCCGAGACCGAGGAAGAATTCCCGGCGGCAGCCACTGGCCTTCCGGACCCTGGGAGCAGCCACGCAGAGGGGGGGATCTGGGGCCTGACGCGCACCCAGACCGGGGTGGTGGTCACCTGCATTGTGGTCGGCTGTGCCCTGCTGCTCCTGGCGCTGGCTGCGGTGGCCATCTACGGTTACCGGAGGAGGAGCCCGGCTCAAAGCAGGGCATAAAAGCAGGCTTGGGAGAGCATGCGCACCAGTCTAAGACACGGGGTGGGGGGGACACATCTATCTTGCACCCCTTTCTCCAGCAGCCACACCCTTCTCACAAGGCAGCCTCCAGGACTCTGTGGGCACCTGCTGACTCACCCCTCCTGGCGCCTCCCCTCCCGGCACGAGGCGTGCGCGTGGGCCGCCAGTGATCTGCACCACTCTCTGTGCCTCACGCAGCGTCCCCCAGGCTGGATGGGCCCCGGGGCACATTTCTCCCAGGCAATGCTCTCCTCCAGAAGCTGAGCTCCCCCAGACGTGCACAGCCCCACTGCCTCTGAAGGGCAGTGCTGGGTGTGTGGGTGGGGGCTTTGGGGCTGTGCCCCTCCACCTGGCCAGCCCTCCCTCCTGCGGCCCGAAGGCCCCGTGGCTGCCCTTTGTGGGCCATGCAGTTGTGGCCGAGATGAGCCACAGGCAGTGTCACAGTGGCTGGGCGAGGCTCCTCGGCCTAGCCCCAGGCAGAAAGGACCGGGGCAAACTCCGGACAGAAGCCGGGGTGGGCGGGAGGCTCTTCTCCTCGTAGCCGGAGGCTCCTGCTGGGAAGGCAAATGGGAGCCAGGGAAAGCGTGCCCGGAGTCCCTCCATTCAGGCAATGTGGCAGCCCCCAGTCTGGGCGAGAGGCAGGGCCGGTGCTACCATTAGGCCAACTAGGCAGCCGCCTAGGGCGCAGGGCTAAAGGGGGCACCAGAAACGCCTTGGAAAAAAAATACAGCGCTCTCAAGTGGGAAGGGGGGGCGCTAAATATCTGATCTTGCCTAGGGCACCAAACTGCCTTGCACCGGTCCTGGCGAGAGGCCATTCCCAGGGTGTGGCCCGTGGGGAGGTGGCTTTGGCCCATAGATCTCCTGAGCACAATGGTGCTTTGCGGCCATCAGGCGCTCCGAGGGGCTGCTCAGGAGTGGGCACCTCACGCTGGCGCGATCCACGAACTCCTTCAGTGGCCTCACAGTGAGATGACTGCCCAGCAGTCTCTTCCGCTCCACATTCTGGAGAGGAGGAGGCTGCCCTGTTTTCGGTGGCCTGGGGAAGCACCCTGGGTTGGGGCTTTCCCTGCTGGCATGCATGCACACGAACAACTAGGGATTCCGGAGGAGGCTGTGGAAGAAAAGCGGCTTGCCTGCAGTAAAGGCTTGAGGAGCCCAGCTCTCCTCCTGCAAGCCCACTTCTAGGGATTTGCGCTGGATGGCTGTTGAGACGCTCCCAGACACTCGGGCAGTTGCTCCTTCCAACTGGCGGCTTTGCAGGAGGCCAGCATATCACGAAGCAGACTTGCGTGTTTGGCCAGAGTCACCACAGGGGGGGCTCGTTACACAGGAGGAATTGTCCCGCTGAATGCAGCCTTCCTGGACATATGCAATGTCAGTGCTGCTAACCCATTTATGAAAGTTCCCCGTGCCAAAAAGTAAACGTTGCAATACGATCCATTTGAAAACGCAAAGGTAGCCGTGTTGGCCAAAATAAAATTTCCAAAATCTGTATCACCGTACCTTTATTCGGCCAACTCAAAGGTCACAGAATAGTGTGCACACTTTCAAGTTCTGCAGAACTCTTCATCAGGAAAGACGGGGAACAAAGCAAAAGGCCAGGGGGAGGGAGGGAGGGAGGGAGGGAGGGAGGGAAAAAGTGGCTGATGTTCCAGCCACAGAGTCTGCGTTTGGTTACAGGCTAGAGGTGGAAAGTGGGAGGAGGCTGCAGACATTCAAGTTACGCTCTAATTTGTAGGCTTCTAAATTTGAAGTTGAATTTTTTAATTTATCTTTTTATAAACGTTGACATGTAATTTTTGCTTGAGCCCCCCTCCATCTGGGCTCTTCCCTCACATGCAAGGAGGAGCATGGGCAGCCTTACAATCTGCTTGCCACAGCAGTAGCAGAAAACCTGGCAAAGGCTTCCTGGCACTCCCCAGCTGTTGCCCACGGGGACTGCCGGCCTGCGCTCTCCTCCCTGCCAGATGGGGGGGGGGCATCCTCCCTGCCTCCCTCCCTCCCTCTGCCGGGGAATCTGGTCTCTCCTCACTGGACATTCTTCATTCCTCTTTAGGAAAAACACGTGCTTGGATTCATTTGTGAGCGGAAAATTCCTTGGAAATATGCTGTACATGGAAGAGTCTCTTTAAAAGTTGTTCTGTTTGTTGAATGCCAGAATCTATTAAAATCCGTTGTTACCACTGCAGCCCTAGCCATGGATTGGGGGGGGGGCGGGGGGGGGCAGGAGATGATTACAGAGAATTGGGTGGGGAGGCGCAGTTGTCTTTTAACCTCCCTGTCTCCTTTCTGGGCCCCTGCGGAGCCCACAGCCAGGCAACCTGGGATTTTAGCACCGTCCTGACTGGGCAGCAGCGGCGTAGCTCCCACCCCACCACGCGCTTCCATCCAGAAACAGCCAAGGAGTGACCGATGGCCGCCCCCTGGTAGCTGCCCGTGCCATTTGTTGGGACTTTCATTAGATGCCAGGAGAAGGTATATTTATTGGTTATTATCCTTCCTCACCTTAGTGCAGTGTTCTCCAACCTTGGGTCCCCAGATGTTTTTGGCCTACAACTCCCAGCATGCCGCAGCCAGCTACGCTTTAAGGCAGGCTGCTTTAAGGCAGACTGGATTTCCCTGGTATCACCCCCTTTTTGCCCTGTAAAACAATAATCACACAAGTAGTCTTGTGAAAGGTAAAAATAACATTTACGCACTCAGTATGCAGCTTTGTTTCAGGCAGGCTTAAAATGGTTACTCCGTTACTAAAACATACTTAAGTTTAGTTTAACATGGAGTTTAACAGAGGTTCTCACCTTGCTAGCATATTGCAGAGCCGCCAAAAGTAGGAAGAAGAGAGAGAGAGAGAGAGAGAGAGAACTACACCCACTTCCTGTCTGGGCAAAAAAGGGGGAGTGACCTACCTTACAGAGTCCCCTTTCATGCGCCTATCTAGCAAAACATGAATTGGCTGCATTTGAATATCGCACGCCATCCACATCTCTCCCACAGAGGCATGGCTGGAAGATGGCCGAGGTTCTCCCCGCTTTTTTAGCTCCACAAGGAGCTGGAGTCTAAGGGAGAAATGCAGCTGGACAAGAAGGTTCAAACCTCCTCTACTACCTGCGGGCGGGGGTCCCAATCTGGATCAGGGCCCCATGGGTTTACGGTACTTCAAGGTAAAAAAAGATGGGTGAGGATCAGCTGCACATTGCGTATTTAATGAGAACTGTAAATCTGTGGAAACCATCGCCGCCTGCAGCCGTCTTTTCTCTGGGCTCTGCACACACGTTTTCTCAGCAGCAACCAGAAGAGGCGAGCAACACCTGCTCTTGCATTAGGCCCAAAGCAGGCTGAAATGGCGGCACGGGCCGCTCATTCCCGCACAAAAGCAGGCATGGCGGCGGTGGTGGTAGAGCGAGGCGGCGTCCACGGTGTTGCCCCCCCTGAGGCAAAGCAGGAAGGGGCACTTGGACCGCACAGGGGGGCCTCCTTGGGGTGCGGTGTTGGCAGGGCAGGGACAGGGCAAGCAGAGGGCGGGCGGGCGGGCCAATGGTGGCTGCGATCCAGCGGCCCTGGAGCACCTCGTTGCCGTCCTGGAAGCGAGTGACCAGGAAAGAGACCTTGGAGTCGTCGTGGGGAGTTCAGTGGCAATGGCCAGTGTGGCGTAGTGGTGAGAGTGTTGGACTGGGACCCGGGAGATCCGGGTTCTAGTCCCCACTCAGCCATGAAACTCACTGGGTGACGTTGGGCCAGTCACTGACTCTCAGCCTCACCTACCCCACAGGGTTGTTGTGAGGATAAAGTAGAGAGAAGGAAGATTCTGTAAGCCGCCTTGGGTTCCTTACAGGAAAAAAGGCGGGGTATAAATAAAATAAATAAACAAACAAAATACCTGGCCAACCCCATAGGCGGCAGCTGTGAAAGGGGCAAATTCCATGCACCAGATCATTTGGGAAGGCATCGAAAATAAAACTGCCAATCTCCTCATGCCCTTCTATGAAACTAGGCTGAGACCACCCTTGGAACACTGTGCTTCATTCCGGTTGCCCCCTCGCAAACTGGCAAAGGCGCAGAAAAGAGCTGCCCAGGGCTGCAGCACCTGCACTATGAGAAGAAGTGGAAGCGTTTGGGGCCTTTTAGTCTAGCAAAATGACAACTGACGGACATGATGGAGCTTTGTAGAATCATGAGTGGTGTGGAGAAAGTGGTAGAGACGTTTTTTTCTTTCTCTTTCATGAACTTGGGAGTCCCTCACTGAATGAAATGGATGGAGGGTAGATGCAGAACAGGCAAAAGGAAGGACCCCTCCCACCATTAGGGGAGGGGCCGTGGCTCCGTGGTGGAGCCCCCGCTTGGCACGCAGAAGGCCCCGGTTCAGTGCCCCGCAGCATCGCCAGGCAGACCTGGGAAAGCCACCTGGAGCGCCGCTGCCGCCGGCCAGTGTTGACCACGCTGGTTGACCTGGACCCGGGCTCTGACTCGGCCCAAGGCAGCTCCCGATGTTCCTTATTATCAGTGTATGGAATTCTGCACCCCAAGACAGACCTTGGGCCTGACCCAGAAGGGCTCTCGTTGCACCAACTCCAAGGCCCAGAGCAGGAGCGGACAGCCTGCCGACCCCCTCCCACCAGCCCCCTCCCTTCCACAGACCCCACCTGGAACGGGACAGAAGAGCAGGGTCAGCCAGAAGCCCCCTGAAGCCCACCGGGACCCCCGAGCAGGGGGTGCGGGACTGCAGGCCACGCTTGCCCCACTGGGGGAGCTGCCCTCCGGGGGGGGCCCTTCCAGGGAAGTGGCGGAAAGAGCCCCTTTGCGCTCGGAAGGCCCCTGCGGCCGCACCCCCGCCCAAGGTCCTTCCCCGGGGCCGGGGCTCGTGGGCTCAGAAGGCGGCTGTGGCTGCCCCAGCAGGATCACGGGGCATTTCGTGCGCCAGGCGTCCCGGCCACACTCCCCCTCCCGAGGCGAGGGAGCTGCCTTCCGCCGGGCGACTGCCACCGGGAGCGGGGCGTGGGGGCGTCTCGCGGCGGCTTGTTTGCTGAGAGGCCCGTGCCCTTTCCGCCCCCTCGGCAGCCGCCAGCCAGTGCCCAGGATCTCTGGGGACATGGGATGGTGCCGCCCACAAGCAAGGTCCGGCAGGTCAGCCGAGCTCAGCCGGTCAGTGACTCCGTCTCTTGGTTGGTAAACACCACTGGGCGAGGGCCTCTCCAGCACGCCGAAGGAGGACACCATGACTCTCCCTGGGCCCCCCAGCGCATGGAGGGTAAGTGCCCGGGAGGAAGCCGAACCACACCTGCCGCCACCTGGGGGCAGGCAGGGCAAGGCGGCTGGGCCATCCTTTCAGGTGGGCTTCCCCCCAACACGTCACTCGGAGGAGGATGCAGTGCGTCTGTTCGAAGGCCACGGGGATCCTGGGTGGTCTACTCTGGCTGCACATTGCGCCCTCTAAACAGGGAGTGGGGATCCAGGCGACGACTCCACAGCCACTGCGTGGTAGAAATCCACCACGAGCCTGTGATCCCGTGCCCAGGGGCTGGGCGTGGGAGGAGGCTGCCACCTCTCCTGGGAAGTGGGAGGGGGTCATCCTGGGCCCTGCTCAGTGGGGCGTGACGGTGGGGGGGGGGGACACTCACTTAATTATTCTTTGCCCGGCACTGAGGCACATTTCAAAAAACGAATCTCCGAGCCCTTCTGTGTGGTGTGGAAACGTCCTCAGTCTCTGAGGGCCTCCGAGGGCCTTTCCAGACAATTTGTAAAAAGATGCACGCCCCCCTAGAGTGGCACTCTTGCCTGCCCTGCAGTAGAGCATGCCCCGTGCGCGCACATGTCCACGCACACTGGGCCCCTCTCCCAAGCGGCTGAGTAGCTGCTTGGTGGCTGAAGAAGGCTATACATGATGGTCTAATTATGAATATATGATTGATTCGCAGTTAGGTTTAAGGCAGACAAAAGAAAGTACTTCCTCACAATAGCTTACGGAGCTCTCTGCCACAAGATGTGGGGATGGCCTGTGATTTGACAAATTCAGGGAGGGGGAGCGGGAGGAGACTGGCTGCTAGCCACGATAGAGAAAAGGAACCTCCAGGCTCAGGAGCAGTGTAGCTGAGTACCTGCTGCTGCTGAGCAGTAAGAGTGAGGAAGGGCTGTTGCCCTCCTGCCTGGCTTGGGGGCTTCCCACAGGCATCTGGCTGGCCACTGCAGGAAACAGGACGCCAGAGTAGGTGGTCCCTCCGCCCACCCGCCCGCCCCCAGCAACCAAACACACACATTAAGCCTAACGCACCATGACGCGCTTCTAAAGACGCCTCGCGCACCTGGGCGGCGTTGCCGAGGCCTGAGGTCTGTCTGTGTGCCTTCCCTCCCCCACAGGGCCGACGGGTGGCCCGCGGGCGCCGCCTCCTGCTGCTCTGCCTCCTCGCCGCGGCCCTGCAGCCCGGCCCGGCCCAGCCCTGCCCGCCTCCGTGCCAGTGCTTCGGGATCACGACCGTCTTCTGCTCCGAGCAATCCCTCCAGGAGGTCCCCGAGGGCATCCCCGCCAACGCCACCCAGCTGCTGTTCGTGCAGACCTCCCTGGCCTTCGTCCCCAGCCGGGCCTTCGCCAACAGCAGCGCCCTCCGCAGGCTGCTGTTCCTCGGCAGCCCCCTCCTCCACTTGGGGGCGGCCCCCTTCGAGGGGCTGCCGAGCCTGCGGGAGCTGGAGATCTCGGGCAGCGAGCTGAGCGCTCTGGCCGGCGAGAGCTTCCTCGGCTTGGCCAACCTCAGCAAGCTCGCCGTCAAGTTCAGCCCCATTGAGGCCCTGGAGGAGGGGCTCTTCCGGAACACCCCGGGCCTGGAGGCGCTTCACCTGCAGGGGAACCGGCTCGAGTCCCTGCCCCCGCACCTCTTCCGTCCGCTGGCGCGTTTGGCGACTCTCTCCTTATCCCAAAACCGGCTTGCCGAGCTGCCCGGGAGCATCTTCGAGCCGCTGCCGCGCCTGCGAGTGCTGAAGCTGAGCGACAACCGCCTGCCCGCCCTGCCCGCCCGCCTCTTCCTCCCTCTGGGCGCGCTGGAGGAGCTCTTCCTCGACGGCAACGCCCTGGCGGAGCTGCCCGCCGGCCTCCTCTCCCCGCTCTCCCGCCTGAAGCGCCTCCACCTTCAGCACAACGCGCTGGTGCAGCTGCGGCCGGCCGCCTTCGCCGCCCTCGACAGCCTGGCCTTCCTGCAGCTGGACGGCAACCGGCTGGGGGAGCTGCCCGGCGGACTCTTCCAGGGCACCCCCCGTCTGCTGGAGCTCTCGGTGGCCCACAACCGGCTCCAGGAGATCCCGGAGGGGCTCTTTGGCGAACTCCCCGACCTGGCCATCCTCACGCTGTCGCATAACCACCTCCGCCGGTTGCCCGCCGGGCTCTTCCGGGGCTTGCCGGCCCTCAGCAGGCTGCAGCTGAGCCACAACAACCTCACCGCCCTCCCGAGAGAGGCGTTCGCCAACCTCTCCAGCTTGGAGGCCCTGGACCTCGCGCACAACCGGCTGCTGAGCCTGCCGGAAGGGATCTTCGACTCCAACGAGGTCCTCTTCAACGTGGCTCTGAGAGACAACCCCTGGGCCTGCGACTGCCACCTGGCGCACCTGGCCGAGTGGCTGCGGTACGCGGAGAGCCCCCTCAACGCCCAGGCCTTCTGCGGGAGCCCGGCGCACTTGCAGGGACGCAGCCTCCCCGGGCTCCAGGCAGAGCAGCTGGTCTGCCGCCGTGAGCCCGCATCCAGCCGCTGCCGAGCAGAGGCTCAGGACCCCTCGGGGGCGCCGGGCACCCTGCCCCAGTGTTCCTACGAAGACCCGGCGGGGGCCGTCCACCTCGAGTGCGACGCAGCCGACTGCCACCAGCTCAGCCTGTGTCTCCCGCGAGGGGAGGGCTCGCACGGGCCGGGGCAGCACTTCAGCCGGAACTGGACCCTGGGCTCGGCCTGTGGGAAGATGAGAGTCCGCATAACGGTGAGCATCGAGGAAGGTGAGCCCCGGCAAGGAGGACAGGCCAGTCCCACCGTGGCCGCGGCACCGGCACACAAGGAACCGGCCTGAGCAGGAGGACGCCCTTGCAGCAGCCACGCAGAGCCCGTGTCGGATGGGGGGGGGGGGAGGAAGGGGACCCAGGAGAACCAGCTCCAGGTTTTACCTCAGCTGCACCTGGTGGGATGGCTCTGGACGTGTCACACTCTCTCAGCCTACCTTGCAGGGCTGCTGTAAGGACAAGCATGCCAAAGATTTACAAAGTGTGTTGCATGTCAAAAAGCATTATAAATTTTTTTGTCAGCCATGCTGTTCTCTTATGCAAAGTGGAGAGAGAGCCCCCCCCCCCCTGCCTATCAATCTAGACCTGTGTTCTCCAACCTTGGGTCCCCAGATGTTTTGGGGACCCAAGCTTGGAGAACACTGATCTAGACTTTCCTATAGCCTAGTCATTCCTGGGGAACCATTTAGTTTGATGGACAATGAGCTGCAGCAGCTAGAAAACCCTTTGCTCTAAGCCCCCGAAGTATGCAGCCAAATCCCCGCCCCCCAACGGTATGAGTGGGACCCAGCTGGGGTGGATCTGAGGGAGCTGGCAGGTAAGAATTTTGCTTCTTGCTGTGCCAAGAGCTGTTCAAGATTTTGGGGGACTGGCCTGGAATTGCATTGGGCTGGTACCGCTTGTGTACTTGCTTCTGCACCCCTTAATCTCCACACTTGCAAATACAGGATTACGAAGGCACCCTAAGATCTTGCGTTTCCCACGGCCTGGTGAAGGGTCCATGTGGACGCTTCCTGGAGGACTCTCTGGGCCGGGGGAGGTAACGTGGTGCCCCAGGACACCTTTCTGGGCACCCGCCAAGGTGCCTGACAACTCCCACTTTTTTTTTAAAAAAAGTAACACATTTTCTTACCGGCAGCTGGGATTGCTGTGAAACAGGTTGCTGGTGCTGGGCACTGTGGGTCTAAAGGGCTTGTTCATGTCTTGGAGCTCAGCCCCACCTTTGCCTCGTACTCAGTCCCTGGGGCAGGCTACTGGTCCTTTGCCACGCCTCCCACGGCAGCCATTTTGTGGTGGTGCCCCGGACAGTTTCCCAAATTGCCAAATGTGCCCAACAAGGGTCGCCCCCCCCCCCCTGTTCTAGTGCCAGCCTAGGCACAGTAGGCTGAATATTCAGCATGAGATCATTCATACGTCTTCTGGCCCAAGTGAGGTCCTGCATATGCTAACTCCACTGAGATTTGCCCAAGGGTCCCAAGGGGTCCTAAAACAGGGCTGCAGTGTGTGTGTGTGTGTGTGTGTGTGTGTTTGTGAGGGAGGGGGGCGGGGAGGGGGGAGTGGAGAGGGTGCAGCAACAAACATTCTCTGGCATTCAGACTTGGAACTTGCGGTGGGTGCCGCGGAGCATCCGATGCGGCCGCTGCTGCGAGTGGTGCTGGGAATGTGCTGCAAGCGCGCCACCTAGTGGTGGAGGTGTGGGAGTGGAGCCAGTGGCAAAGCGCATGATGCTGACTGACACACACACACACACACACACACACACCATCCATCAGGGCCTTTCCTGAAACAAGGAAAACAGTGCCTTGTTTAAAACAGAGGAAATGAAATAAAGGAATATAGAATGTGAGATTTACAACTAAGTAGATGGGGAAATAGTACAGTCCATTAACAATAAAGTATGCTGCAACATTATTTCATCCCATTCAGAATTTTAATCTCATTTAAAACATTTGAGAGTAATTGTGGGGCATACACCACGGCTGTCCCTCTTTCACTGCCCACGTTGCCCACCTCACCACAATCTCCAGTTGCTTAAATCAGCAGCTGCGTATTGAGACCCTCCTGCAGGCAGTGCGCAGGAGGGTCTGTTTATTTACCTGGGGTTGGTTGGGGAAACGTTGCAAAGGATCTGCGGCTGCCTCTGCCTTACACGCCGCTCCTTCGAGGACGGGCCAGAGAGAAAAATGAGAAACATGGGAATGAATGAATATGGCTGATGAAGGTTGGAGCGGAGCAGGAGCTTCCAAAAGGGGGGGGGCTTTGAAACAGAATCTCCCCCCCCCCCACGCTGCGCACGGGCCTAACTCTGAGTCCATTCCCAGAGTGACAGCTTGGAGAGAAAGGGCAAAGGGCCTCACTCTTTGCTACGCCCTGAAGGCCAAGAAATCCAGGCTGTGGGGCGGGCCTCCTCCTGAGATCTTTTGGGAAGCAATCCTATACTGGAGATCCCGCTGGCTGAGCTCCTGTGGGATAAATGAAGGCCCGGCCCGCTCTGTGGGTGGGATTTGGGACACTCCACCGCAATGGCAGAGAACGGGCAGTGGAAAGCGCCGCTCGCTCGTGGAGCTGCTCCGCAGGCGCTGCCAAGCAGTGGCTGCCTCCGGTGCGCCCGTCGTTGGGGCAGAGCCTGCAGGACTCTCTGCTTCAAGGTGCCAGAAGTTCTGTGAAGTGGCCAGAAAGGAGGGAGGGGGCTTCAGGGAGGGGGCTTCCCGGAGGCCTCCTGCGCCCAGTCCAGCCTGCAGGCGTGGGGAGGCCCTGCGGTGCGCCCTCAACCCGGAGCCAGGGTGGGGGGCCTGCCCCAGTTGGCAGTGCAACTTGACATTGGCCCCCGTCTTGGCCCAAAGAATTTCCCTCCCATCGACTCCAATGGGGGTGTGTGGCTTTTTCTTAATTGCCAATGGGAGGGGGGGCAAGTAAGAAACAGCCGCCCCCCCCCCCGTGTCCACAGCCGCCTTCCCCACATCGCCACGACGGAGCATAGGGTGTGATCAAGCTCGGCGCCCGGTCATGGCACGCCACTGCCAGGATATGGACCCTGCACGCACGGGGGGACCACGCCGGACCTCCGGTGTCAGGGTGTGGGGCCGGCGGCTCTCCTGGGCTTACCTCATGTCGGCCCCACACTGTCGGAGCTCAGAACAGGGGTCGGTCGTGGTGCGGGGAAACGCGGGAAGGGCACTTTGCTCGAAACTGCCGGAGCTCAGAACACGGCTGAAGGGGCACCGCGGAGCACTGGGCCAACAACACGCCTCTTCCCCGAACCCGAAGAGGTACCTTGCCTTGCGACTCCAGACACAACACCCTTCACCACACCCAAGCCCCACTCCAGCTGCTGAGGGGCCGGGACAGGGCACCCCACACAGGACAGCAAGGGAAGGAGGACACATGAGGGGAAGCCGAACTGCAGCGAGACTCCGGCGGGCCCCGCCTCCCCTTTGCCGTGTGTGAATACCGCGTCTTGTCTGAACGGCATTGCTCAAACATTCCCCCCCCCGCCCCCGATTCACGTACACACTGAGTGGGGAGCAGTGTCCTCCACACATGGGGGGCTGCACTCACCCCCCGGTAATCTCTCCGTGGGCCAAGGCCAGGCACTCTGCTCCAACCACTGCCACTGCTGACCAAAGACGCGTGAACCTTGCAGGAAGTTGAGCGAGGAGCCCCTGCACAGATGGGGCTTCACTAGCAGCCCCAAGGGGAAGGGGGCAGCCGGAGACGCACAGGGGGAGGCTGAGGCATCAGCCCGGCCCTGCACTCGGGGGGCGCCACAGCGGCCTCCGCCCAACACACACTGACTGCGCATCCGGCTCCAGGGACGATGTCGAGGTGGGGATGTGTGGTCCTGGGGACATGGATGGACTCCAACGCCCGTCAGCCCCAGCCAGGCTGTCCAGTGGTCAGGGAAGACGATTTGGGATGATCTCATAGAATCATAGAAAAGTAGAGTTGGAAGGGGCCTACAAGGCCATCGAGTCCAACCCCCTGCTCAATGCAGGAATCCAGGTCAAAGCATCTCTGACAGATGTCTGTCCAGCCGCACCTTGAATGCCTCCAGCGTGGGAGAGCCCACCACCTCCCTAGGTAGTTGATTCCATTGTCTTATTGCTCTGACAGTCAGGAAATTTTTCCTGATGTTTAGGTGGAATCTAGGTTCCTGTAACTTGAGCCCATTATTCCGTGTCCTGCAAACTGGGATGATCGAGAAGAGATCCTGGCCCTCCTCCGTGTGACATCCCTTCAAGTACTGGAAGAGTGCGATCATATCTCCCCTCAGTTTCTTCTGAAGACTAAATATGCCCAGTTCTTTCAGTCTCTCCTCATAGGGCCTTGTTTCCAGTCCCTTTATCATCCTTGTTGCCCTCCTCTGAATCCTCTCCAGTTTGTCTATGTCCTTCTTAAAGTGAGGTGCCCAGAACTGGACGCAGTACTCAAGATGAGGCTTAACCAGTGACGAGTAAAGGGGAATTATCACTTCCCGCAATTTGGAAGTTATACTTCTATTAATACAGCCCAAAATTGCATTTGCCTTCTTTGCAGCCACATCGCATTGCTGGCTCATATTCAGTTTGTGATCTACCACAATTCCAAGATCCTTCTCACTTGTAGTATTGTTGAGCTCTGCTGCTGCGATGGTGGTGTTTTTATTTGCTGGTGGTGGTTTGATGTTTGTCTGATTTATGGATGGATGGGCTGTTCTTGCTTTTCTGTGTGACCTCAGTACTCTTCAACATTTTAATGGCTTTGCTTTCGTGTGCCCTCATGATGTGGCTTTACTGACCGTTGTAACCCGCCTTGGGAGGATCATCTACCCTGAAAGGAGGTTTAAAATCCATGACAGAAATAAAGAACGCAGTCTCCCCCCCCCCCATGTGGGCAGCGTGGTGACCCGTCCCTGACCGGTGGGCACTGGCTGTGTTCCCAGGGACCGGGGGGGGGCGGCATGTCTGCTGGTTTTGCATGGTCTGGGGCACTTCTGTGCAGTGTTTCCCCCTCCCCTCCCCTCCCCCCCAGGCTGAGTGCCGAGCAGCCATTCCACCGGTGCAGCCGCGGGCTCATCCCTCCAGCCCAGGCAGCCCTCCTGGTGCGTGGCATGGCCGAGTTCATGGGAGAGCTTCAGACGTGAAGAATCGGCACCGAGGCAGAGGGTGCAGGTCTGTGTGTCTACACTTCAGGCTGGTGCCTGGTGGGTATTTCACCTGCGCAGAACGGGGCCCGATATGCCTCTGGAATGCTGCACCCCACGCAGCGGGCAGGTTGACTCGAGCGCTCTGCCTTTCTCAGCGTCGGTGCCCGCTGGGCCTCAGTGGGGCGCGGCACACGCAGGTTATCTCACCCAGCAGGCCTGCCGAGCTAGGCGATAAGCGGTCGAAGGGCAGACCCTCGTCCCCCGCCCGCCGAGGCATGGGGCGTCTCCTTAAGAAAAGGCCAGAGACAGACGTCTCTCTCTGCGGCTGCCTGCGCTTGACTCCTCCGGTTCAGCCAGATCTCCAGGGACACCGCAGGTAAGAGCAGCTCGCCCTGAAAGCCTTCCTGGGATTTCCTGGAAACATTTCCTCTCCTTCTCCTGCTGCTCGGCACTGATCTTCAGCCACCAGGCTCTCTGGGTCTCCCCTCGCGGGACACCTGAGGGCTTCGTAGCCGCCTGCCGGGACTGCCTGGAGCGGTCAGGAGAGAGGGGTCCAGCTGGAAGGAGCTTGGCTGGGGTCTGTCCACTCTGGGCACCCCATTCTATAACATGAAACCAGCTGAAGGGAGGGGGGGCAGCAGCCGTGTCCCTTCCAGAGATGCGGGGTGGAAAAACTTCCGGCGCTTTATTTTTCTGTGGAAAATTGTCCAATTCATAAGTGGCACATCATGTGTTGCGCGCAACTGGCTTTTAAAAGGAGTTCAGAGGGGTGGGGCAAGAGACAGGTAGAGCCAGTGTGGTGGATTGGTGAGAGTGTTGGACTGGGACTCGGGAGATCCGGGTTCTAGTCCCCGCTCGGCCATGAAACTCACTGGGTGACTTTGGGCCAGTCACTGACTCTCAGCCTAACCTACCTCACAGGGTTGTTGTGATGATAAAATGGAGAGGAGGAGGAGGATTATGTAAGCCGCCTGGGGTTCTTTGCAGGAAAAAAGGCGGGGTATGAATATAATAAATAAACAAATAAGTAAGTAAGTAAGTAAAAATGAATGGATGCCAACTAAAAACACAATTATTAGACAAGCTTAGACGTTTCAAAGTTGTAATTAATATTTTTTTCAGCTGATTATCCCTAGTAAGTGTGTGTGAGGATACATTTATGCCACTGAAATCCATCTGTGTCTCAGAGTGAAATGGAACTACGGAGTACAGTAATTTGGGGGTGGGCAGCTTGTGGCCCTCCCGATGTTTCGGCCCATGGCTGCCACCAGCTCTAGACAGCATAGCCAGCGGTGAGGCATGATGGGAGTTGTAGGCCAAAACCTCTGCAGGGCCACAAGTCGCCCACCCCTGCTCAAGGGCATCAGAACATTTTCCGATGCCAACGGAACGCTTTCCTATGCGAACGAGCAGGCAGCCAGCTGGGCCGGGCAGTCAAGCAAGCAAGTGAGTGGGCGGGTGGGCGGGCCACTGCCTGCCCTACAAAGAAGTGGCCGCAGCAGTGGCTGGTGGTGCCCCCGGCGGGTTGCTCTGGAGAGCCCTGCCAGTTGCTCTCTGGACGCGGCCAGTGCCACAGCGGCTGGTGGGGCTCCCCAGGGCACCCACTGGAGGCGGTGGGGAGTCAGCGGCCGGCCCTCCGTCCAGGGCAGGGGGGAGAGCGAGTGGCGCAGCTCGCCACCCTTCCCGCTCTGCTGCCGGATGCAGGCGCACAGCCCCGTGGCAGTAGGGCCGACCCCCGCTGCTCACTTAGACACTCCCTCCCTGCTGCAGCCACAATCGGGATCCTGACGCAGGGGAAGGGGTGGGTTCTAGTGGCCGCCCCGGTCTGGTCCGGCTCTTCAGCAGTATTTCAGTATCCAGACTGGCAATTACAAAAGCTGCTGCCACATCATGGCACTTGTGCCGGCCAAAGGCTCGTGAGCACTCGTGAGGACTGCAGGTCAGCAGAGGCGGAGCCCAGGAGGGGTCACGGGGCCGGACCCAACCATACCTAATTTGTGACACTTGTGTTCTCTCTTGCAAACCCCAGGATTGCAGCCGTAACTTTTTCCTCATTCCTCCCTATTCCTTCTTCCTTTTTTGTCATGTCATGTCTTTCTGGATTGTAAGCCTGTGGGCAGGGACTGCCTTCTTTTACTGGTTATTTGTAAGCTGCTCCAGGAGCCTTTTTGGCTGAGGAGTGGGATAATAATTCTCTAAACTCAGTAAATAAATACATACATACATACATATATAGTTTTAAATAAATATTTAAAAAATAAAAAAGATGCGCATCTGTAACCATCTACATGCCCAGTCGGCTGCTCCCAGACTACATTAAAAGAAAAAAGCGTGAAAGGATGCTACAGCAACCAGCAGCAACCTTGATGGGCCATAGATTCATAGATTCATAGATCACGGAAGGAGCCTACAAGACTATCGAGTCCAACCCCCTGCTCAATGCAGGAAACTAGCATGTCTATTTCAGCATGTACTTAAGAATTGAGAATGATGAAATTAAAAGTGTGTTACTTGAGCTTAATCATGCCCCTTTCCTCCACCCCTCACTTGGTGGGTGATCTCACTTGGCCATTATTAGCCTTCTGTGGTTTAAGGCATCTTTGGCAAATTCTATACATGTCTACTCAGAAGCGTATTCCCAGGCAAGTGAGTACAGTAATACCTTGGATTGCAAGTAACTTAGTTTGAGAGTGTTTTGCAAGACAAGCAAATTTTTGAATATTTATTTTAAAAATTTTTTACTTGAGATACAAGCGTCGTCTTGCAATACAAGTACTGTAGTACGGCTTAAATTAAAAATCTCTGTACAAATTTTTTTTGGGGGGGATTTCGCTTTGATATAAGAGTGTTTTGGATTACAAGCACGTTTCCGGAACGAATTATGCTCTCAATCCAAGGCATGACTGTATATGCTTGCAGCCTCAAGTATAATAGCCACCCCCACCCCCCCAAAAAGAAAGGAAGGTAGGAAAAAAGGTGGGGGGGAAGAGAGGAAGGATTGATAATTACAATGGAATTATCTCCTGGTAAGAGTACATGGGATTGCAGCCTAAATTAAAAATAGTAATTAGTAAACTTTATACATGTAATGGAAACATGACCCATAAATATAATATCTAGCCATCTCACCCCACCCCACATTCTGGCTTCACAGACTGCTTTACACACCAGCAGGAAAAGATCAAAAGAGATCTTTTGATCAAAAGAGATCTTTTGATCAAAAGAGATCTTTTGATCAAAAGAGATCTTTTGATCAAAAGATCACCTCATGAATCATGATACCGTTGATACATAAATATCACGTCCAGCCAGTCCCCCTCCCCCAAATTCTGTCTTTACACACCAGCAGGAAAAGATCAATGGAGCATACATACACTCACCACAGAATACAGTTCACCCAATTACATACCATATAAACATACCAGTTAAAAACATTAATTTACGTTGCCCAGTATTTTAAAATGCAAAAAAAATGTACAAGCATTACAAGCCTGAAACTACGACTGATTTTAACTTCCAACCAGTACAGATTGTAAGGCTGCAATCCTATACACACTTACCTGGGAGTAAGTCCCATTGAACTCAATGGAGCTTACTTCTGAGTAGACATGTATAGAATTGCACTGTAAAAATAGCAGCAGCAGAAAAAGAATGAAAGTAAATGACATAAATACCATTTTGGGCGGTGCTTGAATCTGAGCTGAGCTGAGGTGGTGTCTGTGCCTGGCCATCGCCCAGCAAGCACAACACACACAGTCCCACACAAACAGTATTTTTATAAAAGGTTATGATTGTGATCTCATTGGGGTTACTTGCTCTCCTCTCTCTGCTAAGCTCGAGAAGAAAAGAGCCTGTTCCTTCAGAGCAGGATGCTCAACCCAACAACAACACAATAGCATTGTGACAGCACTTTCTCACTTCCAGACATCAGAATTGGCTGGTGGGCAAGTCTGAGGCCATGTAAAGAGCCCCCACAGAAGCAGCAGTCACAGGACTGCCCCTTCCCCTCAATGCCCATGGAGACTGGGTTAAGCTGCATACCCTTCATGGATATGAGAAGCTACATAAACAATCACCCCAAACACGTGTCATTCAACAAGTGTGTCTTCTATTTCTCACCCTTCTCTTCTTCTCCTTCTCAAACAATGACTCTGGCCAGACAGGTATACAGTATGCACGGTGGAACAGAGAGAAACTGCTGCTGCCTGCTCCTGTTCCTGCTCCCTGTGACTGTCTGTGGTCTCCCCGCCCCCTTGCACTGCACAGGCTCCAGTCATGTGGTGTAAGCAAGATTCTGCAGATGCCTGATTGGCTGAGGGCTGACTCCCCCTTGCCCCTATAGCCATGAGATAGATGAAGGGAGAGAGGGAGGGAGAACAGCCAATCAGTTTTTGCTCTCCTGCTCACCACCAGAGGGCACTCCTGAGTAATCCAGGCTTTTGGCCAGCGAAGGAACAGGCAGCCCTGCCCCTGCCCTGAAAGGCCTTCTCTTCCCCTATTGGTATTTGCATAGGGGGGGGGAAGCAGTAGTTCCTGGGGGAATGTTCTGAGCATGTGCAACTTATTGCACATGCCCAGTGTTCCCTCTAGCCAAAGCTGGAATTAAAGAAGAACAAACAGAGTTGCACTCCTGCTGCCGGCCACTTTACATTGCATCCTATGGATGGAAACAAGGTCTGGGACACAACCACTGAGAAGCAGGTGAGGCAGGACAGGTTAGGTGGGGCTCCGCCCCCTTTGCCCTGTATGACGAGCCTCCACTGCAAATATGAAAGGCTTTGGTGAGATCTAAAGAAATGCGAGCCTGGGATAAGCCTTGCTTTCAGTGCCAAGTCTGCAAAGATGAAGAGAATATTCCTGAGCATGTGCAGAGTGCTCCCTACCTTGTACTAGGGGTTGAGTGTCTCTTTCTGACTGGCATAGCTCTCATGCTTGTAATTAAACACTAGCTGGCAGTTCTCTCCTTCACACTAAGTGTTTCCCAGCATTGTTTTGAATTCTTCTTCCCCTCAATTCACCCCGGGCTCATGCCCGCCAACATTCCTGAGAGAACAACGTAGGCACAAGAGTTACACGAGAGAAAAAAGGATCATAGGATGGTTGGTTCAAGGAACAGATGTGTGTGTATACAGAAAATCTTCACAAATCCCCAAAGCATATTTTTACATTTATGGGACTTAAGTATGTAGTCCTTGTGGTCTCCTAGCACTGAGAGCTCCTCCACAAATGCTAACCTTTTAAAGAACTCAAAAAATGATAAATCAGTAGCAAAATGGGAGATAATCAGAGGAAATCATACTGCATTTACAGATTGATAGCTGCAACCCTATCGTGTTTACTCTGAAGTAAGTCCTATTGTGTTCAATGTGGCATTCTTCCAGGCACGTATGCAAAGGATTGCAGCCTGGTCTACTAATACCACGTGTAGATTGAGAGGAAGCACAAACGAAAGATGTGCCTGATATTTACCTACTCAGACATTAAGATCATTATCCCTGACCTGAGGCGGGTGGCTACTAAGGAGAGGAGAGGGCCTTCTCAGCTGTGGAATGCTCTCCACAGAGAGGCTTGTCTGTCTGGCACCTGGTCTTCCTGGCACCCGGTGAAGACCTTTTTATTCTCCCAAGCATTTTAGCAACTTTTCCTAGCGCTTTATTCTGCTACTGCTTTAATTTGGTTTTAGGTGCTGGAATGGTTTTATTCTTTGCTGCTGGTTTTATTCTTTGCTATTTTTAGTCTTCATTTTACTGTTTGTATTTTATGTTTTTAATGTGTTGTACACTGCCCAGAGAACTTTGGTTATTGGCAGGTTTAAAAGTACAGCAAATACATAAATGGGAGAGACTATAAGCCTGGCTGTGCAGCAGCTGCTGCCGCGGGCCCACCACAGAGTGGTTTGTTGCATGCAGGCATTATGTGGATAAAGGCTAAGAGACTGCTGTCGGTTTCTTCCAGCATGTTGCCCAAGAACACTGTCCTCCTCCTCCTCCTCCTCCTTGAAAGGGGCGACGGTCAGACGTCCTGCAGCACAGGGGGTCCGGACTGCCCCAGGCCCTACCAGGATGTCTACACAAAAACCAGAGATGTCACAGAGATTCCAAAGTCAGTAGATCCCATCATTACTGAAATGTTCTTTGTGGAAACCAGCCTTGTTGAAGTCAGAGAGGGAGCCTTCCAGAACATGCCCAACCTGGCGAAAGTTGACTTTATTAACAACAAGATCAAAACTGTTGAGGTGGGAGCATTTGATCACTTAGGGAAACTGGAGGAGTTGGAGTTATCGGGCGCAGAGTTAGGCAGTCTTCCTGCGGGCAGCTTCCGAAGTCTGTCTCGTTTGTGGAAACTGAACTTGCGGGACTCCGGTATCAATGGGATCGAGAAAGGACTGTTCCACAACCTCGGGAACCTGGAGGAGCTTTACCTGCATTTGAATGCAATCCCTGCTCTTCCTGAAGGTGTCTTTGATGGGCTTCCCAAACTGACCTTGTTACACTTGGCCGGAAACAAGATTTCAAGCATCTCCAAGGATGTCTTCAAGCAACTGGCTCAGCTGAAAACTCTTCGGCTGCATCAGAACGAGATCAGTGACCTTGCAGAGGGGAGTCTGGGCAGTCAGCAAGCACTGACAGAGCTCAACCTCAGGAAGAACAGGATCCGAACTCTGCCACCCAATTTGCTAAGGAATCTGACCAGCTTGGAGAAGCTTTTCCTGGACAACAACCTGATTGAGGCCCTCCCAAATGAGATATTCCTTGGACTGAAAAAAGTGAAACAGCTGGAGCTGGCTTCCAACCAGCTGCAGGTGCTCCCCGACCGGCTGCTGGCAGAGATGCCTCTGCTCCAAGAGCTGGACCTGAGCAAGAACAAGCTCTCTTCTCTGGGGAGCCTGGTGCTGCATTCTTTCCCCAAACTGACAACCCTTAAACTCCAGAGGAACCGCCTTGAGAGCATTCCCACAGGTCTGTTCGACAACTGTGGAAATCTGACCTCAGTGTATCTCGGTGAGAATCCATGGAGGTGTGACTGTCATCTTCTCTATCTTTACCAGTGGATGAAAGTTAATTCCAAAAGAGTGAAGGAAGCCACTAAGGTCAAGTGTAGAAGCCCTGATGGTCTGGCTGGGAAAGTGGTCAGCTGGCTGACAGAAGACCAGTTGATCTGTTTAACAACCACACCCACTCCAGCCACCTTTGAAAGCACATGGCTGTCCATGTCCACTTTTCCACCTGCTGTCACAGGAAAAATAAGCACAACACTTCCCCCGGCCAGTAAAATTGTCACCACTGCTGATGTTACAACCACCACCATCCGTGAGCCCACCGCTACCAGGACTGGAGCCACAACCTTCAAGATCACCACCAGCACAGAGACTCCAGCTACAACAAGCCCCCAAATCGCCAGCACTGAGAGTCCCACCAAATCCTTGAATATCATGAGCAGCAGCAGGACATCCCCTGAAACTACCACCACCACCACCACCACCACCACCACCACCACCACCACCACCACCGAGGCTCCAGTTACAAGCCCTCAAATCACCACCAGCACTCAGAATCCCACGTCAACTGAGACAACCCCTGAAACTACCACCACAATTTCAAGCACAACCTCTAAATCCATCACAACCACACCTGCAACTCCCAAAGTAGAGTTGACCTCCACTGAGATTCCATCCATGACCTCCCAGATCACTACAGCCACGAGTATTCAAACAATAACCCCTGAATTCTCCAGTACCAGGACTGCCACTACCACCCCTGACATTACCCCTGAGGCATCACTTGCCTCCGTGTCTGGTGTCAGCTCAACCACAACCACTCACGTCTTCACCACTGTTAAGTCATCCATAGCTGCTTCTGATACACCCCCAAGCAGCTTGGAACCATCAGCCCCATTACACTCGATCGGCACCACAGGCAGCCAGACACACATCACAATACTATCGCCAACGCTTGAGATCACCCCTACAGAGCAATTCTCTCCTGTGGGGGAATCTGGTGCCCCAGTAAGCACTGTGATGTGCCTCTACAATGCCAGTGCTCCAAGTGGATGTAACTCTGGCCCCTCAGCTGCAGAACCAACAGCCAAGCAAGAAGTAATGACACCCTCCAGGACACCCACAGCCATCACTTCCACTGAGACAGAGACTCAGATGTCTGTCGTTGGTACAGTCACAGCACCTCAAGCTGAAACGAGCAGCACATTTTTCTCATCAACCGTCAGTCCAGCAAGGACATCACCTGAAAGCCCTGGGACCAGCCGCCCAATTAACTCTCTTTTGCTCCCATCCCAGCCCTTGGCTTGGGGTTTTTCACTAAGTTCTAACTACCGGTACTGCAAGCTGTCTCTCGTGATGTATCTGTCCATGCTTTGTGTTGAAATTTGCTGTACAATTGCCTTGGCAAGGTTTGCATGCGTGCTGTGCAAAGCCACACAGTCTCTAGACATGCCATCTGGGCCTGTGAAGCTGGTGGATGTGAAGCACAGGAAAGAGAAGCTGTAAAGGTGCTTGGACAGCAGGAAAGCCAGTCCGCAAATCTGGCCCAACGGGACTGCCTGACACCAGTGGTTAGCATCAGCAGGTGCCTGCCAGGACTCAGCATTAAATGGAGGGAGCTCTCTCTCTTGCTGCTCCTCTCCTTGCCGTTGCTGCCCACTGTCTCCAGAGGGAGAGGGAGAGGGTGAACTGCACCAGAGCCAAGAGCAGCCAGGAGGAGGAGGAACTAGGAAGCTGCCTTGGACCAGGTCAGATGTTTGGTCTGTCTAGGGTCTTGGGATTGTCTGCACACCTCTGTCTGTGGGCTGTCCGGTCCATGTCTGGTTTAAAAATAATGAACCATGATAAGAAGGGAGAGCAGAGGAGGCCTTGAAGTGGCCCATCCAGTCAGCAGCACCTGGACACCAGACGGAGCAGCAGTCACAAAGGCACCTGGTCACCGTCTTCCCCACTAGGCTGAGATGTATTTCTATTTCAAATTATAGGCATTATTTCCAAATTTGCATCTGTGGCAAATATTGGGACCCATATTTCCCTGCCCGACCTAGCTAAGCATCTACGAGATTCCATGATCAAGTGCATCAAATGATATTCTGCATTAAGATTTCATGATTGCTGTTTACCCCAAGAGCCAATCCCACAGAGCTGGGCCTCCTAGGTGGAGAGAAAGCATCTCTCTGAACACAGGCCTTGGGAATCTTGTTGTGATCCTTAACATTCTGTGCCAAGATGTATAGTGGTAAATAGTTGACAGTGGAGGTTCTTGTGTCAAAACAGGGCAGTGTAAATCAAGAGGCTCACAATGGTATTAAGACATAAGTGGTAATAGCCATACGCTAGAAACATTATCAACCAGGAAGGGTGCTTGAAATGGGAAACAGAGGGTCTACCAGGCTAAGACACAAACAGAATTATTTAAAGACAATGAATTCATTCACCACTATATCTATCGCATGTTATAATATTCACAGATTTTTATACACATGTTTTTAAGGTAGAAATCCAGTTTTGAGACTGGGAGATATAGATTTATCTACACATATAGTTTGATTTAGATAATGTTTTTATATTTCTATTGTATTAAGAGGAAACAAAATTTAAATGTGCGTTAGCAGATGAACATGTGTTGTGACAAATATTTGTTCCAGAAGTCTTTGCAAGACTCCTGCACCAACCTGCATAATGGGTTACCTTGCAAATATTCATGTTAAATGGAGATAGTGGTCTCTACACTCTCCTAAGCTACAATTTTCATTACAAAGCATATAAAATGTTTAAATGGATTCCTATATTAAGTTTGAATCAGTTTGATCCTAGCAGAAGCATTCATGCTGACATGCTGTGACTTTTCACTGACCTAGAAGCCTGCTATTGTTAAAGTAACATGGGAAAGATAAGGTGGAACCATTTCCCCATCTGAACTCAGGAAAAAGCAACACGTGCATTAGATAAGAAGTAAGTATAATTGCTTACGTGTAGTATTGTTCATATGTTCTGCTTATGACACAAATGAGTAAAGATGACATAAAATATTGTGTAAAATACATAGAACTGAAAAACACTTCAGATTTAAAATTGCAAAACAACAGACCTGCGAAAGAACACAGATAACTTAAGGAATGGTGGCGTAGCAGTGGTAACAAGGATATGAAGTAAATATATTACTTCCAGATCATACTGGGAATTCTGGAAAAAATAAGAACTGATTGTTATGAGCTGAGCTCCATGCTTTGTAAAACATACATAAGCAGCTCATAAGAAATCTAAGAGTATCTTGCCCAAATATCATTTCTGAGCTGAAGCAAAAAAAAATTAGAGAAGCCCAAGTGAGGACAGGTGTTATTGTCCTAATGAGGACAGCTGTTTGATCCTAACTTTCCTCAGCTCCAGCTCTCATATTTATATGATTTCTTATAAAACAGCCCATGGGTTATGCAAGGGTTGTTTAACCCTCACATAAGCCACCCTCGCCAAGTTCGCATGACACGATAAGCCATGGCGGCCGTCCCCCCAGGGCTTGAATATTCAAAATGACTACCGGCATGCACCGCAATGCCATGACTGCAGCCCGCAATGCTGGGCTACGGCGATCATGCATACCCAGTAGAAGGCAGGTTCCTGTGTTCCTAGCTTCCTGTCTTATGGCCTTAACATGCCAAAAGGAATGAGGTACAGCTAAATTGATGTTCTGTGTTTGTGGTCAGTCTGAATGTGCCTTCAAGGTCCCTTATGAAGGTGTGCGAGGAAAAGCAGAGTGCCTCGCATGAGTGAGATGGAAGATTTAAAATCCTATTCCCATGTGCAGATGCCCATAAATCCACACACAGAAGTTCAGATCTGTCTCTCCCACTCCCAGCGCAGCTTTCCAACGTATCGGATGTCAGCCAGATCTGCTTCCTCCTGTTTGCAGATTCCAGTAGTAAGGAAATAACTCTGTAAACTCCACAGGTCTATTTACTACCTGTTTATTTACTTAACAAAGCTTATTCTACAGAGTATACATTTCCATGTGCAGAGTATAATGCATAGCAAGCATTTAATCCAGTGGAGCAAGTTGAGCTTCACTCCACTCAGCACAGACATTACATGATTGCATTTAGTCCAGCAAGCACTAGTCAGAAGACAAGAGAGTGAAGAAGAGAGAACAGTTCAGCATCTCTCCAAAATGGCTACAGACAGAGAAACAACAAGTCAGTACGTCATCAGAACATACAAACCACGTGACCAGCTCGTATTTCTTTCACACCTACTTTTCCCATGAGAAACACACAGGAAGTAGGAGACAAAACATTTATTTATTTATTTATTATTAATATTTATTTATCGCCCATCTGGCCGGCAACCGGCCACCCTGGGCGATGTACACAGAATAAAATACATAAATGCAATAAAATACATTTAAACAATATAAAAATTTTAAAATCTTAACCCACCCCATATTCCCGCCTGAACAACCAGGTTTTTAATGAGCGACGGAAGCTCATCAGCGAGGGGGCATGGCGGAGGTCACTCGGAGGTCAAAACATAACTTGTTTACCAGACATTCTGTTCCTTTCATTTGTAAACAATGTGCCACAGCTGGTGATTGTGATACATATCACAACACCTTACACTACAGCCCAGTGCCTCTCACCACCCAGAGGTGGGGTGCGCATGAGGAACACTGGTGTGAGAGGTGGGATTGGATCTGTGAGCCAAGGCATGGAGAGTGAAATGGCAATGCTCTTGCAGCAGGAGGAAGCTGGCAGGGCAAGAGAACCAGCAGCGCCCGAGGCTTCATAGCAGCAAATGGAAGCCTTGAGGCAGCAACCCTGGGAAGACCTGAGAACAGCCGTGGAGATCACTGTGAGGCCCCCGCAGGCAGCTGATGAGGACTCCGGGCCTCTGAGCAGCCGCTGCAACCATTATGGCTGAAGCAGGAGCCCAGCAGCGGAGCAACAGCTTGGGGTGGCTGACGAGATCCAGGGCATGGATGGGCAGCTGAAGGCCTTGGCCCCTGGAGGTTTCCGTCAGCAGCAGGGAGGCAAGAGGGTTTGTGGGCCCAGGAGCTGCCAGCGAGGTATGACCGTGGCGCTGGAGAAAGACCCTCCAGGGCAGGGGAAAAAGCCAGGGGAAGGATCTGCAGGAGCTGGCGGAGGCGGAGCCAAGATGGGGAACGTGAGTGTCACGGAGGACGCAGCCAGAGGATGGAGAATATCGGGTGGGCCTTCCTACGCACAGAAGAAAAAGAGCTGGAGAAGAAGCTCCAAGAATCAGAAAAGTGGCCGGGAGAAGGAGGATGTGCAGTCCCTGGTGGAGGGGCCTGCAGGGAAGACAAGATGGCTACAGTTCTGGGAACTGTTTGTTGGTTTTTTGCAGGGGTGTTCCTGATACCTTTGCCAGTGCTTGTACCACTGTTTCTTATTTGTGTCCTCCTTTGCATGCTAATGGTGGTGGGACTAGGGGTTTTGGCTGATTTTTGAGAAGAATCCTGATAGCATTTGGAATGTCTAAGATTCTCTAGAAATGTGCCTGCTTAGATTATGTGAGCACCCTGCTTTCAGATGGCAGAGGAAAAGTCCACCTTTGCTTGCCATGGCTTGAGGATGGAAGCCTGATGCCTGGAGAAATGCTAATGAACTTTGTCTATTGTGTTGCAGATTAGTGGCTGATGAATAGCAACTGCAATGAAGAAACAGCTGGAATTTGGGGCTGATGTTAGGGAAATATCACCTTGTGCTTTGGCCATGTGTTTTTTAATATCGGTCCCTTTCTGTCTCTTATGTTTTAATATCGGTCCCTTTCTGTCTCTCATAGGAGAAGCTGTTACATTGGCTGTCTTGTTTGTTTGTTTTTAGCGGACTGGAGTCCAGACTTTGTCAGAAGGGGGAATAGTGTTACCTATGTGTTGGGGTCAGTCTATATGACCTTCAGGAATCCTTTAGAGCCCAGAGCCTCTGATTCCAAAGTGAGGCAGGATCTCTTCCAAGACTTACCTTCTGTCTCAAGACTGTGATTATGCAGACACAATGATGACTCCAATATCATGCCCTCTTTCCCCCCCACCCCACTTTTTGTATTACTGGTATCTTGCTTGATCCACTAGCTTTGTTGTTCTTCATTTGATTAATGGCTTTTTTTACTTCATCCAAAGTGGGGAGTATTGCAAGTTCCTCTCTAATTTGTTTTTCGTCGGGAGTCAGAAATCCTTGCCCATCTACTGCAAACCCGCTCGAGCGAGAGCTGCCGGCGGAAGCCGGTGGACCTTCTGCCCACCACACCCGCGTTGCTGAGCCAGACGTGTCCGGCCCACGAGGAGGCAGGCTCTGTGCTCCCTTTGCACGCAGAAGGACCCGGATCCCACCCCCACCCCCCCGGCCGGCAGCGTCTCCTGGGAGGGCCAGGAAAGCCCCCTGGCCAAAGCCCCGGAGAGCTGCCGCTGCTGTGGTCCGTGTAGACAACACTGGGCTGGATGGACCGAGCGGGGTCTGATCTGGTACCAGGCAGCAGCTGCTGCTTCCTCTTTCCAAACCACGCGGAGATCCTCCTGCAAGGAGCCAGCAGAGGGTGCCCGAGGACAGCTGTCCATGTAGCCCTGGAGGTCTCCTGCCAGCCGGCCGGCCCACTCTCCGGGGGAGATTGTAAAAGGATCCTGCAGGCCCTGGATTCCGGTGCTCTGCCTCGGGAGCGAGCCTTTCCTGTGAGGACGGTGGCCCCTCAGGGGCAGCGATAAGGCAATCCACACATGCTCAGAGGTTTCATAGATTTCATAGATCATAGAGTTGGAAGGAGCCTACAAGGCTAGCGAGTCCAACCCCCTGCTCAATGCAGGAAACTAGAGGAGGGGTCTCCCATCCAAGTAATAACCAGGCTTGACCCTGCTTAGCTTTCCACACTCAGACAAGCTGAGCCAGCATAAGCCACAGGCCTGTATGTGCTGCTGTCTTCATTGCTACATCATGTTCCCCAGGCAGCTCGTGCTTGTGCCAAGGATCCACCCTCCACACGGCCAGGTGCAGAGCGACCCCCGCAGTAGCCGCCAGCTGCACCCTTTCCTGCTCCGGGGGCCCAGCGGCTCCTTGTTTCCTCCTTTGCCATGGGCAGATATCCAGCCGACCACCCGTGGCTTCTGCCGCTGCGCTCCTTCCTGCAGATGGGCAGCACTTTCTCGGGGAGGCATCGCTTCCCATGCCGACGACACACACGGCCACCTGTGCACAAACGGGTTTGGCAGGTTTCTGAAACAACACACAATCCTTCTAGCCCAGTATTGACTGAGCATTTTGCAGCCCCAGCCGAGACGTGTGTGTGCCAGGAGTTCTGGGACTGCTGGCCTGGATCCGATGCTGCTGGGATGGCTTGCTTCGCTCGGGCCCGTCTCACCCCTTTGCGCAGCGCGAAGCCCAGGCTCGTTGCCAGCAGGGAACTGGGAGCAGCCGCCAAGCACGGATCCCCCGCAAGTGAGGCAGCCGGGATGGCCTGCTTGCCACATCCACGCTTCACATTTGTAGGTGTCCACTGAAAACGGATAGAGTGTGCGCCTGAGGTGTAATTTGTGCAACAGCCTTTGTAGCCCACGAGCAGCAGTGGGAAAGCTCAGTGCTTATCTGTACCTGTGAATGCTTTCAGCACCCGTGGAGGTGTCCAAACACCAGCCTGTCGTTTTTGGCCTGAAGGTCTCCTGGGTGGACAGAGAAAGGACGAGAGCTTGCAGACTCTCGCCTGGGCCCTTGCGCTGCCTGCCAGCAGTTGCTGGAAATGGCCTGGATGTTTCCCAGGAGAGCTGGCCCAGGGCATACCACCCATCTGCCCTCAATTAGGCAGCTGAAAGTGGGCCCGGGGACTGAGGAGCTCCACCATGTCTTGGGGCTGCATTTCTGAACCTTCCGCCGCTCGCCAGAGCCCTGACAACATCTGGAAAAGGCATGAGCTGCTCTGAGAGCAGGAGGAAAGGAACAGTGTTTGTTCAGGGGAGGGCCGGCCAAGTAGCCTTGCAGTGGGGCGGGTAACCAGAGCCAGATTGCGCGCGGGGGGGGGGGCACGCCTGGCAGCTCATACATCTGCCTCTCCCAAACTGTTTCCTCAGAGAGGGTTCTCTCAAGGGGTCCTGGCAAGCTTAGCCCAGCCCAGGAGAGAGGGGCTTAGGCCTGTCAGAGCCTGGATGGCCACCTCCGCTTTGAGCCAGGCGAGGGCTGGAGGGGGGATTAGCACTACATAATCACATCCTCGGGGGCGTTCCAGGAGGCCAGCGCCTCCTCCATCATCGGGTCGGCCAGGAGGCTGCTCCACAGTGAAGCAGCAACTTCCTTTCTGGAGGCCGGTGGGCTTTTTTAGGCACACCGTCTTTGCAATGTGCAAATGGAGAGCATCAAGGCAAGCCAAATTCCGCCGAGCACCAGCGGCATCTCCCACTGGAAGAACTGCCACAACATGGTGGCTGCAGTGGAACAGTTTAAAAAAAATCCTGGATACCACTTTTGGGGGCGGGAATCATATTTTCTCCTTAACTCTTATGGCAACTCTATTATTTATTTATTTATTGAAAGTAAAGAGGCAGCAGTGCTTGATTTAATGATAATTACAAAACAAAATAATGGCCTGAAAATCCTTCAAAGAAAGAATCTTTGCCAATCCCTTTTGAGGAACCTGTGGCAAAACAGTGCCATGAATGAGGGGGAAAAGAGCCAGTAGCTAGCCGCAGCCAAAGAGCACAAAGGCCTGGGATGTGCGAGACACGCGTGTGCACACACACACACACACACACACACACACCCAGCCTGGACACAGTTCCATGGCCTGCACTGATCACTGCAATCAGCTGCAGAAACCCAACACGGCCGAGGAAGGTGCAGATGGAGTGCAATTCCCAAATTCTTCGCGTGCAGATTCCAAGATGAAACTGCTGCTGCTTCACTTCTAAAATACCACATTGCTGCCTCTTTGGGCTTGTGAACGTAACGGGTTTGCCGTACAGGATGCTGCAAAGTTGCGGTTCATGTAGGCAGCCCCTGGCCCCTGGTTTCTGCACATCTGGGAATCGCTGTCTGCACACAGGAAGCTCCGCTTCAAAGAGGGAGAAAGGACTGTTCCCACTTAAGCTTAACAAGGTGCAAATGTGTGTGGAGAAGGAAATCCTGCGCTGCTCCTCGGCCATCATGTTCCCTGTGGGTTGGTCTGACCTATCTCCCATCCCTCATTTTGGCCCATCCTGCTTATTTATTTATTTATTTATTTATTATATTTATACCCCACCTTTTTTCCTGCAAGGAACCCAGGGCGGCTTACATAATCCTCCTCCTCCTCTCCATTTTATCCTCACAACAACCCTGTGAGGTAGGTGAGGCTGAGAGTCAGTGACTGGCCCAAAGTCACCCAGTGAGTTTCATGGCCGAGCGGGGACTAGAACTCGGGATCTCCAGAGTCCCAGTCCAACACTCTCACCACTACACCTCACTGCTTAGCCCAAATGACAGCAAGGGACCAAGCAAGACTGCTGGAATTCAGTGCGCCACCCCCGCCCCAGATCCTGCGTGCTGTGCTTGATTCCCTGAGCCAAGGCGGGGGGGGGGGAGATGCAGGGGGGAGTAGAGAGAGGCCCTGTCAGTTGTCTGGTTGCGGATCCAGAGGTGCAACTGATCACAGGTGCACAGTTTGCTCTCTCTCTGTGTGTGTGTTACAGGATGTGTGGGGTGGGGTGGGGGTGATGTTTCCTCCCGGTGGACCCCTTCTTTACAATGATTCCCCAGGAAAAGAATTCCTGATAAGTTTCCCCCCACCCCCTCAGGATGAACCTCCTGGCACACCCTCCTCTGTCCAGCTGCTTGGTGAGTTTCTGAACCCAATGGCCAAGGGCCCCCTCCCTATAGCCAAGACCGAGGAGAAAATAAAAAGAAAGGCACTTTGGATTTTCTTCCCCAAAGCCCAGAAACACAGAACAAAACCCTTTTTAAAAATTCTAAAAACATAAGCGGTAGCTTTGTAACCAGGTGGTCTTGCACAAGTTGATTGAGAATTCCTTTTTAAGTCAAGTGTCCAAATATAAAAAGGTTTATTTGGGGGGAAAGGAAAAAAGGGGAAAAACAAACAAAGGGAAGGCAGGAATCACACACACACACACACACACTCCAAATGGAATCAATAAAGTTAATCTAACTAATCTAGTAACATGTTACCTACTTGAGTACAATCTTGGGTTCCAGAGCATATGCAGAGCTTATTGCAGAGAGGTTGGTCTGAGAGAGAGTATGTTGGCCTCCAGTTAAATGGTATATGAAAAGCTCTAGATGTCAGTAGTCTAGCCAGCAAATCAGGAAATTACTGAATGGCTGAACCCACTTTCTTAATGACTGTAAACTTACATCTCAATAGCCCAAGGTGCCTGAACCAGCCAGTTTATTCTAACAAAGAGCTTAAGGTTTTGATCACATTTTTGAGAACAAAGAAGTGAGATAAGGTGAGATGGGTTGCACAGCAGGGTGCCAACTGGCCAGAGACTCTAGAGGGCGCTGTCGAGCTACATCAGTATAGAATCATAGAAAAGTAGAGTTGGAAGGGGCCTACTAGGCCATCAGTCCAACCCCCTGCTCAATGCAGGAATCCAGGTCAAAGCATCCCTGACAGATGGCTGTCCAGCCGCACCTTGAATGCCTCCAGATTGGGAGAGTATAGAGGGGTTTGGCTCTGCAGCACTCTCCTGGGTGTGGCTTTTCTTTTTATATTGACATATGTGGTGTTCAGGGATGGGGACTCGGACTCGAGGACTCAACTCGTGAGTCGGACTGAGTCCCCCCTCTGACTCGACTCGGACTCGAGTCCCAATATTTTTAATGGGACTCGAAACTCGACTCGGGACTCGAGACCAAGGACTCGTCAACATTGCTGGGCTGTTGACGAGTCTTCTGGCTGTGCCAGAAGGAGCGCGATCACCGGTGAAGAGCGCATGGAAGCGAGGCGTGCCGCTGCTCGGCCACTATGGACAGCTACCAGGAGCGCAGCCCCAACGATGTGTTGAGATTTATTTTGATTGATGTGTTGTTGTGGGGGGTTTGGGTTAGGGTCAGACATTTTGGGTTTGGCTGCCTCTGCCTGCCTGTTTGGGGTTCCCAGCCTCCTCTGCCTGCCTGGTCTCTTCTTGACCTGTTCAACAGTTGAATTGTCCAAGACAAAGGCCTCTGCCTGCCTGCTTTGGGGTTCCCTGCCTCCTCTGCCTGCCTGGTTATTTTGGGTTTGTCTGCCTGGTCTGTTCTTGCCAAAATCAGTTGCAGAGTTTTGAAATAAAAAGGCACACTTGTGCCTTTATTTAAGCCACACATCTGAAGTAGCCTTATTTTGTTGGGGGGAAGCCCCACTGATTTTAATAGGGACTCGTGGAGTCAGTTTTGGGAGTGACTCAGGACTCGTGACTCGTGAGTCACCATTTTGGACCAAGGACTCGGACTCGGACTCAAGACTCGGGTCCAAAGACTCGTGACTCGACTCGTGACTCGAGACCAAGGACTCTTCAACATCCCTGGTGGTGTTATGTCCAAAGGGTAGGGAGAAAAGCTGGATCTAGGAGCAATTATTATTGTTTTGAGGTGGAGATGTTGCAGGTGGGTGTGGGAGGCATTGTTTGGGGCCAGGGATAGTTGTAGTAGGCTATCTCCAAGTCAGTTCAGTTCTCTTAATAGGTATTTTGGGGGGTTGCTTCCACTCCTTTACTGCTGCTGGGCATTGCTCTTTCGCAATCAGCTTAAAGTGGTGTCTATGAACACTGTGCCTCCACATGGCATGTAACATAACGCAATATTCTCCATAACAATCCCACAGTGCCATGAGCTGGATCTGAAGTAGGTTTACTCAGGCGTAAGCCCCATTCAGCAACGGTCTCACTACTCCTGGCTACCAACACCTTAATTACGGTAGCTGTTTCTTCCTTGCCCTTCTTTTCAGTTGCTTCTGCTTCTTGGCTACTGGCTCACTAATTTCTTCCTTTCACTCGTGGCCATGACACATTGCCGACTGGCCCTTTAACGACTTTCCATCTTTGCAGCCAGCGCCATTGCGCATTCATTTATTTTATTGCAATGTTTATTATTCCACTTGCACAGCTGAGCTGCTTTATGAGGAAACGGCCAGGAGGAAACGGCCACTTACGTGGGCAGTGGTTGGAAGAGGCCTCAGCACCGCTTTGCCAGCCTCATGCTGCAACTGCCTTTTAAGTAAAAACAGTTGGCCTTAAAAATAGGGGAGGACAGTGCAAGAAGTACTTGAATACCACGGGGTGGCACCGGCACCACCTGGACTCTCTGTGGAAGAGGAAGGGGGTGAATGCATGGTGCCCATTCTGGAGAATGTGGTGCATACGGGAGCAAGCTGCGTCTCTGTTGGACCCCTTGAGGGAGAATAATTGGGAAGCAGAGCAGTTACAGTTTTTAAAAAATTCCTCCAGACTTTTGACTAGTTTAAATTCCTACCTGCTTGTGGATCTGTTTTCGTTACCAGCTTGTTTCAATGCTTTGAGGAAAATCTCTCCAGGTGGATAGTGGCACTCAAAAGGAACGGCCTCCTGCTCTGGTTGCTCCCCTGGATGTTATGTGAAGAATAATTTTATTGAAAATCATTCTTGTAAACTCTCTTTACAGCACAGAATTAGAAGGGGCCCAGCAGCATCGTGTGTGGAGACCTCAAGTTATTTCTATGTCTGGGTTGGGGGTGGAGGGTGGCTGGACACATTGGCAGTAGAATAATAGGCCAATGATCACATAAATTTGTTAAGTCCCCCAGGAGAGGTTAAGGGCCGGGAGCACGGTTTGTTTCCTCCGCGGCGCCGTGTCATTGCTCCTGGGCCGTAATCAAGTGATCCCGTCGTCGTCGTCTGCCTGCCAGGCCCAGCTGCTCTGGTCAGGGGGGGAACGGGCTGACAAATTCTGAGCAGCAGGAAGCAGGAGCTCTCCTGCGTGGCGGGATGAAAAGCACCTGTCACCTTTGCACGGCCTCGCCGCTCTCTCACGCTGGGAAAGCGCTCCCGTGTTAGCTCCATGCTGGTTTTGGAGCCTGGCTTGAGGAGGGACACTCCATTCCTCCCTTGAATGGGAAGACTCTTCAGGATAATACAACGGGCCCGGCAGGCAGCAGCACAATGGAGCGCTCCGTGAATAGGCTGGAAAAGGCCACAGTGTTGCTCACAGCCGTCGCCCTGGCGCTCCCCTCCTCTTGCAGTGCCCACTTAGAAAGGGGAAGGAGCCAGAGCGAGCGTGAGGGAGTCGTGGGCGGGGGTCCTCTCTCTCTCTGTGACTCAGCAGCATTCTTGGTTATCTGGGCTGCAAGTGCGCCACTGAATGGAGAGATGTTCGAAGGGATGCTTCTTAGAGCATGGCCTCAACTTGACAGCCAGCGTGGTGCAGTGGTTAGAGCGTGGAACTGGGACTGAGGAGACTCTGGCTCAAGTCACCACTCAGCCGTGAACCTTAGTGGATGACTCTGGGCCTGGCACTGACTCTCGGGAAGGACCAGGAAGGCCATACAGGAGGACGTGTTGCTTTGTATGTCAAAGAGGACGTAGTGCCCAGCAGACTAGAAAACCTAAAAGGGGCAGACTCCTCCACAGAAGTGCTGTGGGTGACAATACCTGGCTCCAAAACTAATTTAGTACTAGGAACATGCCATCGTCCCCCAGACCAGAACGCTCAACGGGATCTTGAGATGGAAAATGAAATCAGGGAGGCCTCCAAACAAGGAACTGTTGTCATAATGGGTGACTTCAGTTACCCCCACACTGACAGGATAAATGCATGTTCCAGTATCAGAGGCAGTCTGCCTCTATACTCCAGTCGCTGGGGAACATGGGTGGGAGGGCGCTGTTGCACTCGTGTCCTGCTTGCGGGCTTCCCGTGGGCGGCTGGTTGGCCACTGTGTGAATAGAATGCTGGACGAGATGGACCCTTGGCCTGACACAGTAGGGCTCTTCTTATGTTCTGATGTTTCAGTCGTGAGAAAGAGGTTAAATTTCTCAATGTCCAAAATGACTGTGCCCTAGAACAGTTGGTCATGGAACCGACTGGAGCAGAGACAAACCTAGATTTAATCCTAAGTGGTGTTGCCCAGGATCTAGTACGAGATGCAAGAAGGAGGAACCTGGGAACTATAGGCCAGTCAGTCTGACATCAATCCCCGGGAAGATTTTTGAGCAGATTATAAAGAAGTCAGTCTGCAAGCACCTTGAAAACAATGCAGTGATTACTAGAAGCCAGCATGGATTTGTCAAGAACAAATCCTGTCAGACTAATCTGATCTCATTTTTTGATCGGGTAACCTCCCTTGTGGACTGTGGGAATGCTGTGGACATTATATACCTGGACTTCAGCAAAGCTTTCGACAAAGTGCCTCATGATATCCTGATTAGTAAGCTAGCTAAGAGTGGGCTAGATGGAACAACTATCAGGTGGATCCACAATTGGCTACAGAATCGGACTCAAAGAGTGCTTATCAATGGTTCCTTCTCAAACTGGGGAGAGGTAACGAGCGGGGTACCACAGGGCTCGGTCCTGGGCCCGGTGCTCTTCAACATTTTTATTAATGACTTGGATGAGGAGGTACAGGGAATGCTTATCAAATTTGCAGATGACACAAAGTTGGGTGGAACAGCTAATACTCTGGAAGACAGAAACAAAATTCAAAGTGACCTCGATAGGCTGGAGCGCTGGGCCGAAAACAACAGAATGAAATTTAACAGGGATAAATGCCAAGTGCTGCACCTAGGGAGAGGAAACCAAATGCAGAGTTACAGAATGGGGGACACTTGGCTCAACAATACTACAAGTGAGAAGGATCTTGGAATTGTGGTAGATCACAAACTGAATATGAGCCAGCAATGCGACGTGGCTGCAAAGAAGGCAAATGCAATTTTGGGCTGTATTAATAGAAGTATAGCTTCAAAATCGCGGGAAGTGATAATTCCCCTTTACTCGGCACTGGTTAGGCCTCATCTTGAGTACTGTGTCCAGTTCTGGGCACCTCAGTTTAACAAGGACATAGACAAACTGGAGAGGGTTCAGAGGAGGGCAACAAGGATGATAAAGGGACTGGAAACAAGGCCCTATGAGGAGAGACTGAAAGAACTGGGCATGTTTAGCCTTCAGAAGAGGAGACTGAGGGGAGATATGATCGCACTCTTCCAGTATTTGAAGGGATGTCACACAGAGGAGGGCAAAGATCTCTTCTCGTTCATCCCAGTTTGCAGGACACGGAATAATGGGCTCAAGTTACAGGAACCTAGATTCCACCTAAACATCAGGAAAAATTTCCTGACTGTCAGAGCAATAAGACAATGGAATCAACTACCTAGGGAGGTGGTGGGCTCTCCCAGTCTGGAGGCATTCAAGGTGCGGCTGGACAGACATCTGTCAGAGATGCTTTGACCTGGATTCCTGCATTGAGCAGGGGGTTGGACTCGATGGCCTTGTAGGCCCCTTCCAACTCTACTTTTCTATGATTCTATGATTCTATGTAAAGGTTGTTGAACCGATTGGAAACAGCGACCACAGTGTTAGCAGATTTAATGTACATTTAAGTGGAAGATTGCCAAAGAAGTCCAACACAGTCACATTTGACTTCAAAAGAGGAAACTTCTCCAAAATGAGGGAACTGTTAAAAAGGAAGTTGAAAGGGTGTGTGTGTCAAGAGGGGGGGTTAAATCCCTTCAAAATGCTTGGAAATCACTCAAAACCACCACAACAGAAGAATGTATACCACAGGTTACGAAAGGTAGTACCAAATCCAAGAGGTCACCAGCATGGTTAATGAGCAGTGTCAAGGAAGCTATTAGAGAAAAGAAGGCTTCCTTCAAAAAATGGAAGTCTTGCCTAAGTGAGGAAAACAAAAGGGAGCACAAGCTTGCACAAAGGAGATGCAAACAGACAATAAGAGATGCAAAAAAAGCATATTTTGAGGATCATATTGCTGACATCAAGGCCAACACTAAACAGTTCTTTAAATATATCAGAAGCAGGAAATCAGCTAGGGAGGCAGTTGGACCACTGGATGATAATGGAGTTAATGGAGTACTAAAAACCTAAGCATATAGGAACATAAGAAGAGCCCTGCTGGATCAGACCAAGGGTCCATCTAGTCCAGCATTCTGTTCACCCAGTGGCCAGCCAGCTACCCACGGGATCCCACAAGCAGGACATGAGCGCAACAGCACCCTCCCACCCATGTTCCTCAGCAACTGGTACTGAGATGCAAACTGCCCAGGATACTGGAGGTCATATACAGCCATCGTGCCCATGAATTTGCCTAATCCCCTTTTAAAGACATCCAAGTCCTCAGCCATCACTACATCTTGCGGTAGCAGATTCCATACTTTAGCTATGCACCATGTGAAGAAGTACTTCTGTCACAAGGTATGACTCTAACATGTCTTGCTGATAAGAATTCATTGTATTTCATAGGAGTGTTGTTCATTTTATAATGTGCGTATGCTAACAGTAGTTCTCTGTGTGCTCTGAGCTAGCTTTAAGTGCAAAGCTGTGTTCTCGGAACTGGGGCGAGGGAGCTTGCTGCAGATGGCTTGGATAGTTCTGGGAGTGAAGAAAAGCTCCTTGCCTGCCTCCTCCTCGTGAGGGGATGGACCTTCGCAAGGGCGCATCTGAAGCGAGCTGTAAGCCTGGCTGTGCTAGGGAGAGAGGCCCTGCTGAGGTCATGGCGGGCTGGAGCTATGACCGAGCCCAAAGCTCCTGGCTTGGCCAGGCTGCACAGATGTGGGCCTAAGATAAAGGAACTAGAACTAATGTAAGGTAGAACGTTATAAACTGTAAGATTTTGACATGGATGGCTTTGATATATAAAAGGTGGAGCAACATGGCATTTCACTGGACCACTGCAAACCCCAGTCAAGAGTAGAGCCCTTATGGCTACAAGTGATCATTCCAAAGCCTTCCCTGATGTTTAACACATCCTGCAAGGCTTTTTCTTTTTCTTTTTTCTTTTGCTTACCCCAATCAGGATGCTACTTCCCACCTCATTCTCTATTGTCCCTACTCTAAAAAAGGGTTTCCTGTATGCCCAATTAGGGGAGAATGGCCCCCTCTTAACAAAGCACCCCAGGGAGTGACCCAGGCTTTCCTGCCTGGCTCTGGTGCAAAAGAGAAAGGAAATCCATGAGCTGGGACCAAAGGAACTCATGGTTTCCTTTAGTATCAAAGCACTGATGTCATTAATCTGGTTCCCAGGTGAAATTTCTATCGGACGAAGAAGAAGGAGCCACGGGAAGTGTGACCCAGTCCCCAGCTCTTACTGAGGTGCTAGACTTGTGTCTGAGCTGTGCGGCTTCAGACCGGGTGTTCCAGAGACGTTTGGGGTGCAGATTGATATAGACTCCAATGGCAAACTGAGACTGCAGAACTGCAAACAAAAAAGCGTGAACTAGGAACCCATTCCAGCCCTCTGGGAGGGGCCACAGCTCAGCGGAGCAAATGTCCTTTCCTGTGTCCTCCTCGCTATCCATCATGTATTCACACATGCACACAAACACATGGCCCCCCTTCCTCCTCCTCCTCCTCCTCCTCCTCCTCCTCCTCCTCCTCCTCCTCCTCCTCCTCCTCCTCACAGCAAGCACACGGAAAACCAGACTCACTCACCTTCAGGCTCCCTCCAAACCTGCCCCCCCAACCTGTGCTACCCCTTCTGTACACGGCCTGCGGTCTCCAGTTAAACTGCCTTGTGGGAGGAAGGAGGCAGGCAGGCAGGCAGGCAGGCATGAAGCACCAATGGTGAGGAAAGATTTCTGCTTTGCACGGGCAGGCAGCTGCCCTCCCTTGGAAGCAGATCCACAGGTAAGGGAGGGCTCCAGCCAACCGGGTTGCCTCTTGAAAAGTTGTGCAACACAGCTGCTCTTCATGAGCAGGTCTACTCACAAGTAAGTGCTGTTTCAAGGAGCAGTCTACCTGGAGGCAACATTTCCAGCACAACTTAAGCCCTGTGAGGAATATCGCTGGGGAGGAAAGTCCTTTTTTTTCTTCCCAGCAATAGCAACCAGAAGTGGAGCCCAAATCAGGGGCGCCACCTGTCATCTGGCATGGGCGGCACCAGCCACTTGGAGCCAAGGACAGGATGGGCTGTGGCAGAACCTACAGGGGGGTGGGAGGAAGAATGTCCTTCTGCCTGCTGCAAGAGAAAGGCATGAGTGCTTCCATGCCTCTGAAATATGTCATTTGTGCAGGCCCAGAGTCGTGGGAGCACTCCTGGCTGCTTCCACATGTGGAGAACACAGGATCCTGCCAGAGTTGAGCAATCTGGGAAATATGGGGAGGAAACACAGCCCTGTTTGCTGCCTGAGAGCTCTGCTCCCTGCTCTCTACCGCGCCCTCTCCATGCAGATGTCTTAAGCAACTTTCCGTTCCCTCCCTCTCCCCTGCCCCGCCGCTCCAAGCAACTGCTTTCCAGCAAATTATTTCTGTAAGATCTTGCCTGTGCCATAGACAAAAGCCCAGGTATGGCGCCTCGGCATGTGCCTGACCTTTCACATCTTTGGACAAATGTGCAGCAAGCGAGAGCGGGCGGCACAAAGGGAGCCCGGGGCTGGACGGAGCAGTGACCTTGCCTGCCACAGCTACCTGCTGCTCCACCACAATGGAGACCACGTCCTGGGGAGGATGAGAAAGGGCCCCCGATCATCATGCGCCTGGCAACCACGGCTCTCTTCATTATCCCAAGCCAATTTCTTCAGAAGAGAAGACAAACCCCTCTTGGATAATAAAGAAGTAACAAATGGAGAAGAAAGGCCATTGGAAGGTGTCGTAACCCTGCCCACAGGGAAAATGTCAACATCTGTGTGACTCACTGCAGAACCAGCCACAGCTGTAATGATTCAGTGCGCCTCCGAAAGGGGAAAGCAAAGGCTACACTGTTCAGTGTTGGGATAAAGGTTGCGGGTGCTTCTGTCCACGCCTTTTCCAGCGCTGCTGGACCAGGCTCTAATGCCCACCTACCTGGTTTTATTTGCAGCACTGGGATCCGGAGGCAGGGGCGGGGCGGCCAAAAAAGGAGCCGCCAGAGAGAGGGGGCCCGAGGGAGCCCACCTCCACCTCCACACACTGGGAGCAAGGGAAGGAGCCACAGGCTTCAGAGGAAATACTGTTGAACAAGGGTTTCTTTTGACAGTCCATTTGCAGAGAGAACGGCACATCACAGGCCTAATCCGCTTAGCAGCGCTGGTGGCATGGAGTGTCGGTGGAAAGGGGGGGACATCTAATGCGAATGTAATGGAGATTTGCCTAAAAGACAAAAGTTCTTCTTGAACTCTGATCTGGACAGGCAGACGGGTTTCTTTTCAAAATCAGTTTTGGGACAACATTGGCTGTAATCCACATCCTCTTGGAGGTGTCTAGCGTGTATGGGTCTTAGAGATACTGTTTTATATGATGGGTCCAGTTCGGCCTGGCCAAATGCTCCCAGAAGGGGCTGCTGGGAGACTATTGGCTGACCCAGTGGCTGGACTTCTGTGGGGGGCCCTTTTAAGTGAGGGGAGGCCGGGGGGCTGCCTTGGTGTACCTGGTCACTGGTCCATCTATTTATTTATTATTTTATTATTAATATTTATTTATCGCCCATCTGGCCGGCAACCGGCCACCCTGGGCGATGTACACAGAATAAAATACATAAATGCAATAAACTACATTAAAACAATATAAAAATTTTAAAATCTTAACCCACCCCATATTCCCGCCTGAACAACCAGGTTTTTAATGAGCGACGGAAGCTCATCAGAGAGGGGGCATGGCGGAGGTCACTCGGGAGAGAGTTCTACAGTACGGGGGCCGCCACAGAAAAGGCCCTCTTCCTCGTCCCCACCAGTCTAGCTGCTCTGGCTGAAGGGACAAGGAGAAGGCCATCCGTGGCAGATCTTGTTGAGCGGCCCACTTGGTGTTGCTGGAGACGCTCCTTGAGATAAACTGGACCAGAGCCGTATAGGGTTTTAAAGGTCAAAACCAACACCTTGAATTCAGCTCGGCAAGCAACTGGTAGCCAGTGCAAATCCTTCAGCACTGGCGTGATGTGATCCCGCCGGCGGCTGCCTTTAACCAGGCGAGCCGCCGCGTTCTGTACCAGCTGCAGCTTCCGAACCGTCTTCAAGGGTAACCCCACGTAGAGCGCATTACAGTAGTCTAGGCGAGAGGAGACCAAGGCATGAACCACTGATGGGAGCAGGTGATTAGGAAGGTAGGGGCACAGCTGCCGTATCAGATGGAGTTGATACAGCGCCGCCCAGCTCACAGCTGCCACCTGAGCCTCCATGGACAGCTGGGAGTCTAGAATGACTAGACTACCCTTCAGGGGTAGATGTACCCCATTCAGCACCAGGTCAACATCCCCTAACCTCCCCTTGTCTAGCCCAGCCTTGCCTGCTTGGAGTGGTAGCAGCGGGGTCTGTCCCGTGACATCCGCTCTTAATGGTGGGGACTGAGGGACGGAGCCTTCCGACGCAAAGGGTGCGCTTTGTTCCCCCCGCATTTTGACCAGCGCGCCACCCCCACCCCCCTCTTCTTTCCTTTAGCCCCATCTTGAAGAAGCATCTTGAAGAAGCAGGATTACGGGAAGATGCCCCTGCAGCGAAGTGCTGCCCACGCTCGGCTCGTGGCTGCTACGGCTGTGTCCCACCCACCCACCCCTGCGCTGGTGTGGCTCTGCTTTTCTTTCGCAGCACAAAACAGGACATGATGAGCCCATCTCAGAGTTTTGCATTGTGGTGCAATAAAAAGGCAGCCCCTGTTTGGAGTCCCTTCCAAGGAGGCGTCCGGCAGAATGTGATCCCGGGGGATAATGCAGAGCATTTTGCAGAGCAAAATGCGGACAAATGTTTTGTAACTATTTTTTTTATAATGCAATAGAAGTTATTTTTATTACTGAGAGAGCCAGTGTGGCGTAGTGGTGAGAGTGTTGGACTGGGACTCGGGAGATCCGGGTTCTAGTCCCTGCTCGGCCATGAAACTCACTGGGTGACTTTGGGCCAGTCACGGACTCTCAGCCTAACCTACCTCACAGGGTTGTTGTGAGGATAAAGTGGAGAGGAGGAGGAGGATTACGTAAGCCGCCTTGGGTTCCTTTCAGGAAAAAAGGCGGGGTATAAATATAATAAAGAAATAATAATTTAAAAAAAATAATCAGCATCGCTCCTGCTGTCGAGCACAGCTGGCAGCTGCGGAAGCCCCAAGTGCCCCCAGAGGCGCACCATCCTCAGCTGGCGCAGCTGCTCTCCTCAAAAGCCCCCCCCCCAGGCGGGAGGCACCGCTCTCCTGGCCTGGCAATCTGTTGTCCCCCATAAGAGCAAGAATGCCAGAAGGGCCCTGAAGCGGGACCAGACTAAAACGCCCGTCGAGGCCAGCATTCTGCTCCCAGGGGGCACAACCAGAAGCCCACCATCGAGGAGGCATGGAGGCAGCGGCCCGCCCCCGCTGCCCCCTCCTTAGTATGTCTCCAGCATCCAGTCCTCGGAGGTATTCTGCCTCTGGTCATGGAGGTTTCATCGAGCTAAGAGGTGGGGCTCTGCTGGATCACACCAGAGGTCCATCTAGTCCAGGGGAGGGCAACCTGGTGCCCCTCAGATGTTCTGGACTACAACTCCTATAAGCCCCAGGCAACATGATCAACAGTCAAGGTTTCTGGGAACTGTAATCCAAACCATCTGGAGGGCAGCGGGTTACTCCGCCATGGACTCGTCCGCCACCCGCTCCTCCCAGTGTCTAGCCAAACGCCTCCAAGGAACCCAGGAGCAGGGCACGCGTGATGGCAAGACTGCTTCGGCTGCAGGTTGTTGCCAGCCGCCTTGGAGGCTGTGAGCACGGAGGAGCGATGCAGCAATCACTGACTGGGTTTGCAAACACAACAACCCCTCTTGGGTTGTTATCCGCAGTGGGTTGCCATGTTGTTGTGCTAACCCAGGCCCATCCCCGCGGGGTGGCTTGTCCGAGGGCAACAAGCCACCCTGACGAACCAACGGTTGTCCTACTAGGCCGAGGGCTTGTGGTACCCACGATGGGTTGTCATGTCATCCGCGCCTGGGCGACCGGCCCCATCCCGGGTCCTGGGAATCAGCTAGCGAGCCCTTGCCACTCTTGCCAAGCGGCACTCGGAGGCATCTGGCACTCGCTTGCTGCCCTCCCAGCTGCAATCACAAGCTCTTTCCGGCTCACCGCAGTTTTTTGTCCCTTTACCCTTTCCCCCCGCAGATTGCAAAGTCCAGCTTGACAGCCGGCTTTTGCAATCCCCGTTTTGACAGTCACGGACAGCCCCTTTAAAACGCCTGAGCAGAACCTTGGCTTGGAGGGTCTGTCAGTGGTTGGCAAACATTTTTTAAATTATTATTTTAGCACACACAATCTGCACAAAAATTTTCATTTTTTTATTTTTTTTTAAATTTAGCCACATTTGCGCAACTGCAGAAATTGGGACCTTCCATTGGGCAATGTCAGGGGTGGGGATACAATGCAGAGCGCAGCAGCTACCAACCCTCGACATTGACCCAAACTCCAAACAGGCTTTTTCTTCTCTTTGCTTTCTCTTGACAGCTGTCAAAAGGCAAACTGTCAAGGGAAACCAAAGCCAAGAGTGATCTTTGCTCATGAAAAGGGGGTGGTGAGATTTACACCCCCTTTGCAGCAAGATCCTCTATCTATCTATCTATCTATCTATCTATTTATTTATTTATTTGCCCAGATGGTCCTCAAGGTAATGCACATTTTGCACTTTTCCCCAAGACTCCAGCTGCTCAGGAAAGAGGAAAAGTGCATCCCACCCCCTTTTCTGGGGAAACTCGGGGTCCCCTTTAAAAGGGTTATTTTGACTGGGGCATATACAGCATATACAACCACCCAAAAATAATTTAAAGAAATGTTTGCCAACCACTGACATTCCCTCCAAGGTGCCCCTTGGGCACTTCGAAGGCGCTGTCAGTGGCTGTCAAAATGGGGATGGCGAAAGCTGGCTGCCAAGCCGTACTTTGTGATCTCTGCAAAAAAAAGGGTAAAGGGACAAAAAGCCACGGCAAGCCAAAAACGGCTCACAATTACGGTGAGGAGAGAGAGACAAGTCAGTCTTTCTGCTGTGTCGCCTGGGATACCCGTGGGAGGACTGACGGGGAGGAAGGGGAGAGAGAGGGTGAACGATCCACTGTGAGCCCGATCGTCTGTCAGGCGCATCATGGATTGTTTGGCCAACAACCAACCCACTGTGGCTTATTGCCATGGTGGGTTAGTGTGATGTGTGAGATTGTATCCAGTGTTAGTCCTACTTAAAGTGGACCTGTTGGGGGGTGCCAGTTTGCTTCCTGTTCTGCCACAGGTGCAGAAGGAGCTCGTAGAGGCAACATGCAACATGCTTGTGTGGTGGATTGCGCTTCCATCATCTTATTCATAGATTCAAAGGTCTTATAGAGTTGGAAGGGGCCTACAAGGCTATCGAGTCCAACCCCCTGCTCAATGCAGGAAACTAGAGGAGGGGGTCTCCCATCCAAGTAATAACCAGGCCTGACCCTGCTTAGGGTTCCATGCTCAGACAAGCTGAGCCAGCGTGAGCCACAGGCCTCTTATTTCCTGGGCTGCAAGTTGTCAGGTAGTGTAGACTCGCCCAGAAGAGTGATCCCCCGGCCTGCACTGCTGTGCCACACCAGTGCTGGAGTCACGAACGTCCAGCCAATCTGAGATCCAGGCCCCGACAGCTTCAAAGTGTGTCTTGGAGCCCCAGAGAGCTGGGAATTAGGCAGAGAGGCACTAGCTGGAGAGATTGGCACTCCCCTGAGTTCCTTTTGTGCTTCTCCCCTTAATCAAATCTGCTATTTTGCTACTCAAAATTGGTTTCCGGGGGGGGGGTGTGGAGGGGGGGGGGAAGCAGTCATTCTTTAGCATGTCCGGTGATTTGTACCCAACACACACACACACACACTCCACCAGCAGCAACACCAAGTGAGTTTTCCTTTGGGAACTACAATCCCAGGCTTTGGTGTTGACTCCAGGCATGAGTACAATTTCACACCCACCTGTTTGCAGACGAAATTTAATTTGCTCAATTCTTCATGCCCTTTTCCTGCAAAATCAGCAACTGACTGAACTTCAGGATTAGGAAGGAAAAAGAGGGGCTTCCTGGACAGATGGGGAATTGTTCCTGGTTTCAGCTAGTGAGAACAAAGGGCAAGTAGCCAGAGAGGGGCTATTATGACCAAGAATTATTCCTACACCAACGGTTCACCAAACGGTAAAATAGGTAAGTATGTATACCTGCATACGCGCGCGCGCACCCCCCCCCCCACCATGCAACTGTAATGGTAACATTAAACACATGACCATTCAAAATTAAAGTTTGGGGAAATGTATGGATAGAGAATCTGAGAATGTCCTCTTGAAAATTCAAAATTTGAGAACCTGAATCCCGGCCCTGCCAGTTAGGCTCTGTTCCCTGCCTAAAGGTTAGTTTCCGTGTATGGCAAAGTCTGCCTGCCGTGTCATACGGAATGTGGCCAAAGTGTGCCTGTTAGTTATACGCAATGTGTCCCGGGCGTGTGGGTTCCCACCACAGGTGTACAGGTGAGGGGTGGGCAACATGTGGCCCTCCAGATGTTTTGGCTTATGGTTCCATCAGCCCCAGCCAGTGTAGCCAATGCTGAGGGATCATGGGAGTTGTAGGCCAAAAGATCCAGAGGGCTGCAAGTTGCCCACCCCAAACATCAGGGGTGGGCAACTTCTGGAGGTCCATGGGCCATGCCCCCCCCCACACCCAGGCCTTGCCACAGGCCATGGGGCATTATAAAGTCTGCAGGACACCCCCCCCCTGGTCAAAATTTTTGGTTTGCCTCTGAAATTCAGCAGCAAACTGCTCCATAGGATACAGAGCACTACAATGGTTAAATTTAACCCTTTTAGTGCTCCGTAACCACTACGGATGCCTTTCTTCTTTTTAGAAAAATGGGGGGCACCAAGGGGCAGCAGCAGGCCACAGTGGGAGGCAGGGGCCTCATGTGCCCGTGGGCTGCATGTCGCTGACCCCTGCTATAGATGGTGCCTTTAAAGGGTATTCGGAGACTTTAGCCGCTGCAGTCAGACTCTTGTTCGGTGCACGTTGCTCGGATTACATTACGCGGGTCTTTCGGCAGTTGCACTGGCTGCCAATTGGTTTCTGGAGCCAGTTCAAAGTGCTGGCTCTGTCCACCTATAAAGCCCTCGATGGCTTGGGGCCAGTGTCGCGGAAAGGCTGCCGCCTTCCATAGCGGGCTGCCTATACTTCTCTGTACTTTACTATCTTCATCTCAGGCTGTGCTTTATGTCCCCCCACCCAGTGAGGCGAGGTTGGTGGGAATGCATGGCAGGGGCTTTTCTTTGGCCGCACCCCGATTGTGGAACTCCCTCCCAGGGGGGGATGAAACTAGCTCCTCCATGGCTTGCTTTTCGGTGGGCAGCGAAGACTTTTTGAAGTTTTGCTCAGCATTCAGTGATTGTTAGTGAGGAATCAACTGTTGGATCCACAGCCGTGACTTCTATGGCTCCACCTTTATGTTTGTTGTTGAAATGGATTTTACGTTTTGTATTATACCCTGCCTTGAGGGCCTATTGGCTGAAAAGTGGTATAAGAATATTTTGATAAATAAAATTATGCATGGTGAGGAGAAACTGGAGTGAGAGAGAAATTTCTCCTTCATAGGACCTGTGGCTTATGCTGGCTCAGCTTGTCTGAGTGTGGAAAGCTAAGCAGGGTCAAGCCTGGTTATTACTTGGATGGGAGACCCCTCCTCTAGTTTCCTGCATTGAGTAGGGGGTTGGACTCGATGGCCTTGTAGGCCCCTTCCAACTCTATGATCTATGAAATCTATGACCAGAATTGGGGGGATTTATTTACTTATTACATTTCTATACAAAGAAATGCAAAGCTCTCTGGGCAGTTCACAAAACAAGATTTAAAACCGATACAATACAGTACTTAATACAATAGCATACTGAAACATAATGTCAAAACATTCTAAAGGTTTCCTGAATAACACTGATGGGCGGTAGATTCAGGACAGAGAAAAGAAAGTGCTTCTTCATGCAATGTGCATAATTCATTGCCACAAGATGTGTCAGTGGTCTCACCCTTGGATCTCGTAAAGAAGGGATTGCACAAGTCGTGGAGGCGGGTGTGTGTGTGTGTGTCCATCAAGCTCTTTGCCAAATGGGGCCTTCCTCGCACCACTTTGTGTCCCGGCTGCGATGGCTCTGACCCCGAGAGCCTGGCCAAGGTTTTCTCCTCTTCACTCTGACTTCCTCGCTCCTGACGGGCACCGCCCAAGAGATGCCCTGGAGACCCGCAGGCAGCCACATCAAGGAAGCAGAGCGGCTGCAGATCATGGGCAGAGCAGAACATCTGGCTTGCCCTGCATGCAGACGACCTCAGGCTCAATCCAGCTCGATGGAGCTCAGGGAACAGAGCTCAAAAACCCCTCTGCCATAGACACGGCGGGGCTAGGGAGTTGCCTTCTGTTCAGGAAGCTTCGTAGTAGGTGCGGCTCCCAGTCACAAGCGAGGCAGCAGCTGGGCTGCAGTTTGCTGCTTCTGGAGAAAGGGTGTCCGAGTCCTCTCACAGCCGCAGTCAGAGATGTGTGTTTCTGGGGAAAGAGTGTGTGTGTGTGTGGGGGGGTACCCCACAATCACTTGGCAAGGCTCTGAGGGGTCAGGCAGGGCGGGGGCAGACATCCGACGTTGCTCGGCTTGTGCTCTCAGCCACAGTCAAGTGTGCTGCCTCAGCGAGTGCGAGGAAGTGTGTGCGTGTGCAACACTCCTGCTCGGATGTCTCGGCTGCTGACTTGGGAGTGGAGCCAAGCTGTTTTCTTGCCAGGGAACATCCGCTGTGGAAACCGAGGAGGAGCTGACAAGCCAGCGAGAGCCCCTGGCGCGCGGCCGGCCTCTGCGCGATGGAGCAAACAGGCCCGCCAGGTGTTTCTGATTTGCGTGCTTGGCAGGGATGCGGTGGGGGGGGGATTTGAGGGGGGATTGGAAAGCCCCACAACGATCATGTCACATCTCAGGGTGTGGGGATTCTGGAATGGATGAGTCCCAGCTGTCCTTAGACTGTGTGGCTTTGGGCAGGCTGCGGAAGGCGCTGCAGAGATCCCGTCCTTATGTGGCTGCTGCCAGAGCCGGGAGGGCTTGAAAGGCTCCAGCGTCTATATTCTGGCTGGTCTACCCACCGCCAGAGGCATTTTGACAGCAGACACGAGGAGCAGGCCAGGCAAGAGAGGGCCGCCACGGAGGGCTGGCTTGCAGGGCTGGCCTGCCACGACTGGGCCCACCCTGCAAGTGGCAAGCCCCTTTTGTACCTTTGAGCTGGAAGGGCTGCCTCTCATGCACAAAATGTGTGTCGGTACAAGCCCCGGTTGCACAGCTGCAGCTTTACACTCCAAATGAATAGTCATCTCTGGCCTCCTGGGGAGGGGGACACACAGCTGTTTTGCCCCCGTTGCCGCTGGCATGTTTGCCGAGTCTCCATACTGAAGCTCAAGCAGGCTGCTCGATGGAAAACGGAAAGCCCTCTCAGGGCAAGCAGGCAGTCGTCTCGGCCTGTCCTGGCACATCTGCAGTGTGTGGGGCAGAGGGATCCTCCTCCGTGGTTCCATGGGCTGGATCTGCTCAGTCGTGGTGATAGGGGGCCTTTACCTCGCCACTTTCCCGAGGCTTCTGCTTCCGGAATCTTTGCGGGATTAAGATCAGCTCCTTTACATGTGTTCCCACCCCCCTGGGGCTTTTCTTTCTCTGCCTTTCTATATGTTCCATTGCGCAAACACAAGGTGGCGCTGTGGAATAGAAGAATTGCGCAAATACATGAGGGTCTCATTGTGGTTCATTTGGCCATTTTCAGATAACAGTACACTTTCCTCGCTCTAAAAAAATAGCCGCAGAAATGCTTGCAAAGCACAGGAAAGGCCCTGGAGGATGAGGACCTTGTGTAAAGCACCCGCAAACTACCACGAGTGAGTGAGGAATCACAAACCCACAATAAATGCCTCATGCAGAGAAGCCCATGGTGGGTGAACTAGTGACATCTGGTGTTGTGGGGAAATGATCCCCTGCGTTGTTTTTTTAGAGAGGTTCTTGGAGAGGAAAGTTTATTAGTGAATTCAGGGATGGCATCTGAGCACAGTCAGGCACGCCAACAAGAAATGAAAGGGAGACTCTTCCATTTATACCAAATAGCATCAGGTAGAGATCAGGTAACAATGAGTCCGTACAAGGAAACGGGAAACGCAAGATAAGAACAAAAGACCAGACCTTGCCCATCTTCCAGCCATCATGGCTTTACATAAGGTAATCAGTTCGGTCTAGAGCAAGGGAGACTTGGCTCACAGTGGCCTTCATGGCTCACAGAGAAGGGACTGGGCCATATCGTCAAGGCCCCCGGGGCATGTTCCTGGAAGGTCAAAGGCAGGGGTGTTCTGACTCGCCCTCCCAGGCCTTCTCCCTTAAACTGAAGCCTGGACAGATTTTACAATCTCTTTCACCTCCCCACTGACCTGGCTGCGCTTAGGGGGTTTTGTGAGCGTTTGGGAGACGGGCTTGTGTGGTGACATGGAGAGTGCTTGGGCTTTAGGTGTCCTCAACTCTGTGGGCACAAATCCCTGATCAAACCACGATGTTCACCACGAGGCCTCAGCCTAACCTCCTCAGATGTTTGCTGTGATGATAACAATCGCGAGATAAAAACTGTAAACGTCTTTGCACATCAGTTCTCATCAGTTCTATGGAAACACTCTCGGTCAGTGGAAAGCACTGGTAATAATAGAAAGCCCTTCAGGAACAATGGAAAATATGTAGTAAGTAAAAACAGGGCAACTCCGGTGAGGCATTGGACTATCTCTAATTCCATCAGGCCTCACAGCAGCAGAGTCAGAAGGCAGAGGAGGGAAATGAAAATAAGCTGGAAGGCGAAGATGTGAAGAAGATGGAATTGGCAATAAGACAGAGAATGCCCCGACCTGCTGGCCCTGTGGGGTGGGTGGCCACTTCTGCTGCCTGCCAGGGTCCCAGGGTGACCATGCTCCGTTCAGGCTTCAGGGTATGTACTTTCCAGCACAGTCTGTCCCACTGTATCGCTTACACAGAATGTAACCTCTTAGCCTGATTTTTACTCCACTTCCTGGTTCCCCCCCCCTGGAAACAGGTACAAAAAGTGGCACCCCCACCCCCATTGCTCTGTTCCCATGTGCAGCAAAGTCCCATTAGTGCTACTTATGTGGGGAAACATTACCATCCCTGGTTGTCTGCCTGGTCATTAAAAAATTGAGGTGACTGCATAGATGCACTAGAATCATAGAATCATAGAAAAGTAGAGTTGGAAGGGGCCTACAAGGCCATCGAGTCCAACCCCCTGCTCAATGCAGGAATCTAGGTCAAAGCATCTCTGACAGATGTCTGTCCAGCTGCACCTTGAATGCCTCCAGAGTGGGAGAGCCCACCACCTCCCTAGGTAGTTGATTCCATTGTCTTATTGCTCTGACAGTCAGGAAATTTTTCCTGATGTTTAGGTGGAATCTAGGTTCCTGTAACTTGAGCCCATTATTCCGTGTCCTGCAAACTGGGATGATGGAGAAGAGATCCTTGCCCTCCTCTGTGTGACATCCCTTCAAATACTGGAAGAGTGCGATCATATCTCCCCTCAGTCTCCTCTTCTGAAGGCTAAACATGCCCAGTTCTTTCAGTCTCTCCTCATAGGGCCTTGTTTCCAGTCCCTTTATCATCCTTGTTGCCCTCCTCTGAACCCTCTCCAGTTTGTCTATGTCCTTCTTAAAGTGAGGTGCCCAGAACTGGACGCAGTACTCAAGATGAGGCCTAACCAGTGCCGAGTAAAGGGGAATTATCACTTCCCGCGATTTGGAAGCTATACTTCTATTAATACAGCCCAAAATTGCATTTGTCTTCTTTGCAGCCACATCGCATTGCTGGCTCATATTCAGTTTGTGATCTACCACAATTCCAAGATCCTTCTCACTTGTAGTATTGTTGAGCCAAGTGTCCCCCATTCTGTAACTCTGCATTTGGTTTCCTCTCCCTAGGTGCAGCACTTGGCATTTATCCCTATTAAATTTCATTCTGTTGTTTTCGGCCCAGCGCTCCAGCCTATCGAGGTCACTTTGAATTTTGTTTCTGTCTTCCAGAGTATTAGCTGTTCCACCCAACTTTGTGTCATCTGCAGATTTGATAAGCATTCCCTGTACCTCCTGATCCAAGTCATTAATAAAAATGTTGAAGAGCACCGGGCCCAGGACCGAGCCCTGTGGTACCCCGCTCGTTACCTCTCCCCAGTTTGAGAAGGAACCATTGATAAGCACTCTTTGAGTCCGATTCTGTAGCCAATTGTGGATCCACCTGATAGTTGTTCCATCTAGCCCACTCTTAGCTAGCTTACTAATCAGGATATCATGAGGCACTATTCTGGGTATTTCTTCTCTCTCTCTCAATCCTGGCTTTGCAAAAATGTGGCTTCTTGCACTGCAAAGGTGCAAAAGTGGGGTATAACAGGAGCCACCTTAAGGTCCTGGAAATTTGCAGGGAGCGTCCAAGAACCATGGTGGAGCATGCATAAGGTCAAATGCTCTCTTCAAAGAGTTCTCAAGACGATGGTGAAAGGCTTGCCATGGCTGCGCTGTGCTGGAATGCCTCTGCAGTTCCCAAACTCTCTGCTGGGAGCACCAGAGAACAAGGCCAACAATTCAGCCTCCAGACACTGCTGCAATGCATGTCCATTTCCTATGGGTTGATTACCAGTGAATGATCCAGCATGCATGGCGATAAGAACTTTGCCCATCTGGGAGACAACTCCTTTTGAAAAAGCATTTTTCAAGAGATGTTGAGTGTCGACACAGTTTGCCTCATTTGCAAGACCAGACCTAGAAATCCCTGTCCTCTAGAACAGCCATCCCCAACCTGACACCCTTCATATGCGTTGGACCACAACTCCCAGCATGCCCCAGCATGCACATCTGGAGGCTGCCGGTTGGGAAAGGCTGCTCTAGAAAAGCTGACTTGCATCCATGCCTAAAGCGGCAGCTGCCCCTTTCTGCACTTTTTCCAGCTCTACAATATCCTTTTTTAGGGGCAGTGACCAGAATGCTACTCAGTATTCTAAGTGCAGTCGCACCATAGATTTGTATAAAGGCAGTATGATCTTGGCAGTTTTATTTTCAATTCCTTTCATAATTATGTGACCAACATGGAATTTGCCTTTTTCACAGCAGCCTCACACTGGATCACCATTTTCATCGAGCTGTCCACCACAACCCCAAGATCTCTTGCTTGGTCAGTCACCGCTAGCTCAGATCCCATCAGATTATACTAGAAGTTGGGATTTTTCACCCCAACGTGCATCACTTTACACTTGCTTCCATTGAACCGCATTTGCCATTTTGATGCCCATTCCCCCAGTTTGGAGAGATCCTTTTGGAGCTCCTCACAATCCCTTTTTGTTTTCATCACCCAAAATAGTTTGGTGTCAGAAGCAAACTAGGCCACTTTGCTGCTCACTCTTGATTCCAGATCGTTTATGAATAAGCTGAAAAGCATCGGTCCCAATACAGATCCCTGTGGGACCCCGCTGTTTACATCCCTCCATTGGGAGAATTTACCATTGATTCCTACTCTCTGCTTCCTGTTCTTTAACCAGTTACTGATCCATAAGAGGACCTCTCCTCTATTCTATGACTGCTAAGTTTGCTCAGGAGTCTTTGGTGAGGGACTTTGTCAAAAGCCTTTTGGAAGTCCAAGTAAACAATGTCTACTGGATCACCACTGTCCACATGTTTATTGACACTCAAAGAACTCTAAAAGTTTAGTGAGACAGGACTTACCTTTGCCATCACAATTTGCCTCAATTCCTCTGACTCCCTTCCTAAAAACATCAGGTCAGGCACAGGTATCTGTCGTATATCTTCTGCAGTGAAGACAGATTTTTTATATTATTTAATACATTTTTATACCGCCCAATAGCTGAAGCTCTCTGGGCGGTTTACAATAGTTAAAACCATAAAATACAATATAATATAACTATAAAATTTAAAACCCCACAGATTAAAACAACCAGCAAAGCTAGCAGCAGTTCAAATTACAGTAACAGAGTTAAAAACTACCAGATAAAAATGATTAAGATGATTAAAATGCCTGGGAGAATAAAAAGGTCTTCACCTGGCGCCAGAAAGAGTACAATGTGGGCACCAAGCGAGCCTCTTTGGGGAGCTCATTCCACAACCCGGGTGCCACAGCAGAAAAGGCCCTCCTCCTGGTAGCCACCTGCCTCACTTCCTTTGGCAGGGGCTCTCAGAGAAGGACCGCTGATGAAGATCTTAATGTCCGGGCAGGTACATATGGGAGGAGATGATCCTTCAGATACCCTGGCCCTAAGCCATTTGAATGTTAATACCAGCACTTTGAATTGGGCCCAGAAACAGACTGGCAGCCAGTGCAGATGAGAAAGCACTGGCATAATATGTTCACATTGGCCAGTCCCCGTTAATAATCTCGCTGCCCTATTTTGGACCAGCTGAAGTTTCCGGACCGTTTTCAAAGGCAGCCCCATGTATAACACATTGCAGTAATCCAAACGAGAGGTTACCAGAGCATGGATAACTGTAGCTAGGCTATCTCTGTCGAATCAATTCAGCTTCTCCACAATCTCCTTATCTCCTCTCGCCTAGACTACTGTAATGCGCTCTACGTGGGGTTACCCTTGAAGATGGTTTGGAAGCTACAGCTGGTACAGAACGCGGTGGCTCGCCTGGTTAAAGGCAGCCGCCGGCGGGATCACATCACGCCAGTGCTGAAGGAGTTGCACTGGCTACCAGTTGCTTGCCGAGCCGAATTCAAGGTGTTGGTTTTGACCTTTAAAACCCTATACGGCTCCGGTCCAGTCTATCTCAAGGAGCGTCTCCAGCAACACCAAGTGGGCCGGTCAACAAGATCTGTCACGGATGGCCTTCTCCTTGTCCCTTCAGCCAGGGCAGCTACACTGGTGGGGATGAGGAAGAGGGCCTTTTCTGAGGCGGCCCCCATACTGTGGAACTCTCTCCCAAGTGACCTCCGCCATGCCCCCTCTCTGCTGAGCTTCCGTTGCTCATTAAAAACCTGGTTGTTCAGGCGGGAATATGGGGTGGGTTAAGATTTTAAAATTTTAATATTGTTTTAAATGTATTTTATTGTTTTTATTCTGTGTACATCGCCCAGGGTGGCCGGTTGCCGGCCAGATGGGCGATAAATTAATCATCATCATCATCATCATCATCATCATCATCATCATCATCATCTTCCTTTAGTACTCCTTTAACTCCATTGTCATCCAACAGTCCAACTGCCTCCCTAGCTGGTTTGCTGCTTCTGATATATTTAAAGAATTATTTATTGTTCTCCTTGATGTTGTCAGCAATATGCTCCTCAAAATGCTTTTTTGCATCTCTTATTGTCTGCTTGCATCTCCTTTGTGCAAGCTTGTGCTCTGTTTTGTTTTCCTCATTTGGGCAAGTCTTTCATTTTTTGAAGGAAGCCTTCTTTTCTCTAATAGCTTCCTTGGCACTGCTCCTTAACCATGCTGGTGACCTCTTAGACTTGGTGCTACCTTTCCTAACCTGTGGTATACAGTCTATCTGAGCTTCTGTTATTGTGGATTTGAGTAACATCCAAGCATTTTGAAGGAATTTAACCTTCTTCACTTCCCTTTTACCAGTTCCTTTATTTTAGAGAAGTTTCCTCTTTTGATTCAAATGTGACTGTGTTGGACTTCCTTGTCAATCTTCCACTTAAATATATATTAAATCTGCTAACACTGTGGACACTGTTTCCAATAGGTTCAACAACATTTACATCTCATACTAGGTCCTGGGTGACACCACTTGGGGTTAAATCCAGGGTCACCTCCCCTGTGGTTGGCTCCATGACCAACAGTTCCAGGGCACAGTCTTTTAGGGCATCAAGAAATTTAACCTCTTTGTTGTGACTGGAACATGCATTTACCCAGTCAATGTGGGGGTAATTGAAGTCACCCGTTATTACAACACTTCCTCGTTTGGAGGCCTCCCAAATCATCTTTCATTCAGATAATCTTTCATTCATGCTCAGAACCATTATATCGCATCTGCAGTGTGCGCCAGTGCTCAACCCACACGCGGGAGGTCTGCGGCAATGCGGCATCCTGACCTGATCCCTGCAAGCATCACAGGGCAGCCCAGGGCAGCAGACAAAAGCCGCCCACCGTCTCCGCAGAGATGCACTCTCGGCCTTGGAGAGGATTCTGCGAGTGCGTCCCGGACAGGGGAAGGAAACCGTTGCTCTTGCTTGCTCTGCCCAGTGGGCCGGGCACTGGCCGTGAATGAGGAGCAAGGCCATCTCCCACCACCAGCCTTCCCCTGCCTCTCCATCCCCGTGGGAAAAAATCAAGGAGGAGTTGGACGGAGCTTGGCCCAAAGGAAAATGGGGGGAGAAGACATGATGGGGGGGAAGCCCATGGGCCACGGCCTCCGTTCCCACACCGCCCTTTCCCCAAAGGCCGTGCCAGTGCCAGGCTGGGATTGCAGCCCTGCTCCCATTGTGGACAGGGAGCGGCCTGCCCTCAGGAGGTGAGGTGAGGGCACCCCGGGGAGAGCGAGCGACGGGGACCTGCCCCGCTTGTGAAGGCGGCACTTTCCTGCCCTGGATGCTAATCGGTGGGAATTCTTCTTCGCAAGCAGTGTTTGAGATGGCTCTGTGACGAGGGCGGCCTCAGCGAGCCCACATTGTGCGCAGGGGACAATTAAAGCCTCCCCCTGGCCACATTAGCAGCCCCTTTCTTTTGGGGGGGGGGTCGCTGGGTGCCGAACGGGGACAATGGTGGGAGAGTAGAGACACCGCAGCACCCGCCTTTTGTTTTGTCTTCCTTTGAACCTTCTCAAAAGGCCTGTTCCAAAAGGGGCCGCCCTTTGGCGTCTTTTCAGGAGCTGGGCCCAGGACGGCTGGTTGTTTAGCAACACAGAAATGTGACCTTAATTGACTCCACTCCCGGCTGAACTCCGTAAATCACTCCTCCCACCAGCGGGTGTTTTGTGACTGGGACCTAGGTTGGGGGGGAGGGTATCTCGGAGCAGAGGCTTCTGACGGGGGCAGCCAGCCAGGCATCTGTGTCATGGCTGAGACCCACGGCTGCACATGTGCTGCTGCCGCTGCTGCTGCTTTTCTGACCGTGGTAGTCGCATTAGCTCCTACAACGAACACACCTCAACCTGCTAGACATAGAATCAGAGGCTTGATTTGTACACAATGACAACCTGGGGCTTGTTTGCATCACTGTGCTGGTTCACACTGCCTGATCTCTCCTGCTTCACGCGCGCAGGAGCAGCGTAACAAGCCAGGGATACTCTGTCCCTGGGTTGTTTAGCGTGGCTTGTTGGTGGAGGGACCAGTCGGAGCTGGAACCCAGGGACTCTTCCCTGACAAGCCAGAGTTCTGGGTTCGCACGTCTCGCCCAACAACCTGGGGATGGAGCACGCCCGGGCAGCAACGTGAGCAATCAAGCAGTGTGCACCAGCATGCTCAGTTGTTCCCAACAGTCCCGGGTTTTGAAAACCCTAGGTTGTTGTGATGTGGAAACTGGGACAGAGAGTAGTTATTGGTCTGGCAACATATATCCAGTTACTCAGCATCATGCTAGTCCAGTGTTCTCCAACCTTGGGTCCCCAGATGCTACACTGGCTGGGGCATGCTGGGAGTTGTAGGCCAAAAACATCTGGGGATCCAAGGTTGGAGAACACTGTGCTAGTCGCTACACTAGTCCCGTCGTCCCCCCAGCGTGTGTCCACGGCTGACGGTGCTCTCATGCAGTGCTCTTCTTAGTTGTTATTATAATTATTATTTCTTCCTTTTCTGTGCCGCCCAATAGCTGAAGCTCTCTGGGTGGTTCCCAACAATTCATAACAGACACAAACCACAAATGAAAGAAAAGCAGCATAAAATTCCAATATACAAAATTTAAAACAGAATTTAAAACAATCTGAGCAGCTAAAACAATTTCAATACAACTAGACCAACATAAATGACCCCCATATGCCTGAGACCAACGTAAATGACCATCCATTGAATGCATGAATTGAGGGCAGTCTCAACCTGGCGTCAAAATGATGGCAGAGCTGGTGCCAGGCGGGCCTCAGTGGGGAGATCATTCCAGAATTGGGGGGGCCACCACTGAGAAGGCCCTCTCCCTTGTTGTCACCCTTTAAGCCTCCCTCAGAGGTGCCACTCAAAGGAAGGCCCCAGATGCTGAGCATAGTGTCCGGGTAGATTGCAGTTGGGAGAGGTGCTCCATCAGGTACTGCAGTCCCAAGCCACGTAAGGCTTTACAGGTTAGCACCAGCACTTTGAATCAGGCTTGGAAGCATACAGGCAGCCAATACAAATATATTCGTGTTATATGCTCAAACCTTCTGGTCCCAGTTATTAGTCTGGCTGCCACATTTTGCACAAGCTGCAGCTTCTGAACAGTCTTCAAGGGCAGCCCCACATGGAGTGCATTGCAGTAATATAACTTGGAGATTACCAGAGCAGAGATTACTGAAACCAGGCTAACCTTGTCCAGACAGGGCATAGCTGGCCCACCAGCCAAAGATGGTAGAAGGCACTCCATGCCACTGAAGCCACCTGAGCCTCAAGTGACAGAGATGGCTCAAGGAGAACCCCCAAGCTATGAACCTGCTCCTTCAAGGGGAGTGCAACCCCATCCAGAACAGGTTGAGCACCCTCCATCTGGTCAGAAGAACCATCCACTCAGTCTTGTCTGAACTGAGCCTCAGTTTGTTAGCCCTCATTCAGTCCATTGTCGCAGCCAGGCACCGGTTCAGCACATCCACAGCCTCACCTGCTGGAGATGAAAAAGAGAAATAGAGCTGCATGTCATCAGCATACTGATGGCAACGCACTCCAAAACTCCAGATGACCCCACTCAGTGGTTTCATGTAGATGTTGAATAGCATGGGGGATAAGACCGACCCCTGAGGAACCCCATACTGGAGAGTCCACGGGGCCAAGCAGTATTCCCCAAGCACCTCCTTCTGGAGCCGGCCATCAAAGTAGGGGCGGAACCACTGCAATGCAGAACCCCCCACTCCCAGCTCAGACAGTCACCCCAGAAGGATACCATGTTCGATGGTATTGAAAGCTACTGAGAGATCCAGGAGTGTCAACAGGGCCACACTCTCCCTGATGTAGGTCATCATACAGGGTGACCGAAGCTGTTTCTGTGCCAAAACTTGGCCTGAACCCCAACTGAAATGGATCCAGATAATCAGTCTCATCCAAGAGCACCTGGAGCTGGTTGGCCACCATCTGCTCAAGGACCTTGCCCAGGAAAGGAACATTCGCCACCGGCCAAAAGGTGTTAAGATCTTCCAGGTCCAGAGAGGGTTTCTTCACCGCTGTCTATTTCAGACAGCATCAGTATCAACCGCCCGGGTCATCTCTGTGTTCCAGAGATCAACCAGGGTTTTGACAGGAGCGCCAGCCCTATCAGCTGGAAAAACTCCTATTGCCCTCTGGAAAACCATCTGGATCCATTAGCCTCTGGGGGTGGACCATCTTAATAGGTCCCCCACCCTTGCAGACGGGAAAAGTTTGCCATCATCTAAACTTCCGCAGGCAATGATCTGACCATGACAAAGGGACCAAATCAAAGTCCCCCACCTTCAGATCACCATCCCCCTGCCCAGCTGAAAAAAGAGATCTAGAGTGTGCCCTGCTACATGTGTTGGGCTGATGGCATGTTGGGATAGTCCCATGGTCGTCATGGAGGCCATGAAATCCTGAGCCTCCCCAGACAAGGTGCCCTCAGCATGGATGTTAATGTCCCCCAAAACCAGTGTTTCTCAACCTTGGGTCCCCAGATGTTTTTGGCCTACAACTCCCAGCATGCCCCAGCCAGCATAGCTGGCTGGGGCATGCTGGGAGTTGTAGGCCAAAAACATCTGGGGACCCAAGGTTGAGAAACACTGCCCAAAACCAACAGCCTGGGGGACCTCAACATTGCAACTGAGGCCACCTCTGTCAGCTCAGGCAGGGAGACTGCTGGGTCACGGGGTGGGCAGGATCCCCAGTCTGTCCCGCTGGCCCAACACAAGATGCAAACACTCCAGACCAGTAGGCAGATGGACAGGGAGCCTGGAGAGAGAGAGAGAGAGAGAGAGTTCTCATAGACCATGTCAACCCCAACTCCCCAGTCCTCAAGTCTACCCTGATGCTGAACCAATTACCCCGGGGGGCACAACCCAGAGAGACTAACCCCTCCCTGTTTGCCCACCCGGGTCTCGGTCATGCATGCCAGATCAGCCGCCTCACCCACTATTATGCTCCAGTCCAGCATCCTGTTTTCCACACCAGTCAGCCAGATGGCCACACGGGACGCCCACAAGCAGGACAGGAGGGCCATCCCCTCCTCATGTTGCCCCGCAAAACGTCATCCTGCCTCTGATACCGGAGGTCGTACAAGGTCGCCATTGCGAAGGAGGGACAACGGCATGTCTTGCTTCAAAGCCAAGCAGGTCAAAGCTACGGCCAGTTTCAGGGCCGGTGCTACCATTAGGCCAACTAGGCAGCTGCCTAGGGCGCAGGGCTAAAAGGGGCGCCAGAAACACCTTGAAAAAAAATACAGCGCTCTCAAGTGGGAAGGGGGGGCGCTAAATATCTGATCTTGCCTAGGGCACCAAACTGCCTTGCACCGGTCCTGGCCAGTTTCCCCCCCAAAAAATATGGATCCTGGAGCCTTAAAATATGAGTCATGCCCAATGAAAAGGCAGCGAGAATATTACAGGCTCCCCCCAGCCCTTCAGGGGCATCCAGAGGTGCTTTCAGACAGGTAATCAAAAGGGCCTGTGCACCTGTTCCATCTTTTCCTCCTTGACAGATTTTTGCGGTAAGAAAAACAACAGAAGAAGTGGCAGGGAAACACAGGAGGGCTACCAATGGAAGACGAAAATGTCTGGACTCCCTGTAAAATTCTGTGTTCGAAGCAGGGTGACAGCAGTGTAAAAGCCTCCTCTCCTCTTTCCCAAACATACCCATGGTGGCTCCTTGCCACTTATGCACCACCGAAAAGAGGGTACCTATTTGCATAAAAATGGAAAATGCTAATTTATATATGCAGAGGCAAATTTAGAAATAATCACTGCAATTTAGACAGAAATGCGGCACCGCTCACTCTAGCGCAGTGTTCTCCGACCTTGGGTCCCCAGATGTTTTTGGCCTACAACTCCCAGCATGCCCCAGCCAGCGTAGCTGGGAGTTGTAGGCCAAAAACATCTGGGGACCCAAGGTCAGAGAACACTGCTCTAGTGGGAAAGACTCTGACCAGGTGCCCTGCATGCCCCCCTCAGTCTGCTGCCCCGGTGCTGCGAGCTGTGGATGGGCAGCTGCAAGGCCCCTGCTGGGCTTGCCCCCCCGGAGGGGTCTTTATCTTTAAACTGGACGTGGGCAGGGACAGCCCTTCAAAGAAACGGTGGCTTCAAAATGGAGGGCAGTCCTTGGGCAGGCTTTCAAATAGAGGACCGTCCTCTGTAAAAGAGGACACCTGGCCACCCTACGGGTTTGTGTCTTTCCCCCCAAGTTCTGCCTGTCTTCTTCTTTCCATCAGGAGCAGCGTTCTGGCTTGGTCACCTTTTCCTAATTTAAAAGAGAACAAAGCTCTTGCGTTTTGCTCATGAATGAAAACCTTCAAAACCTGAAGAAAAAGGAGGATGAGGCGATCTGCTGAAGAGGATGTGCCCGGAGTTCTCTGTGTGTGTTGTGGACCAACGTGGAGGATTAAGCTAACTAAATGCAGAAGGAGGACAATTTTTAAAAAAGAGAGTTCTTTTTTCTTTCTTTTTTTTGCATTTTTGTGTGCAAAGCCAAGTGCGGAATAATAAGTGCGGGTGACCGGCCAGATGGGCGATTAATAAATATAATAAATAAATAATAAATAAATAAATAAAGCACGAAAGAATGGTCCTGAGGGGCCACAGGCCCACGTGTGGCTTCCTCTCACTCTCTGCTTGTGCTTCTGCAGAATTCAGAGCAGGGCTTCCCACACATGGCAGCAACTCCGCCTGGGCCAGACTTTTCCGCAGACCTGGCGCTTTATTGCCAAGAGAACTTCCACGTGGCAAGAGGGAGCCAACAAAGCCCCCCTGTATGTGATGGATGTACGTGCGAGCAGGCAGCCTATTTGTATGAAGCCAGGGGGGCTTCTGCCTTAACGGATAATTTGCAAACTCCTGAGGAGAGGTTAAGGGCCGGGAGCACGGTTTGTTTCCTCCGCGGCGCCGTGTCATTGCTCCTCGGCCGTAATCAAGTTATCCCGTCGGCGGCGTGGGGCACCGTCTGGACTGCCAGGCCCGGCTGCCCTTGTCAAGGGGGGGAACGGGCCGACAAATTCCAAGCAGCAGGAAGCGGGAGCTCTCCTGCGTGGCGGGATGAAAAGCACCTGTCACCTTTGCGTGGCCTCGCCGCTCTCTCACGCTGGGACTGCGCCCCCCGGCTGCTGCCTGCCTGCCTGCCTGCCTGCCTGCCTGATTTGCCTCCGCTGCCTCTCATGAGGCCGAGGCGCCGCTCCTCCGAGGGTGCTCCCTCCAAGCCACCTTCTTTGGGCTGCTCCATTGTTAAGCCCCATGGAGGCCGTGTGCTATTTCAGCCATGAAGGAGTCTGGGCGGCCGGCAGGCCCCCACAACGGTCACAGCTCAGGGAGACAACGCAGCCTGGATTTGTCATCACTTCCCAGTCAGGAAATTCAGCAGTGTCCTGTCTGAAAATAGAGAGCGGCCGTCCCAAACGCCGCTCACTCACCGAGTCACTGCCAGCCCCTCTCCAGCCTGGCCCGGCCCATATGCCAGCTGGAGGGGGCACCCAGGGCCGGAACAAATTCTTTCCTCTTCACTTTTGCTCATAAAACCATCTCTCCTCTCTCCAACACATTTCCATATGCCAACCAAACACCTGTGGAGTCTGAACTCTGCTTAAAATGCTTTTCTGGGGTGTTTGATTTCTCAGGTGAAAGAAAGGTTTCAGCCTAAAGGTTGCCCAGAAGCCACATGAGGGCACCTGCTCATGCCTGGCTGTGATGTGTCTGTGTGACGTTGTGGGCCTAGCGATACTTCGATCTCCTTAAGCAACAGCATTTGCTTCCTCCGGCTGCTGGCCTACAAGACAAACAGGGCTGCGGTGTTCCACGTGGTTCTCAGTTGGGGCGGGCAACTTGAGGCCCTCCAGACGTTTTGGCCTACAACTCCCACCAGCCGTAGTCAGCATATAGCCAATGGTGGGGCATCCTGGGCATTCTAGGCCAAAACATCTGGAGGGCCACAAGTAGAGCAACCGGGTGTCCTACGTTACAAAGGACAGTGCTCTCTTTTGGGAAGCTGGCAGAGAACAGACCTCTATTCAGAGGTGTCCCTTATTTTAAAAGATGTCCAGTCCAAGCCTGGTTTAAAGTCAGAGAACCCTCAGGAGGGAGGCCAGAGCAGCGGCCTTGGAGTGGCCCGTCCACCCTGAGCACCTGGGCAGCGGAGGGAGCAGGCCCGCCAGTCACCCGGTCACAGTATTCCCCACTAGGGTGAGATATCTTGTATTTCTATTTAAATTATAGTTATTATTTCTAAATCTGCTGCTATACATATAAATGTGCTTATGCAAATGCTATGCAAATTGGTGTCCGTTTTTGTCCTCTTTTTTTGGTGATGCGTTTTCTTTCCTTTGGGGGGGTGGGGGTGGGGCAGTGTATAAGTGGCCACCCTAGCCACAAGGTGGCCACCCCTGCTCTAGTCTAGAGGGGTGTCATTGGCTGCTAGTACTACACATTCCAAGTAGTAGTTGCAGAACAACTAAATTGCAACCCAAATGACCAAGGGGCGAGAGCAACTCCTCTGTGAGGAGAAAGGTTGCAACATTAGGGCTTTTTTAGCTTAGAAAAAAGGCAAGTAAGGGGAGACATGACAGAGGGGTACACAATTGTGCCTGGTGTGGAGAAAGTGGGCAGGGGGACATGTTTCTCCCTCTCTCATAACACTAGAACCCAGCAGGGTCATCCCATGAAGCTGACTGGTGGGAGATTCAGGACAGATAGAAGGAAGTCCTTCTTCACACAGCCCAGAGTTAAACTGTGGAATGTGCTTCCACAAGTAGTGATGGCCACCAACTTGGATGGCTCTCCCTGAGCCCCCAAATGCACCATTCCAGTCAGCAGCGCTTTGCCAGCGTCTCAGCACCCCTTAGCACTGCTGCTGCTGCTGGGGATTGTGGGGGGGGGGCTGCCCTTGTGTGGACCTTCCTTAAAGAGCTTAGGTAGGCATCAGAACTCGGGGAGCAAATGTGACCAGCCCCAGCGACTCCCGTGGTTCTTGGAGAACTGATCTGGCACCATAGCTTGGGTTGTGATTTCTCAGAGGTTGTCCCCTTCCTGCTTGCGTGTCTCATCCCCTGGCGAGAAGGGCTCTGTCTCCCTGGGAGCTCCCGCAAGGCATCCCAAGGTGGCAGCGGCAGCCTCTGTCCTCCTTCCTTTTTCTAAAGGCATCTGTCCACATTGTGTTCTGGAGCCTCAACAGTTAAAGGGCTCTTGCTACAAAAAAGCAGGCGGTGGTAATCTGGAAATAATGTCACTTCAGCCACAAAGGCACAGGTACGAAGCCTCTGCAGGGGGTGACCTTTCCAAGCAGGGAGAAAGCCCGCAGCCAAGGGCCGGCACAAAGGGAGTCCAGCACTGGATGTGAAAGGGATTTTGCCTGCCATGGCTACCTGCTGCTTCGCCACAATGAGGCCCAGGGCTTGCTTGGCCAAGATGTAAAGAGAAAGGCCTGGAGACAATAGTGAGGCAGGCCATGTTCAAAAGAGCCTGCAGGGCGGGGGGGGGGGGGGGGGGAGGCATTTTACCCACCATGAATAAGCGATGTGCTCCTCCTTTGTTGGAGCTGCTTTTGTGCTCCTTCCCAGCCACTGCAAATGCCTCGGACCAGGAAGGCAGTACAGAGGCCATGGTGGCTATTAGTCAGCATGGCTACGGATTGCTTCCAGCATCAGAGGCAGTGGGAGCAAGAGGGTGCTGCTGCCCTCCTGTCCTGCTTGTGGGCTTCCCATTGGGGCATGTGGCAGGTCACTGTGGGACATGGGAGGATGCAGGAGTGAAGAGGCCCCCTCGGGCCTGAGAGGCAGCGTGGCTCAGTGGTCAGAGTGCTGGACTGGGACTCGGGAGACCCAGCTTCTAGTCTCCACTTGGCCATGAAACTCACAGGGTAACTTTGCACCAGTCACCGACACTCAGCCTAACCCTAACCTCACAGGGTTGTTGTGTGGGTAAAATGGAAAGGACCATGTAAGCTACCTTGGCTTCCTCACAAGAGGGGGAAAGGCAGAATAATAATAATAATAATAATAATAATAATAATAATAATAATAATAATAATAATAATAATAATAATAATAATAATAACAACAACAACAACAACAACAACAACAACAACAACAACATTAAAATTAAAAAATTACGACCCCATTTATGCCAATTTCAGGATCCCCCTCCCAAAAGATCCAATTTGCGCAGATTGATGGCATTTTTAAAAAGAAATGGAATCCGCATATTGGATTGACTCTCTACAGATCGCATCGACACCAGCAGGATGAAATGGAACAAGGTCCGCCAGGGCCAAACCAGAAAAATCTGTCGAGGTTTCACACACAACCAAATGGAATTTTCATATTTATTTATTGTATACATCCTTTGCAGTAGTCCAAAACATCTGGAGGGCACCAGGTTGCCTACCTGACATAGAAGAACAAGCTTTGCTGGGGCAGAAGCAGCATGGCTTGTGCAAAGGTAAGTCAACTATCAGGTGGATCCACAATTGGCTACAGAATCGGACTCAAAGAGTGCTTATCAATGGTTCCTTCTCAAACTGGGGAGAGGTAACGAGTGGGGTACCACAGGGCTCGGTCCTGGGCCCGGTGCTCTTCAACATTTTTATTAATGACTTGGATCAGGAGGTACAGGGAATGCTTATCACATTTGCAGATGACACAAAGTTGGGTGGAACAGCTAATACTCTGGAAGACAGAAACAAAATTCAAAGTGACCTCGATAGGCTGGAGCGCTGGGCCGAAAACAACAGAATGAAATTTAATAGGGATAAATGCCAAGTGCTGCACCTAGGGAGAGGAAACCAAATGCAGAGTTACAGAATGGGGGCACTTGGCTCAACAATACTACAAGTGAGAAGGATCTTGGAATTGTGGTAGATCACAAACTGAATATGAGCCAGCAATGCGATGTGGCTGCAAAGAAGGCAAATGCAATTTTGGGCTGTATTAATAGTATAGCTTCCAAATCGCGGGAAGTGATAATTCCCCTTTACTCGGCACTGGTTAGGCCTCATCTTGAGTACTGCGTCCAGTTCTGGGCACCTCACTTTAAGAAGGACATAGACAAACTGGAGAGGGTTCAGAGGAGGGCAACAAGGATGATAAAGGGACTGGAAACAAGGCCCTATGAGGAGAGACTGAAAGAACTGGGCATGTTTAGCCTTCAGAAGAGGAGACTGAGGGGAGATATGATCGCACTCTTCCAGTATTTGAAGGGATGTCACACAGAGGAGGGCAAGGATCTCTTCTCGTTCATCCCAGTTTGCAGGACACGGAATAATGGGCTCAAGTTACAGGAACCTAGATTCCACCTAAACATCAGGAAAAATTTCCTGACTGTCAGAGCAATAAGACAATGGAATCAACTACCTAGGGAGGTGGTGGGCTCTCCCAGTCTGGAGGCATTCAAGGTGCAGCTGGACAGCCATCTGTCAGAGATGCTTTGACCTAGATTCCTGCATTGAGCAGGGGGTTGGACTCGATGGCCTTGTAGGCCCCTTCCAACTCTACTTTTCTATGATTCTATGATTCCTGGCTTACCGACGTTCTAAATTTCTTTGAGAGAGTCAGCAAGCATTTGGATAGGGGTGATCCAGTAGACTTGGATTTCTTAAAGGCTTTGACAAAGTCCCTCACCAAAGTATCCCAAGTAATCCTAGGAGTTATCGGATTTTTTAAAAAAACCTTCCTATAGATTGGTAACTCACTAAAGAACTTGAAGGAGGCAGCAGGACTAAACAGGCAGTTCCCACAATGGATGGAAGTAAGCCGTGGGGTCCGCCAAGGATCAGTACCGGGACTGGAGCAACTGCAGGGTGGGGGTGGGCAGCTTGTGGCCCTCCAGATGTTTTGGCCTGCAATGCCCATCAGCCATCACCACTGGCTATGCTGTCTAGGACGGAAGTTGTAGGCCAAAACATCTGGAGGAGGGCCACAAGCTGCCCACCCCCGGTCTAGAGTCAAGCATGAGCAGTAAAATGTCCAGATTTGAGGCCGACACCCAAATATTCAGGTTGGTCAAGACCCAAGTGGACTGTGAAGAGCTCCAAAAGGATCTCCCCCAAGTTGGGGGGCTAGACAACAAAAAGTGCCTCTGCCTGCTACTCCCCAGCACTGGATGATGGAAGGAGAACAAGGGTGTCCCGAGAACGGACAAGCAGCCCCTGAGGCAAACGGGGCTTCCCCCTCCCCCGAACCCCCACACCTGTCTTTCCTCGGAAGGGAGCAGGTTCCGTGCTTCCTTGCAGGGATGTTGAAGAGTCCTTGGTCTCGAGTCACGAGTCGAGTCACGAGTCTTTGGACCCGAGTCTCGAGTCCGAGTCCAAGTCCTTGGTCCAAAATGGTGACTCACGAGTCCCGAGTCCCGAGTCACTCCCAAAGCTGACTCCACGAGTCCCTATTAAAATCAATGGGGTTCTTCCCCAACAAAATAAGGCCAGATGTGTGGCTTAAATAAATTCTAGGCACAAGTGTGCCCTTTTATCTCAAAACTCTGCCACTGATTTTGACAAGAACAGACCAGGCAGACAAACCCAAAATAACCAGGCAGGCAGAGGAGGCGGGGAACCCCAAAGCAGGCAGGCAGAGGCATTTGTCTTGGACAATTCAAACTGTGGAACTGGTTAAGAAGAGACCAGGCAGGCAGAGGAGGCTGGGAACCCCAAACAGGCAGGCAGAGGCAGCCAAACCCAAAATGTCTGAAAGGTTGCATTAGGAAAATGATTTTAAAAAATAAACTTGGATTGTTACTGCAACTGGGTCCAGGCAGCACCTGCAGGTGGCATCAAGCAGGGATGTTGACGAGTCCTTGGTCTCGAGTCCCGAGTCGAGTCTCGAGTCCCATTAAAAATATTGGGACTCAAGTCCGAGTCGAGTCAAAGGGGGGACTCAGTCCGACTCACGAGTCGAGTCCTCGAGTCCGAGTCCCCATCCCTGCTTCCTTGTAAGGTGCTAACCCAGCAGGAAAAGCTGGGGCCTCAAAGCAGAGGAAGGGAGCTGAGCATCCAGGAAATGGGTCGTCGTCCCCGTCCCCCGTCCCCCACTGTTACCAAGCATGAAAATGAGTTTGTAAGAGCCAACTGAAGCAAGGTGTGTGTGTGTGTGTGTGTGTCTCTCCCAGGATGAGACTTGCGATAAATGGGGAAATCTCTGAGTAATATTGCAGGAACAACACCCCCCCCCCCGATTTTGCATGCCCTCCAGTGTTCAACCCAAATTAGGAAGGTTTATGGTGGTGGCCTGTGGGCACAGCACAGCTCGTGCGCTAGGGAGAAAACACCGTCAATATGCAGGGATAAAACATTTCTCTATGATCATCAGTGTCTTGGAATTTGGTTGAATGAGCAGTGGGATCCTAATAGTGCAATAAAAGTTAGAATAGTGATGGCCCAGAGTAGCCTTTTAAAGAAGAAAAATGCAATATGTAACAAAAACTTATAGTAATTACCCTTGAGAACGTGCATTGTACGGTGCTACGTATTTTCATTTCTACTATATGGCATGGAATCGTGGACTTGAATACAGACTACCATAAAAAAAAAGATAGAAGTATTTGAAATGTGGATTATCATAGATAGATTCATAGATCACAGAGTTGGAAGGGGCCTACAAGGCCATCGAGTCCAACCCCCTGCTCCATGCAGGAAACTAGAGGAGGGGGTCTCCCATCCAATCCAAGTAATAGCCAGGCCTGACCCTGCTTAGCTTTCCACGCTCAGACAAGCTGAGCCAGCGTGAGTCAGAGGCCAACCACAGGATCACAGGATGTTACGAATTTCATGGACTGAGAGGGTGACCAACAAAGAAGTATTAAAGAGCATGTATAAAGATCAAGAAATTATAAAACACATAAAATACAAAAAACTAGAATATTTTGGTCATATAATGAGAAATGAAAAATATAGACTGTTGCCACTGACTATACAAGGGAAAACAAATGGGAATGGAGTGTAGGAAGAAGAAGAAGAAGGTCTTGGCTGAAAAACTTTAAGGAATGTTCTGGGGGCAGCACAACCTCATTGTTTAGAGTGGCCACATCTAAAGACTGTTTAGCCATGATGATGCCCAACCTCCAGCAGGAGAGGAAGAGGAAGAGGAAGAAGAAGAAGAAGAAGAAGAAGAAGAAGAAGAAGAAGAAGAAGAAGAAAAGAAGAAGAAGAAGAAGAAGAAGAAGAAGAAGAACGATCATTGAGAAAATGCAAGGTCCCTGTTGCAACAGAAGCACTTCCTGGAGGGAAGTCATCTGGGTTTCCAGAAGCAACCAAGGAAAACAGCCACACATGCCCTGAACAAACTGCACACACGCAGGGCCGGCGCTACCGCTAGGCCAACTAGGCTGTTGCCTAGGGCGCGTAGCGGAAGAGGGCGCAGAAACACTGCGCTCCTCTTTGCTGCCGGCGCGCTCCTGCCCTGCCCGCCCGCCCGCCCGCCCGCCTCACCGAGAAAGCCAGGTCAGTGCGGGGGATTGCGCCCGGAGTAGTGGTGGGGCCGAGCCTGGGCGCCTCCCCCCCACCTCGCCTCGCCTCTGCGCCGCCTCCCCCCCGCGCCGCCTCCCCCCCACCTCGCTTCGCTTCGCCTCCGCGCCGCCTCCCCCCCCCCGACACCTACCTTCTCTGCGCTGTTTCCGGAGCCCCGCCCACGCTCTGTTTTGGCGGGAGCAGCCAGGGCAACAGGGCTTAACCCTGTTGCTCTGGTTTCCCCCGGCCAAAAACAGAGCGCGGGGGTCCCTTTTCGGAGGAGGCGTGGGAAGGTAGGTGGGGGGCGGCAGCGGCAGCGTGCGGGGGGGGGTCCGGTGGCGGCGGCGGCGGGAGGTTGTAGAGCAGGGCTGCTTTCCGGAGCCCCCCCCACGGCACGAGAGGGGGGGCGCTAAATATAATTTAGCCTAGGGCGCCAAACTGCCCTGCACCGGTCCTGCACACACGCACGTCTTCTGAAGAGGCCCCACAACAGACAGGCAGCATGTTGTGTGAATGGGGCACATCTGTGGCTCACGCTGGCTCAGCTTGTCTGAGCGTGGAAAGCTAAGCAGGGTCAGGCCTGGTTATTACTTGGATGGGAGACCCCTCCTCTAGTTTCCTGCATGGAACAGGAGGTTGGACTCGATAGCCTTGTAGGCTCCCTCCAACTCTGTGATCTATGAAATCTATGAAATCTGCCTCTTCAGCCTTTTGGTTCTCTGTTGCCAGGGATGATAGAGATAACAGGAGAGACCCTTTGTTCAGGGGTGCAAAAACCCAGGTGCCCAGAAGGTGCCTGGTGCCATAAATGCTGCAGGTGTCTGGAAGCAGATTTCTCCTCTCACCTGTGTGAAGCTGTTTGTGGGACTGGCCTACTGCTCCCCCCCCTTCCCCAAATCAGTTCACTTTCGGTGCTCCCAAGCTAAGATGGCGGTGAACCAGCAGCAGCAGCAGTGGAGGAGGCAGGGCCCAGCCACCATGGCCTCAGTTAGGCACTGCCTCAAAGGAAGGCAGCAAGGAGCAGGGGACGGAGCAGGGCGCGCCCACAAGAGCAGGATCCCTTCGCTCTGGTCTTTGCGTCTCCCTCTCTCCAGCCTGGCTACTAGTGAATCTTGCCTGCCTCCACGCGTTGCAAAAAAATAAAATAAAACCCGCCCCCTGCCTCGTACCCTGATGAGACGTTGTGAGAACAGTCGCCAAGTCCCAACCTGGGAGAGCTCTCCCTCCACCTGCTTGCTTCACTGGCCCTTAGGATGCCACTCACTGCACTTTGGCCAGCAAGCCACCTGACTGCAAAGCTCTGGGAAGAGTGCAGTCCCCTCCTTGAGCAGGCTCGGGAGGGGGCCCTTCATGGCATTCTCTGGCCATTGTCCTGGGAGGGGAGAGGTTGCCATGCACAAAGCTCCACAGAATTCCTCCCCTATATCTGGGGATCAGGAGAATGAAAGTCCTGCCAGCATCGTCAGCCTCCACCGGCTGAAGCTGCCTAGCGAGGGTTCAGGGAACTCCTCCAGGAGGGACCTCTGGACTCTCAGCAGTCCTCAGAACCTTACTGGAGGGAGCTGCCGGGGCCGCTGCCAAGGCAAAGGCTCGTTCCTGTGTGCCGAGTTCTCCTTCCTCTCCTGTCAAGGCTGGGAGAGTCCAGTCGAGAAGCTGGGAGAGTCCAGCCCAGCCCCAAAGAGTGAGAGCCCTCAGGGACCAGAGTTCGGCCTACATTTCTGCTGCCCTTCTTGGCCACAAACAACCAGTTCACCGTTACCACTACTGTGGTAGATGCAGCTGGTTGTGTGGTGAAGCCGCCCTGAGGTTAGCCACAGAGCCTACAGGCCTGGCTTGGGTTTGCTCTGATGCAGGCAACATTCCTCTGGCCTCCGTGCCATACCCTCCAACATTTCACAGATGAAAATAGGGACACACATGCAGGGCCGGCACTACCGCTAGGCAAACTAGGCGGCTACCTAGGGCGCATGGCTAAAGCGGGCGCAGAAACGCTCCGCTCCTGTGCCTGCCTTCCTTCTCGGGCAAGCAGGCATGCCGAGGTAGTGCGCAGGGTGAAGGAACAGGTCAAGCTGGAGCCGGCTGGCCGGTGCGCGCCGTGACTGGCGAGGGGTGCGCGCTTCGGCTTTGCGTGGAAAGTTGGAAGCCCGCGTCCTGGCGCTGAGCCTCCTGGCCGGCCCGAGTCTCGGAGAGAAAGAGGGAGGGAGGGAGCGAGCAAGCGAGAAGCACGCGGCGGGAGCTTCACAGGTGGGGACGCTCCCATCCCACCCCATGTGAGACTCGCAGCAGCGAGCTGCAGCCGCCACCGCCACCTTTGCCCGGGAATGAGGTGAGTGGCTGGACTTTCTCGGGGAAGGGTGAGGCGTGAGCGGCGACTTCTGGGACAGGGGAATGACTATTGGCGGGAAAGACGTTTGTGGGGTTCCAATCCAGTCTGGAAGTCTCTTCTTGACCCTTTTCTCCTTGCAAAAAGTTTTGCTAGCTTCTGCTGCCAAAGTGAACCCTGAAGGAAGAGAGGAGGCAGTGTGTAAACATGGTGATGCCTCGCAACAACTCTCTCCCAGAGGCAGCAGCGCCAGGAGCAGGAGCAGCAGCAGCAGCAGCCGCCAGAAGAGGAGCGCAGCGGGCAACCGGCCCCTAGCTCCTCCCTGCCGGCAGCGCATCCCCCAGGAGCGAGTGGGCACCCGGGCTAAGCTAGACGCCCCCGGCCGTGCCCGCCTCCCCCCCCCGCGAGAGCCCAGCACGCTCTCCACAGCTCTGCTGCCCCCTCCTAAAAACTTTCCCAAACTTAAACTTTCCTTCTGGAGTTGGGCAGGAGTCCCGGCTGCTTTGCTCCAGAGCCCCCCCCCGGAGGGAGGGAGGGCTCAAGTGAGGGGGGGGGCTAAATCTGATTTTGCCTAGGGCGCCAAACTGCCTTGCACCGGTCCTGCACACATGTGAATTTGTAAGAGGTCTGGTTAAGCAACATGAAGGTGTGATCGAGAGGGCGTGGCCAGGCAACAGGAGGGCGTGGCCGAGGGCGTGGCCAAGGGTATGGCCAAACAACCAGAGGGTGTGGTCAAGCACAAAAGTTATTAGAGGAAACACACGAAACTGCAGTATTTTAAGCACATAAATCTTTGAATTTATAACAATATTTAACATTTAGATAAGTGGTGCACAGGCCCACCCTGCAAGCTCCTATTTTCTCCACTCAGAAAAAAAAACATGTGAGCTCTATTGTACTTTATTTTTTTAAAAAAAACAAGAACAACAACACTGTGATTGAACAATAATGCCAAAATGGAATGATGATGTTTGTTGCTGCTATTTGAGGTAGTTGGGATTTTGCCTTTCTTTCTCTTGTTTCTGCTGCTCAACTTTGAAAGTTGCATACCAGGACTCCTCTTTAGACCTGCTGATGACTGTGCTTGCTTTTTCCTTCTCACTTCTTTGCTGATGTTTTCTTTGTCCTGCCTTCCAGATCCTGCAGTCTTTCTTTAGATGCCATTGCTTCTTACATTTAAAACAAATTCTCATCTCTGCCTTGTGATGAAACCTTCCAACTGTCTGCAGGACTGCTTCTGAATTCTGGATCACTTTAACTGCCTTGTTTTCCTTCCTGCGATTATTTTTGTCCATCAATCTCCCCTTTATATACGTATTCCAAAGTCAACTCATAGTCTTGCCTGGTTTCTAGGGCATTTATCAACGTGCTGTAGGAATCAAGGAAGACTGCATAGCAATATGGCTACTATGTGTTTCGGCTTTAGTTCTTCTACAATTCCTCTCAAATGCTCCACAATCTCTAACATGGCATTCATATGTGACAGTTTCTTCGTCCTTTTTCAGCCTCATGCCATATAACTTCCTCAAAAGATACAGTAATGCTCCTGTATTCCTTTCAATGCTTCCCGCAGTCCCTTTGCAGTTTGCCATCCTCTGATGTAGATCAGCTGACTGTCTTCAACTTTTAGCCCTACTTTTGACTTGGCACATTGATTCTGCTTATCCCAGGATTCAGCATTTTCTGCTGGTCTGTCTGTAATTAGGGGTAAAACTGCCTCTTCCCTCACACGACATTAGGGGTAAAACTGTCTCTTCCCTCACACGACAGCATCTCTACTTCAAACTTCTAAGTATGATAATAGGAGTCATTAGGTCTCTCTATGTCTCTCAGCTCTCCTGCCATGGCAACCTTGAAAGACTCACCCTTCTTTCTGTGAGGCCTGGTTTGTTGTTTTTCTTCTCAGCACAACCTGAGGTCTTCAAAAACTGATCTGCCTTGTGGCTGCTGGAAGTGAGACTGATTCTGTGCCTGTGCCTGGGCCCATTACCTGATGGCAGAGCACAGTAGCAGCAGCAGACTTCACCTGACAAACACATGCACACACAGGACTTCTTTCTAAGTAGATGCTTTTAAAGTAAATAACAGAAACATACGATTTCTCAGGTACTATAAGCTTGATGGTTACATACCAGTGATGCTGAGGGCCGTCTGGGGGTGGGTAGGAGGGGAAAGGTGGAGGGCTCTTTGGAGGAAGATGCAGGTCCCTCTTGAGTGGTGCTCTGCTGCCGCACGCAGCACAAGCAGCATCTTACATCAGGAAGTGCTTCTGCTTTCTTCTGAGCAGGAAGAAGCTGGTGGCTGTGCATAAAAAGAGCCTCTGTTTGGGTCTCTGGAAGAAGAGGACTCAGTTGGGGGGGGGGCAGCAGGGAAAATGTGGAGAGTCGAGAAATATGGCCTGAAAAATGATCTCTAAGCAACCCTGTGGGGAGAGTTCCAAAAGGGCACGCTTAATCTTTGGTTGCCTCAATTTATCAGCTTAAAATATTACCTGCCAACTGTGAAAGCTTTGTGATAAAAACAGTCCGGCAGCAGGGAGGGAGGACCGACACCCTGATAAGGAGATATTTATTGTTTTCCATTTATGAGCAAAGGGGAGGAAAGGAGCCCTTCTCCCGCCCGCCCCAGGTGTGGCCGCCCACTGTTCAGAGTTCAGGCGTTGCCTTGCCCCCCCCCCCGGACCCTCATATCTCAGCATGCACATGTGCGCGCGCACATCTCCTGAGAGCGTTTCAGTAACAGAATCCAAAAGGCAAGGGGCACAATCCATCAGGGAATCCCACTAAGAAGAATGAGTGCTGGCACTGTCCATCCAGGTTTGCCCCTGATTCCATTCTTTTATTATTATTATTATTATTATTATTATTATTATTATTATTATTATTATTAATTTTTTAAATGTGAATTACACCAAACCAAACAAAACCATATTAAAAAAAAGGTGGGGAAAGAAAAAAGAATACAATTTTCTTACAGAAATTAAAATGAACCGCGTACAGAAAATGTATGAAATGTATATCCATAAGTAATACAACTATCAGTAAAGATGGTTATGCATAAGCTTCAGAAAAAGTGAACCAAATACAGTACTTCTATTAATACAGCCCAAAATTTCATTTGCCTTCTTTGCAGCCACATCGCATTGCTGGCTCATATTCAGTTTGTGATCTACCACAATTCCAAGATCCTTCTCACTTGTAGTCAGGGCTTTTTTTCTGGTGGAACTCACCGGAACTGAGTTCCAGCACCTTTTCTTCTATTAATTGCATTACAATTTAATCGCCATCTACTCCCAAGGAAATGTAATCCAAGAGTTCCGGTACCTTTTTCTCCAGAAAAAAAGCACTGCTTGTAGTATTGTTGAGCCAAGTGTCCCCCATTCTGTAACTCTGCATTTGGTTTCCTCTCCCTAGGTGCAGCACTTGGCATTTATCCCTATTAAATTTCATTCTGTTGTTTTCGGCCCAGCGCTCCAGCCTGTCGAGGTCACTTTGAATTTTGTTTCTGTCTTCCAGAGTATTAGCTGTTCCACCCAACTTTGTGTCATCTGCAAATTTGATAAGCATTCCCTGTACCTCCTGATCCAAGTCATTAATAAAAATGTTGAAGAGCACCGGGCCCAGGACCGAGCCCTGTGGTACCCCGCTTGTTACCTCTCCCCAGTTTGAGAAGGAACCATTGATAAGCACCCTTTGAGTCCGATTCTGTAGCCAATTGTGGATCCACCTGATAGTTGTTCCATCTAGCCCACTCTTAGCTAGCTTACTAATCAGGATATCATGAGGCACTTTGTCGAAAGCTTTGCTGAAGTCCAGATATATGATGTCCACAGCATTCCCACAGTCCACAAGGGAGGTTACCCGATCATCTTGCCAAGGTGAAAGCTGAGGCGCTGCGGGGTGCTCCCCGCCCCCCCCGGCTCCGAGGCAGCCATGCTCGGCACGGCTGAGCCTTCGCACGTGTCCCGACGCCCCCGACGCCCCCCCGCCCCACTCCCGCTGCAGAGGCCGCACAGATTGCCAGCCCCAGCCCGCTCTGCCGGGGCACGGACTGGGGAGGTCCGCCGCACGCGCTCCTCGCGCACGGGCTGCAGCCAGGCTCTCCGGCGGCTTGGCACAGCTCCTGACCCAGGGCAGGCCCCCAGGCCCCCTCCCTGAATTGCCCTCTTTCGCCTTTAGAGAAGTTCGGGCGCAGCGCATCGCGATGTCCCTCCCTGGCTCTTTTTGGTCACTTTTAAAAAACGCAACGTAACTGCCAAGGCTGCAAATTAAAGTGACAACGTTGTGTGTTCTGCCCCCTTTTTACTCACTCTCTGGAGCACGGGGTGGTTGCCCACAGGAAAGAAAACTACTGTCAGAAGCCAGCCCCCCCCGCCCCCCTGCTGCACTCCAGAAGATGAGCGCGAGGCACTGGGTCATTGACAGGCCGGAGGCTCAGGTGGGGAGAAGAGGGGCTCCAGCAGTCTGTGGCGTGTGAGGGTCCTGAACATCGGAAGCTGCCTAATCCCGAGTCAGCCCCTGGGTCCATCTAGCCCAGTATTGTCGGCAGTGATTGGCAACAACGGCTCTCCCGGGTTTCAGGCAGGGGTTTTTTCAGCTATACCTGGCAAGGCTGGGGGAGATTGAACCTGAGACCTTCTGCTTGCGAAGCAGGTGCCCTACCACTGAGCTACGCCCCCTTCCTTGCACTGGAAGGGAAGGGACAGACATGGGGGGGGGGTCAGGGCCGGCGCTGCCATGAGGCCAAGTGAGGAGACTGCTTCAGGCAGCAGATGCTGGGGGCAGCTTCCCAGCCATGCCTCCTGAACTCCCGGGCTGTTCCCCTCTGCTGGAGGACCGAGCCGGGTATCCCAGGCGGCCTGTTCGGGCACCCCTAGCCTATCCTGCGGCCTCGCCAGTGCTGGAGTGAGATTCAGCTGCCAGTCCGGCTGGCTTCTGCATGTGGAGGGGGGAGTGGGCGCCATCCCACCCTTTGCCTCAGGCAGCAAAATGGCTTGGGCTGGCCCTGCGCGGAGGTCCGTCTCTTTCAACAGGCCCTTCCCTGATGCCCAAGCGGCAGTGGGGGGGGGGGAGGCCAGGCCCAGGCTCTGCTGGGCGAGGCAGGATGCAGCACCCCCCTCGCCGCCTCCCGCTGCCTGTCTCCATCCCGCTCAGGGCCAGGCCAGGGCCACAGGTGGCAGCTGCACCTGAATCCTGAGGACTGGGAGGGCATCTGCCCCAGCTGTGCCTCCCTCCCTCCCTCCCTCCTGGGACCAGCCTCTGTTTTCTGCTCGCAGTCGCTGGCCAGTGCTGGCCCCTCTTCATTTGGCCCCCGTCTTGGCCCTCCGGGGAAATCTTGCCAAACCGCTGCGAGCATGGCTTGCGGGCGCCGTCATTCTCCCGGGGGTGTGTGTGTGTGTGTGTCAGCAGAGCTCCCTCTGTGAGACCCCCTCCCCCAATTTAAATCTGCTTGGGTGAGTGGATGCATCTTGTCCCTGGTGCTTGTGTTGGTAAAAATGTGGGCGCGACTCCTGAGGCTCCGGGGGGGCTCCACAGGGCTGCTTCACATGCTTCAGCTACTGGGGTATATTTTGAAGAGTGGATAACACACCGTAGGCCGATTCTTATTTCCAGTATATCTTTACTAAAAGGACAGTGGAGGGTGGCAGCCGGTCCCCAGAGCCAGTGGAAACAGCTGGGGAGGAAGGTGGGAATGACTGAGCGGGCCAGGAGGGACTCGTGAAGTGATCCTGAGGCAGAGAAAAGAAGAGCGGAGAGCGATGAAGCAACACAGGAGACGGCTTGAGTGCAGATGGAGAAAGACTCCTAGTGCAGTGTTCTCCCACCTTGGGTCCCCAGATGTGTTTGGCCTACAACTCCCAGCATGCCCCAGCCAGTGTAGCTGGCTGGGGCATGCTGGGAGTTGTAGGCCAACACATCTGGGGACCCAAGGTTGGAGAACACTGTCCTAGTGGATGCAATCGAGCCCTGCCTACAATCAGGTATATCCAGGGGCAGTGAGGGCGGCAAAGAAACAACATCTCACGGCCTCTATTCAATCCTCCATTTGCTGCCCAGTGGAGCTTTTTAGGGTTGTCTGGGGCCTATTATATGTTGGCCCCAAGGACATCCTGGATCCATCTGAGGCCCGCTGTGATATATTTGCTAGGCACCTCCAGGAAAAAATCTCTTGCATCCGCTGGGACTTGGACTCCAATGTTATGGCAGTTGAATCAGGTGAGGTTCCCAGAGTACAGCCTGGTCATGTTTTCTTGGATGAGTTTCAGTTGGTACAGCATGAGGATGTTGACAAGGTGCTTGGACAGGTTCGTGCAACCACATCCGCATTGGATCCTTGCCCCTCTTGGCTTATTAAATCTAGCAGGGAAGGAACAGCCGGCTGGGCCAGGGAGGTGATCAATGCCTCCTTGCGAGAGGGAGTAGTCCCATGCCGCTTGAAAGAAGCGGTGGTGAGGCCACTCCTGAAGAAACCCTCTCTGGACCAGGAAGATCTAAATAACTTTAGGCCAGTGGCAAATGTTTCCTTTCTTGGGCAAGGTCCTTGAGCGGGTGGTGGCCAACCAGCTCCAGAACCTCTTGGATGAAAGTGATTATCTAGATCCATTTCAGTTGGGGTTTAGGCCTGGTTTTGATATGGAAACAGCTTTGGTCGCCCTGTATGATGACCTATGTCGGGAGAGAGACGGGGAGTGTGACCCTGTTGATACTCCTAGATCTCTCGGCAGCTTTTGGTACCATCGACCGTGGTATCCTTCTGGAGCGGCTGTCTGAGTTGGGGGTGGGGGGCACTGCATTGCAGTGGTTCCGCTCCTACTTGGATGGCCGGCTCCAGAGGGTGGTGCTTGGGGAATGTTGCTCGGCCCCATGGACCCTCCAGTATGGGGTTCCTCAGGGGTCGGTCTTATCCCCCATGCTATTTAATATCTACATGAAACCGCTGAGTGGGGTCATCCGGAGTTCTGGAGTGCATTGCCATCAGTATGCTGATGACACGCAGCTCTATTTCTCCTTTTCATCCTCAGCAGGTGAGGCTGTGGATGTGCTGAACTGGTGCCTGGCTGCGACAATGGACTGGATGAGGGCTAACAAACTGAGGCTCAATCCAGACAAGACTGAGATGCTGTTAGTTCCCCTGGCCAGATGGAGGCTGTTCAACCTGTTCTGGGTGGGGTTGCACTCCCCTCGAAGGAGCAGGTTCGTAGCTTGGGGGTTCTCCTTGAGCCATCTTTGTCACTTGAGGCTCAGGTGGCCTCAGTGGCATGGAGTGCCTTCTACCAGCTTCAGCTGGTGGCCCAGCTACACCCCTATCTGGACATGGATAGCCTGGTTTCAGTAATCTACCCTCTGGTAATCTCGAAGCTAGACTACTGCAATGCACTTTACGTGGGGCTGCCCTTGAAGACGGTTCAGAAGCTGCAGCTTGTGCAAAATGCAGCGGCCAGACTCATTACTGGCACCAGGAGGTCCGAACACATAACACCAGTTCTGCCCTGCTTGCACTTGTTGCCTGTATGCTTCCAAGCCCGATTCAAGGTGCTGGTCTTAACCTTTAAAGCCCTACATGGCTTGGGTCCACAATACTTGACAGAATGCCTCTCCCAACTACACTCTACCCGGACACTGCGCTCAACATCTGGAACCTTCCTCCAACTGCCACTTCTGAGGGAGGCTCAGAGGGCGGCAACAAGGGGCAGTGCCTTTTCTGTGGTAGCCCCCCAACTCTGGAACAAGCTCCCCCTGAGGCCCGCCTGGAGCCAACTCTGCTATCTTTTCTGCACCAGGTTAAGACTGTCCTCTATGTTGAGGCTCTTAACAACTCTAAATAATGCATGGTGGGGTGGTCATTTTTAACTTTTCTACTGGTCACATTTTATTAATGTGTTTTAGCTATTTGTGTTATTTTAAATTGGTTTTAATTTTTTTTACAGTGTTTTATTGCGTATTTTATATTGTATTCTTTAATTGTTGTAAACCGCCCAGAGAGCTTTGGCTATTGGGTGGTATAGAAATAAAATTAATCATCATCATCATCATCATCATCATCATCATCATCATCATCATCATCATCATCCCTGACCACTGGCTATGCTGTTGTTCCCCGCCTCAATCTATATGGAGAGGCGGGTAATAAATAAATTATTATTATTATTATTATTATTATTATTATTAAGGCTGATGGGAGTTGTACTCCAAAACATCTGGAGGGCAGCAGGTTGGGGCTGGCTGCCGTATGCATTCAAGTGCTCCAGCGACACAGGCAGCAGCGCAGGCAGCATCTCACCCGGTGCAGAAGGGTTTGCTCCCTTGCATTAGGTCCCATGTGCACTTACAGGCCTTTCCCGCCAGGTGGCGCTGCTGCTGAAAAGGTGCCCTTTCCGGCCCTCCACTCACTCCCCACTGGCATGGCGGGAGCCCCCCCACCTCCCCCCCAGTCGGCCGCACCCTGTGGGGCAGAGGGGCAGCTGCTCAGGCAGGAGGCAGTCTGTGCGCGTGGAAACCCAGAGGGTCATAGAATCATAGAATCATAGAAAAGTAGAGTTGGAAGGGGCCTACAAGGCCATCGAGTCCAACCCCCTGCTCAATGCAGGAATCTAGGTCAACAGGGGTCCCACCTTGGCACCTCTTTGCAAAGTATCAATGGATTCAAGGTGTCTTGTCCTCGTGACCAAGAAGTAGAATTTGTCTTATTTTAAAAGCTTATATCCCGCCTATTTCCCAGAGAGGGAACTTGGGGCAGCGAACGAACAAAACCAGCGATATTTAAAACAATAACTTCCAAACCCACACTCATACAAAAGCGCCCCAAGTGCCACCAGCCCAAGCCGGGAGCAAAAGGCACACGCGGAGGACTGAAGACAGCTACCTGACAACTACGCTCACAGTCCTTTCACACAAATGGGGAACAGTGTTTGTTCTTGCTATTGCTAAAGGACTGGGAGTCAGAAACCCTTGCTCATCTGACCTGGACCACCCAGACACTGACCGGCCGCTCGATCCCGATCTACCTTCTGCCGATTCGATTCCTGGTCTAGACTTTGGGGCTGCCCACCCAGCTTCATGGGGATGGGGGGGGGGTCTGGAACAGTGCCTCAGATTATGGCCAGAGCATGCAGGGGGGGACATACAGAAGAAGGCGGTCATAGATTTCATAGTCCTTAAGGCAGAACCCTCCCCAGAGACACACACACACCTTGCCAGCAGAAACCCTCAGTGGTAGTTCCCCCACCCCAATATACACACACACGCACTGGTTTCTTCAAGTGCACCCCTGAATGGGACGATGATGGTGGTCATAGAATCATAGAAAAGTAGAGTTGGAAGGGGCCTACAAGGCCATTGAGTCCTTATGCTGGTTCAGCTTGTCTGAGTGTGGAAAGCTAAGCAGGGTCAGGCCTGGCTATTACTTGGATGGGAGACCCCTCCTCTAGTTTCCTGCATTGAGCAGGGGGTTGGACTTGATGGCCTTGTAGGCCCCTTCCAACTCTATGATCTATGAATCTATGCTCAGTGCAGGAATCCAGGTCAAAGCATCCCTGACAGATGTCTGTCCAGCTGCACCTTGAATGCCTCCAGAGTGGGAGAGCCCACCACCTCCCTAGGTAGTTAGTTCCATTGTCTTATTGCTCTGACAGTCAGGATTTTTTTCCTGATGTTTAGGTGGAATCTGGGTTCCTGTAACTTGAGCCCATTATTCCGCGTCCTGCAAACTGGGATGATTGAGAAGAGATTCTGGCCCTCCTCTGTGTGACAACCCTTCAAGTACTGGAAGAGTGCAATCATATCTCCCCTGTCTCCTCTTCTGAAGGCTAAACATGCCCAGTTCTTTCAGTCTCTCCTCATAGGGCCTTGTTTCCAGTCCCTTTATCATCCTTGTTGCCCTCCTCTGAACCCTCTCCAGTTTGTCTATGTCCTTCTGAAAGTGTGGTGCCCAGAACTGGACGCAGTACTCAAGATGAGGCCTAACCAGTGCCGAGTAAAGGGGAATTATCACTTCACACGATTTGGACGCTATACTTCTATTAATGCAGCCCAAAATAGCATTTGCCTTCTTTTCAGCCACATCGCATTGCTGGCTCATATTCAGTTTGTGATCTACCACAATTCCAAGATCCTTCTCACTTGTAGTATTGTTGAGCCAAGTGTCCCCCATTCTGTAACTCTGCATTTGGTTTCCTTTCCCTAGGTGCAGCACTTGGCATTTATCCCTATTACATTTCATTCTGTTGTTTTCGGCCCAGCGCTCCAGCCTATCGAGATCTCTCTGAATTTTGTTTCTGTCTTCCAGAGTATTAGCTGTTCCACCCAACTTTGTGTCATCTGCAAATGTGATAAGCATTCCCTGTACCTCCTCATCCAAGTCATTAATAAAAATGTTGAAGAGCACCGGGCCCAGGACCGAGCCCTGTGGTACCCCACTCGTTACCTCTCCCCAGTTTGAGAAGGAACCATTAATAAGCACTCTTTGAGTCCAATTTTGTAGCCAATTGTGGATCCACCTGATAGTTGTTCCATCCAGCCCACTTTTAGCTAGCTCGCTAATCAGCATATCTTTAGCTAGCTTGCTAATCAGGTCATTCACTCTTTTTTGAGAAAAGTAAAACACTTGGTGATTATGTTATGGGGTGGGCAAAATCTGCCCCTCCCACTTCTGACCTGGCTGCCTTGCCCCCCATTGGCCCTGCCTGGCACCCCCTCACAACAGGCCTTCCCATGTAAACATGCTGCCTACCATAGGGACAGGCCCTTTGCTAGCAGGGAACAATAGCCTCTCAATAAATACATACAACGAAACCAACAATTGACCGGCCTGCCAGGGTCGGTGCAAGGCAGTTTGGTGCCCTAGGCAAGATCAGATATTTAGCGCCCAACTCTTTCCACTTGAGCCCTCCCTCCCTCCAGCCCTATGCTCCTGGCGCCCCCTTTAGCCCGGCGCCCTAGGCAGCCGCCTAGTTGGCCTAATGGTAGCACCGGCCCTGCGGCCTGCTCAGGACCCTTGCGGGAGGGGAGGTCTTTCATAGATTTCATAGATCATAGAGCTGGAAGGAGCCTACAAGGCTATCGAGAGTCCAACCCCCTGCTCAATGCAGGGAACTAGAGGAGGTGCAGAGCGTCCTGCCAAGCAATTCTCCACCTGTGGGTTGCAGCCAAATTGTGGGATGCGGGGTGGAGATGGAGGGTGACCCGATGCAAGATGGCCTGGCCTACCTCACAGGAGTCCTGTGAGGATAAATTAGAAACAGTAAGCTTGTCGGGAGCTTCCCTCCGGGAGGGGGCCTGGGGAGAACACTCCTGAACCCGCCACGCTTCAGGTCTTGTGAAGATACACTCCTGAGATAAGGGGGGAGAGACGCTCTCCGAGCATGCCGTCATAAGCTTCACAAGCACCCATCAGTCACAGCCACACTGGCACACCCCCAGCACGGGCAGCCGCCGCTTCTCAGGCAGATGCAGCACCCCCGGCGTCAGCCGCAGCTCCTCCGCCTGACTCCTTCCCTTGCTTACTCCGGAGGTCTTGGCTTTAGTTTCCAGGACCCTCCGCAGGGCCCGCTTGTGCCTCTCCACAGAGTCTCCCGCGGAGCCGCCACAGCATCTCCCTGCTGAGGAATGAAGCGCCAGGTTCACAGGCAGGGTGCACATGTGTGTGTGCGCGCGCACGTGCGTGCGTGCGTGCGTGCGCACACGGAGCAGCAACCCCTTTCGAAATGATCCAGCACTGAAGCTCACGTCAGGCTGTTGTGTGGCCCCTTCTGGGGGTGGGGAGGGGTGTGCCAAACAAAGCCCACCGCTCTGCGCCGGAGGGCAGCCTCAGCTGTGCCTCTGGTGATCCTGCTAACTTGGGCCCTCCAAAAATCAATAAGAATGTATTCAGTCAAAATCCAAAATCCAGTAAAAATCTAAAGGTATCTTCCCAGCTGCTCTCTAGCTGTTTGTCTGTGTTTCATGTCTGATCACAGAAAAGTGTGCCTGTCTGTGTGGGTGCAGGCGTGCAGTGCGCACCATGGGATGTGGCGACGGGGGTCACACACCCATAGCCAGGCCCCCTCTGCTGAGCTAGGAAAGGATCTCCAGGTAGTGTAGCATAGTGGTGAGAGTGTTGGACTGGGACCAGGGACATCCGGGTTCTGTCCCTGCTCAGCCATGAAACTCACTGGGTGACTTTGGGCCAGTCACTGACTCTCAGCCTCACCTACCTCACAGGCTTGTTGTGAGGATAAAAATGGAGAGGAGGGGGGGAAGATTATGTAAGCTGCCTTGGGTTCCTTGCAGGAAAAAAGGTGGGGTATAAATATAATTAATAAAATAAATTAATAAATAAATAGTGGAAGGCTCCAGGTAGCCAGGGCTGCCAGCCTCACTCCCACTTCATAGAAATTGGATCCTCCTCCTCCTCCTCTGAGCCTCCTTCTGTAAACATCCTGCCCATAAGTCTCTGAGGGGCCTCTGGAAGATTGCCTGCCAGATAAAACTGGGGCTTGAAGGTGGGGAGTTGCACTGCAGGCGGGGCGGGTGTTCCTCCCAAGGCCATTTGGAAGCCTGGATGCAAGCAAACAGCTGGAGACTGTGCCCGCCCTGCCCTGAGCCTGACTGGCGGTGTGGCAGTGGGCAACAGAGGGGCAAGGCCTTGCCCTGGGAAAAGCTGCTAGTCAGGGAGAGAGACCCCTTCCTGCAACAGAGCTGGAAGCATCGGAGGGAGAAGGAAAGAGCCACGATGGGCAGGAGACGGGCGCTCAGCAGCAGAGCAGCGCTGTGCCTGGCCCACGCGCAAGGGAGCACGCCTCCTTCCCAAAGGGGGGGGGGGAGAGCCAGGGGTGGCGGGGACACAGCCCTGCGTCACCTGCCGCCCCCTGAGGCTTCCCTGTTCCCTCTGAGCTTGGCTGCAGACCTCACTGCAGCCGGGGAGAAATTAATTTTCCTAGCAACAATATATTGTTCTCTGTTGTAATGCGAAGTATGTTCTGGTGGCTTGCTCTGCAATGGACAATGGAGAGCCCTGCGCTTTGCAAAAGACCTGCTCCTGGTGGGGATGAAAAATGCTGGAACCGGTTTGTTGAGGTGGATGCACACGGCTGCCTGCATTTTGGGACTCCCCTCAGGGGCGTGGCGATGGGGACTAGAGAGCAGCTGGGAAGATACCTTTAGATTTTTACTGGATGTTGGATTTTGACTGAATACATTCTTATTGATTTTTGGAGGGCCCAAGTTAGCAGGATCACCAGAGGCACAGCTGAGGCTGCCCTCCGGCGCAGAGCGGTGGGCTTTGTTTGGCACACCCCTCCCCACCCCCAGAAGGGGCCACACAACAGCCTGACGTGAGCTTCAGTGCTGGATCATTTCGAAAGGGGTTGCTGCTCCGTGTGCGCACGCACGCACGCACGCACGTGTGCGCGCACACACACATGTGCACCCTGCCTGTGAACCTGGCGCTTCATTCCTCAGCAAGGAGATGCTGTGGCGGCTCCACAGGAGACTCTGTGGAGAGTGCCGCACTCCCAGACTGACCACTCCGCCCCGTCGCTCTTTATTCTCTCAGGACTGTGGGGGAGTCCCTGCCCTGCGCCCCCCCTCTTCTAGTCAGGGGACAGACCTGGGAGGGAGCATGGCGCTGAACCTTCTCTGTCGTCCCCACCAGCCTTCAGAAGAGGAGACTGAGGGGAGATATGATCGCACTCTTCCAGTATTTGAAGGGGTGTCACACAGAGGAGGGCAAAGATCTCTTCTCGTTCATCCCAGTTTGCAGGACACGGAATTATGGGCTCAAGTTACAGGAACCTAGATTCCACCTAAACATCAGGAAAAATTTCCTGACTGTCAGAGCAATAAGACAATGGAATCAACTACCTAGGGAGGTGGTGGGCTCTCCCAGTCTGGAGGCATTCAAGGTGCGGCTGGACAGACATCTGTCAGAGATGCTTTGACCTGGATTCCTGCATTGAGCAGGGGGTTGGACTCGATGGCCTTGTAGGCCCCTTCCAACTCTACTTTTCTATGATTCTATGATTCTATGACTCTCTGCAGAGGACCAAGCCAGGCCTTGCCCGCTCCCAGGACATGTGGTCATGTTACGAAACAAGAGGTGCCGGGGCTCGAGCCTGCTTTGACCTGGAAGCCCAGCCGCTACTTACAAACATACGCAGGGGCTGGGAGCCTGTTGCAGCTCTGCACTTTTGCCTGCCTGCAGAACAAGTGAGGGGGTCCAGCCGCTGCTGCCCAGCCCAGCCGTGGGTGCCACTCCCAGAATTGCTGCCGGGCACTGTGCGGGATCAGCGCCACGCAGGGTCAGAGAGCCCTGGCTGGTGATTGGCAGCTGCAGGGCAGGCGAAGCCGCCCCTCGAGTGCTGCCGGCTGCCTGTCAGCCGGCCAGGAGTGGATTCGTGTGTCGAAGCGGCGGCGCGCGCTCCCTGGCAGGCCGCCCACCGCTCCTTTCTCACGACCTCTCCTGTTCCGGAGTTCATTGGGGAGCCATTCATTTCCTGCCAGAAGGCCGCCTCGCCTGCTTTTTTTTGATGTGTGTGTGTGTGTGGGGGGAGGTGGAACCACCTTGGCCACCGCGCAGCGAGGGCCTGGTACGAGCCGGCCGCGCTTGGCGCAAGGGACGGGGCTTCAGCTGCCTGCCTGCCTGCCTGCCTGCCTGCCATCAAAGGCTGTGCGTCTCCCGCGCCATCTGGAAGCACTCTCGGGAGCGAGGCGGGGAGGAAGCAGGCGAAGGCCTCACTGGCTGGCTCGGCAGCACCACAGACACCCCCGCGGGTGGGAAACGTTAATGGGTCCTAATGACAGGCCTCCCCAGGGGTGTGTGAGCGGAATCCTAGTAGCCACAGGGCCGCCACATCCCACGGCTGGCCCCAGATGTGCTCGGAGCTGCGAAGGGGCGGGGGGGCGACCAGGAGGTGCCGAGGCAACGTCCGCGCCATGGTGGGAAGGGATGTGCAGGCCGTGTCCAGCAAGGGGCAGCTGGGCGAGGGCTGCAAGGGAGCCCAGGCTCGTCAAGGCTTCACCCGAACTCCGTCTCAGCCCTGGGACGTGGGGTGGCACAGCCAGGGTCGGCACGGTGCTGCTTTCCTTCGCCACAGCCAGGCCGCCCATGGCTGCGATTAGCGGGAAGGAGAAGGGGGTCAGAGGGCAAGACTTCCCGCTTGGGCCCCACAGCCTCTCGCTGTATCAGCTCTCCAGTGGATACACCACCCTCACCACCCCAACTGGGCTGGACTCTCTGGGTCACAGCGACCGGATGCGGCATCCATTCCTGGGCTGAGGGGGAGGAGCTGCCGGGTGAAGGGGCCACCACGCCAGGGCCAGCAAAGGCGCCCTCTGCGGTTGCCCAAGGGTAACGCAGTCCATCCGCCCCTCCTCCATCCTCTTCTTCAGGGCTGTCTATGGTGCCCATATCGGATTATCCAGACGAGCTCTCCTTTCCCAGGTGTGCCAGTCAGCCCAGCACAAAGATCAGCAGGTCGCCGTGGCCAAAGTGCCAGGGTGACCGGGCCCATCTGAACAGACCAAGGCCGTCAGGAAAGCAGCATTCCCTGGCTCACAAGAGAATTGGCAAAGGGGCATGGCCCGCGACTTCAGAAGCAGCTTTCCTTTTGGCGGGAATCTGCCCACTTTTCTGGCAAGCCAAACCATGCTGCCGAAGACAGCACAGCGGCCTCGGTGCCAAAGGAGATTCAGAGCAAGGTCGGGCACGAGGCGTTTCATCGACACATCTCTGCCTCCTTCGGGCTCCGATGGCAAGTCCAAAGCAAAGTCCCCCCCTGCCCTTTGGAGGTTACATAGACGGGCTGCTCTTTTGAAGCAGCGGGCACAAACCCTGGCCTGCACACGTTGACCAAGCAATTACGATAGACCGATAAGACGGCTCAATTTACAGCACAGAAGTCCCAGAGGATCTTTGGCATGACCAAGAGAATGTAAGAAGAGCCCCGAGGCTGGATCAGACATCTGTCAGAGATGCTTTGACCTAGATTCCTGCATTGAGCAGGGGGTTGGACTCGATGGCCTTGTAGGCCCCTTCCAACTCTACTTTTCTATGATTCTATGACCCAGAGGGGTCCATCTCATCCAACATCCTGCTCTTCACATCGGGGGCCAGAGATCATAGAATCATAGAAAAGTAGAGTTGGAAGGGGCCTACAAGGCCATCGAGTCCAACCCCCTGCTCAATGCAGGAATCTAGGTCAAAGCATCTCTGACAGATGTCTGTCCAGCTGCACCTTGAATGCCTCCAGAGTGGGAGAGCCCACCACCTCCCTAGGTAGTTGATTCCATTGTCTTATTGCTCTGACAGTCAGGAAATTTTTCCTGATGTTTAGGTGGAATCTAGGTTCCTGTAACTTGAGCCCATTATTCCGTGTCCTGCAAACTGGGATGAACGAGAAGAGATCTTTGCCCTCCTCTGTGTGACATCCCTTCAAATACTGGAAGAGTGCGATCATATCTCCCCTCAGTCTCCTCTTCTGAAGGCTAAACATGCCCAGTTCTTTCAGTCTCTCCTCATAGGGCCTTGTTTCCAGTCCCTTTATCATCCTTGTTGCCCTCCTCTGAACCCTCTCCAGTTTGTCTATGTCCTTCTTAAAATGAGGTGCCCAGAACTGGACGCAGTACTCAAGATGAGGCCTAACCAGTGCCGAGTAAAGGGGAATTATCACTTCCCGCGATTTGGAAGCTATACTTCTATTAATACAGCCCAAAATTGCATTTGCCTTCTTTGCAGCCACATCGCATTGCTGGCTCATATTCAGTTTGTGATCTACCACAATTCCAAGATCCTTCTCACTTGTAGTATTCTTGAGCCAAGTGTCCCCCATTCTGTAACTCTGTAACACCAGCCAGGCATGGAGGCAACACACACGCGGCACCTTTGCCTGCTCCCAGCGACTGCTCTCCAGGGGTCTGCCGCCCATGGCTGAAGGCTCCGTGGATCAGGGCCAGTGCCCATTCAGAGGTGGCACTCCTGCAGCGGGGACTTCCTCGCGGCAGGGCCGACCTGCCCTGCCCTTCAGGCAAGAGACAGTGCTGGCTCCTGCCCAGGGGACCAGAGTCAGACGGGTCACCTGGGAAGGAACTCTGCAGACCAGGCTGGGTGGGTGGGTGGGTGGGTGAGAGCAAGCCCCTATTTCCCGCTCTGGCCCTTGTCCCAGCTACCACAATGGTACTGCTGTGGCAGCTTGAAATAAGCACTTCTTTAATGGGGGGCGGGGGGCGGGGGCAGAAGGAAGGCGAAGCCTGTCAGGGCATCAAAAACCACTGACAGGAAGGGACCCCTGAGGAGCCCCTCACCAGACAATGCCCCCGGGCCTTCCCAAGGAGGGGGGCCTGTGGGCCTGTGCTGACAGGGCCTGGTGGAGCCCCCTGCCCCTCCCCCCACAGCATTCCTTTCCGCGACACCTGAATGCGGGAGGCACACCTGGCTGCTCCAACCGGAGGGGATCCGGCAGGCCTTTGTGGGGGGATTTGCAAGGAATTCCCTCCAGCTCCCAGCACGGGCGGAGTTATTAAGGCTTTTGGGGTGGGGGAGGGCAGAGGGGGGGGCCCTTTGGGAATTGAAACCCGAGCCGGCCCTTTATCTGGCTCCCCCTTCTCGCTTGCAAATGGGGCATGACCAAGGCAGGGGCGCGAGCGAGCGAGCGAGTGAGCAAGCGCGCTAGCTGGTGCTCAGAGGGGGGGGAGGGCTGCCTTTCGCGCTTCCGCCTCCACATGTTTTGTGAATTAGCGGGGCAGAGGAGACGCAGCGCCTGATCACAACCAGATGCGGCGGGTGTTAAATCATCACAGCCTGGCCAGGGCCGGGGCAGAGGGGTGTCTCGAAGGGGAGCGTGCAAAACCACTTAAGGAGCTGCGCAAGAGCGAGCGTGCGCGCATGTGTGTTTCCGCGGCTTCCACGGTCCAGCCAGACCCTGAAAAAGGGGGGCTCCTGGCCAACAGTCTGGGGGGGCCCAGGCAGCCTCTCCCAAGCCCTGGAGTGCCCAACAACCCAGCCATTCCCAGAGGAAGAAGCCCCCCAAAGCCAGGACTGTCTACACCGGCGGCAAGGAGGAGAGGCTGCTTCCAAAATGAAGGATTTTGGAAAGTCAGAGCCAGGCCCACAGCGCAGCTCCAGGCTCAGCCAGGTGGGCCTGTGGCCTGTTCGTGCGGGGGCGGGGGCGCGCACGCACGCGCACACGGGCTTAGCCAAAGGCAGATGGGAAGAGAACAGTTTATGTATTACATTTCTATCCCGCCTTTTTTCCTGCAAGGAACCCAAGGCGGCTTACATGATCCTCCTCCTCTCCTTTTGATCCTCACAACAACCCTGTGAGGTAGGTTAGGCTGAGAGACAGTGACTGGCCCAAAGTCACCCCGTGAGTTTCATGGCCGATTGGGGACTAGAACCCGGATCTCCTGAGTCCCAGTCCAGCACTCTCACCACTATGCCATACAGGATGCCTGACAGGCAGATGACCCCAGGGTCTTGCCAAAGCTCCCGTTAGCCTGCGCTGGGAAGCACATAAATGATTTCCACATTCCCCTCCCCTCTTCTGTATTATAGATTGGCCACTGATGCCACACACCCCTTTTTGTGTCACATGCCAACATCACACCCCGCCTTCCCATGGAGCCTGATCAGGCTGTGGAACCAGAAGTCACTTTAAGAAGGACATAGACAAACTGGAGAGGGTTCAGAGGAGGGCAACAAGGATGATCAAGGGACTGGAAACAAGGCCCTATGAGGAGAGACTGAAAGAACTGGGCATGTTTAGCCTTCAGAAGAGGAGACTGAGGGGAGATATGATCGCACTCTTCCAGTATTTGAAGGGATGTCACACAGAGGAGGGCAAAGATCTCTTCTCCTTCACCCCAGTTTGCAGGACACGGAATAATGGGCTCAAGTTACAGGAACCTAGATTCCACCTAAACATCAGGAAAAAATTCCTGACTGTCAGAGCAATAAGACAATGGAATCAACTACCTAGGGAGGGTCGTGGGCTCTCCCAGTCTGGAGGCATTCAAGGTGCAGCTGGACAGACATCTGCCAGGGATGCTTTGACCTAGATTCCTGCATTGAGCGGGGGGTTGGACTCGATGGCCTTGTAGGCCCCTTCCAACTCTACTTTTCTATGATTCTATGATCATGTGGGCCAACCCAGTATATGTTTACTCCAAAGTACGTTGTATGTAATGGGGCTTGCTCCCACGTGAGCAAGCATGGCACAGTCACTGCTCATGGCCCCTGCACCATGAGGAATGTTGAAGAAACAGTATAATTAGGTTCATGAGAAATCAACAAGGGATTAATCAGTATTATAAGTAAATATGTATTTTTGTATTGATCACGGATAGATCAGAGAGGTAATTTGGTTCAGTTGAATGCTGTGACCACTGTTTGGTGTTTACCAAGTGGATTGTGAAGTGGGGGGAACGTCGATCTGCTCATGCCAGGCCCAGAATGCCGTCAGATTCAGCAGAGATCAACGCAGCCATGATAGATGGAAATGTGAGGCAGCAATGGAAGAATCCTGCTCTGTGCGGGGTGCTTGGAATTCTGCTGAATCTTCGTGACAGACCCTGTGAGACGGTGGGGCCTGCGAGTAGATGATTGGAACCCGATGAGGAAGCATCATACCTAGTAAGATGCTAACAATAGAAGCCAACAGACTCACAGAGAACGTGGAATCATAAAATACTGGAATGTTTGGAAGGATGTGCTGAAAATACGTGCAGATGTGTCATGTCAAGCTGACCTGTGCAAAAATCTGCAGAAAAGCAGGGTCTTGGTTACAATTCCCTCTCAGTGCTATGCCTTGCGCCATGCAAGGGAGGAAATTAATGTAAAAGATGGGTGGCGGGGGCGGCGGGGGACACACACGACTCTGCTCCTGTCTTTGACCATTATAAAAGATGTTCTGGGTACATACAATGGCTACTAACTACTTCTGCTACTGCTTCTTCCTTCCTCTCTGGGATACACTTGAATATTTTCCATGTTCTCTCCCCCTGGTATGGCTTGACTGGAGACAGCTGACTGGCTCTGATGGAGATGGAAAGATCCGTGACCCACTGCGTTGGGACTGGTAGACATGACATTTGCAGAAGAGAGTGAGCTTTGGCTGTTGGGCAGTATAGAAAAGTAGTAAGTGATTAAAAATAAAACGTGGACCGCCTAAAATAGCGGTGGGTGGGCGGGCGGGCGCGGTGTACTGCTGCGGGGCAGAGCTGCAGGAAGGATTGGGCCTGCGGCTCCTATTCAAATTGCTTCAAAATTATTATGGATTGTTGATTGCTTTCCTGTGACCTTCTCCAAGCATTTCTAGTATTTTCTAAATGCTAATGTCTTCAAATTATTATTTTTTCTATATGAAGATTGTGTTTTCAGCACTGGGTGTCAATAAGCCAATTTACGTTTCTGTTATAATCCTGGGTGTGTGGTCTTTTACACCCATCAGACTTTACCATCTGACCCATTGGGTAGTAACCAACCTGACCACCGAATCAGCACATCCCACATCTATATTTTCCTTTAGAGCCTCCAAGATGGCGGCTCTTCCGTAGCCATCGTGACCAACCCAGCTACATTTTTCTCCCAAAGTTTAACTCCCTTCCACATAGCTTGCTCCCTCCTCAAGTATCAGAGCAAAAGGCCATGTTCCTCTTCTACCCATGAACATGCATTGTTTGGGAAAGGGTTAATGTACCCTTTCATCAGGAAAAATTTCCTGACTGTTAGAGCAATAAGACAATGGAACCAATCACCTAGGGAGGTGGTGGGCTCTCCCACACTGGAGGCATTCAAGATACGGCTGGACAGCCATCTGTCAGGGATGCTTTGACTTGGGATTCCTGCATTGAACAGGGGGTTGGACTCGATGGACTTATAGGCCCCAACTTTACTTTTCTATGATTCTACCCCCTTTCCTGGCCTTCTCTGCTAGGACGAAACATCCCCCCCCATTGTTCTTTGTCTAATCACCCGACTTCCCTGACACAGGGCTGCTGCAAAGGGCTCCACCACTGCCCTCCTACAAGCTGCCACCTGAAGGATCAAAGCAGCAGCAGTTTCTGCACTGGTCCAGCTGGAGATCCCTGAAAGCTCACAAGCAGGACGCCTGCCTCCAATCCCCCAAAGGTATACTGCTTCTGAATGTGTGAGGCTCCATTAAGAGGCAGGAGAGCCACAGAGTCTGCCCAGTCTAGAGCTGTGTGCAAATGGCCTCCTGGAATTCTCCACCTTATTTGCGAGCAGTTTCACCAAATTTCTTCATGCGAAGAAATTATCCAACAGGGTCACAGAGGTAAGGCTCACCATTGGCAGAGGTTGTAGCCCTGCGTCCTTTTCCATAGGGCTCTTGTGCTGCCACTACAAGTGGCAGTGTAACTTTGTTGGCAGCCTGGTCCCCGTTTGGCATCCTCGTACCTTGTCATTCTGACGCAATGTGGGAGTGCGGGGAGGGAAGGTGGCCACCGCCCCCCCAAAAAAACCATGAAGAAAATGTGGCAAAAGTGGCCTTATCAAATTTGCAGATGACACAAAGTTGGGTGGAACAGCTAATACTCTGGAAGACAGAAACAAAATTCAAAGTGACCTCGATAGGCTGGAGCGCTGGGCCGAAAACAACAGAATGAAATTTAATAGGGATAAATGCCAAGTGCTGCACCTAGGGAGAGGAAACCAAATGCAGAGTTACAGAATGGGGGACACTTGGCTCAACAATACTACAAGTGAGAAGGATCTTGGAATTGTGGTAGATCACAAACTGAATATGAGCCAGCAATGCGATGTGGCTGCAAAGAAGGCAAATGCTATTTTGGGCTGTATTAATAGAAGTATAGCTTCCAAATCGCGGGAAGTGATAATTCCCCTTTACTCGGCACTGGTTAGGCCTCATCTTGAGTACTGCGTCCAGTTCTGGGCACCTCACTTTAAGAAGGACATAGACAAACTGGAGAGGGTTCAGAGGAGGGCAACAAGGATGATAAAGGGACTGGAAACAAGGCCCTATGAGGAGAGACTGAAAGAACTGGGCATGTTTAGCCTTCAGAAGAGGAGACTGAGGGGAGATATGATCGCACTCTTCCAGTATTTGAAGGGATGTCACACAGAGGAGGGCAAAGATCTCTTCTCGTTCATCCCAGTTTGCAGGACACGGAATAATGGGCTCAAATTACAGGAACCCAGATTCCACCTAAACATCAGGAAAAATTTCCTGACTGTCAGAGCAATAAGACAATGGAATCAACTACCTAGGGAGGTGGTGGGCTCTCCCAGTCTGGAGGCATTCAAGGTGCAGCTGGACAGACATCTGTCAGATATGCTTTGACCTGGATTCCTGCATTGAGCAGGGGGTTGGACTCGATGGCCTTGTAGGCCCCTTCCAACTCTACTTTTCTATGATTCTATGATTCTATCTCTGAGGGGGCAAGAAAAATCTCAGAACTTTTCTGGGAAATTTTGGCTCAGCTCTGGTTGCCGTTCTGCACGGCTCAGCTCCTTCCCCGGGGGGGTGGGGTGGGGGGGGTCGTGATGCAGACGCTTAGAATGCTGCTCCTCCCCTGAAAGCCAGGCGTGAGGGGGGTCGAGCTGGCCCAGCTCCAGGGAAGAGGGGCAGGTGGCGCAGAGCCAAAGCCTGTCCTCCACATTACTGAAAGTTTTCTTCCCCCACAAAAAGGCTTCCGTTTTTCTGCCTCATTCTCGGGGCATTTTGTATTTGGTTTTGAGCTTACCTAATCACTGCGAGGCGGGGTCAAGGGTGCCCAAATCTCTCCATTCTTCTCCTTCGGAAGTTCCTTTTGAAAGCAGTTTCTTTTCCACCAAATTGAATGAGAATGGTTTGAAAAATGTGGGAGAAATGTTCCACACAGCACCAGCTCAACCCCCTGGAGAGCCGGAGACCCCACCACCTGACAGTGTGGCAGCGAAGGCCGGCCCCCCACCCAGGCGGACCTGCTGGCCTCTCAGCGGTGGCCGCCGTCAGAGGGCTCATGAAAGCCATACAAGGCAGCGGCAACACGCTGGGTTATGTGGGAACCCTTCTTGTGAGGGAAGTTCAATCGACCCTGGCTTTGAGGATTTTTAGGAGAGGCGCCAGGACACTTTTATCCACCATGCTCCCCACGGTTTTTAGATGGCTTGTTAATTCTCTTTTCTCTGTGCGGTTACTGTGTTAATTGCCTTGGGGGCATTGGGGGGGGGGGCGTAAGGCAGTATATTAATATTTGTATAAATAACGGTCATCCAAGGATTAAAGCCAGTGGCTTGATACCAAGTCCAGCAGGACACCAGCAGGTGGTGGCAGCAGCCTCCAGTCGGGGCTCCTCAAGCAGCACCCCACACACAAGAAGCCATCAGGCAACTCCACCTTCCATGCAGAGGGGGCTTCTGGGCCCCTCCCCCCCCAGCAATTGCTCTCCAGGAGCTCAAGCAGACCCCCAAAGGTCCTTTCAGCTGGACTGGCCGGGGACTAGAACGGACACTTTCTGCACAACCTGTGGAGCCAAACTGCATGGGATGCTGCATTTCTCTCCCCACACCTCTTATAGGGCTGTTGGGGGGGGGGGGGCTTCAGAATGGAGACACAGCCTGGGAGGTGGGGAAACATTACTCATAGTACTTATAGGTGCCAACCCTATAGCGGAGTTCTCAGGGCAGCTCCCCACTCCCCCTGCTCCAATCTCCAATGCAGAGGTCTCTGCACCTGTTTTGATGATGGAATAACCGACACGCATCGCATACCTGCCGTGTCATGTGATTTGGCCTTCCAGGGAAGGGGAGCGGAGCTCAGTGTGGAAGGGCCCCCCGCTTGGGGTGCAGAAGGTGTCCGGTTCCATCCCAGCCTGTCCGCGAAGCCCCTGCCTGGAGTCCTGGAGGGAGAACCCTTGCAGCCCCTCAGAGTCGACAAGCCTGGGCTAGATGGACTGGGGCGGGGGTCGTGGGGCGTGTGTCTGCCTCGGCACGAGGGCAGCTTCCCCTGGTCCTCTCACACGCGTCCTGGAGGGACCAGCCCCGGAGGAGAGAGCTTTATTCCCCGTCCCAGGCACGTATTCTGCTCTCCGCTGCACGACGCACACCCCGCGGGCCAAGAGCTGCCTGCACCCACCAGACCACCACAGCACGGGGGGATGCTAGAAGTCTTTTATTTTTCTCAAAGAACTTCCAAAAGGAAGAAAAGGCTTTTTAAGAACAAACAGATCTTTGGTGTCACTTTAAAAAAAAGGGAGAGATGAAAGACAAGGGGGAAAGGACACTTGGAAATTTTATCTCACTTTCTCAGGTGCTCTCTTCTCTCTCTCACACACACACTCACACTCACACACACCCATGCAGGCAGCCGCGGGAGAGGGAGAACGTCTGCTATAGTACAAATGAAGGCACAATCCAATATGAACAGTAGATAATATTTACAGCCAGAGGATAAAAGGGTGCCCAAGCTCCCTCCCCTGAGAAGAACCCAGAGTCGGCCTGGCCACCAGGGCCCCCCAGGGACAAGCCACCGAGGGCCTGTTCTCATACGAGTCCAGGGGCATCAGCCCGCCACGCACACCTTCACCAAGGTCTCCAAACCGAATCTGCCGCGAGTGACGGTGCGCCGGATCCAGGCGAGATGGCGACGGCAGGGGGGAGCCCCGAGCCCACCCCCCCATTGGCGTAGAGGGGGAGGACCGCGTTGCCGTGGGGCGCAAAGGCTGTGTTGGGGATGAGGAAGGCAAACTGCCCATCAGAGGCCGGCACCAGCTGGAAGCCCCCGCACACCTTCGCGGCTTCCCCGGCCGGGTTGCCCAGCTTGCACGGCACCACACTCCCAGCAGGGGGCGCTGCTCCAGCAGGGATCTGCACCAGCGGCTGCCCAAAAGAGGCCCCGTGCTGAGCCCCTGGGGCTGGGGGAAGCGGCGGGGCGGGGTAGTTCATGGCGTTGATCTGACTCATGCAGCTGGCCAGGTGTCCGAGCAGGCGGGTGCGCACCTCCGTGTTCACCCCCTCGCAGGTGGAGAGGAAGCGGGTCACTTCGTTCATGCACTCGTTGAAGCCAGCACGGTATTTGCCCAGCACTGTGGGATCCGTGTTCAGCACAGCTGCAGGAGAGGAAGGAAAGAGGCAGGGGTCAGAAAGGGGGGCGAGAACACGCCGCCGTGGGTGGGGGGGGCAACTCTCCCTCCCCACGCCACTCTGGAAGACACACACCTGCCCCCCCCTTCTGCAAGCCGGCCGTAGGTGCTAGGTGCTGCACAGAGCAATAACCCTGCCCCCTCCGCAAGTGCTGATCCCCGCAAGGGGGAAATGCCCTCCTGCCTCGAGAGTGCGCTTCTCTGCACATCCTGCCAGCGGCAACAAGAGCTGGAACACGGGAATGCCTTAGGAAGCGGAAGCGGCGCGCGCGGGGGGGGGGGGGGCGGCTGCGTCATCCCTGGCGGCGGCAGCAGCAGCAGCCCTCTGTTTGCTTCTCATTATCCCAACCCCCTCCCCGGCCCGCACGCTGCCTGCCTGCCACCCTCCCTTCTCCTCCCCCCCTGCCTTTCCGGAACAGTAACAACTTGGAGTTGTGGCTATAAATAAGAGCCAGACCGTGGGAAAGCCGGCCTGAGCCAAGTCAGTAACACGCAGCTTGAATGGCATTCAAAACCGCAGGCGGAAGTCTGGAAGAAATCACCTCTGAAGCGGGGGGGGGGGAGACCCCCGCCTGGCCTGGCCTGCCCACTCACCCGTCATCTGGGCGCGTTGCAGGTTCCGCAAATGCTTGACTGTCATTTCTAATATGTCGGCCTTCTCCAGTTTTGAGTGCCGGGAGCTCTGCAAGGCAACGGGGGAGGGAGCCTCGTGAGGGGGGGGGGGTTGCGTGTGTGTGTGTGTCTGGCTACAGGATGTGGGGAGGATGCAGCCCAACTGTAAGGCAGAGGAGACCCACCCACCCACCCACCCCTTGTTCCAGGAGGATTCAGAAGGATCTGGGAGGGGAGAGAAGAGGAATATCCAGAGCTATTGCTCCCCCGCCCCGACCCCCGCACAGGGAAGGGGGCCAGCAGGAGGGCACCAGGCCCGGGGTAACGCCCACAGGTAAGCCATCCTACTCCCCAATCCTCAGCACGCTAATCCTGTGCTGGTGGATTTCCAGACAAGACCGAGTTTGGGACCATGGAGGGCGAGCGCCTGGTGCACAGCGCCACAGGGCAGGGATGAGGGATCCCCCCAAGCGGCAGGAAAGGGTCCCCAACACCTGGCCTCTGAGCTACAGCAAGTCCCACCTCGCAGGGTTGTCGTGAGGAGAAAGTCCTGATGGCACCCTGGGAGGTGGTCAGCATATTCTATTTGGGCTACAATCCTATGCACACTTCCCTGGAAGTAAGCCCCGCTGAACACAATAGGGCTTGCTTCTGAGTAAAGGGGCACAGGATAGAGCCCCCAGACTGCTATGGTGAAAATCTGGTTCGCTGGCCGCGGCCTTTGGGGCCGAAAGGAGACTTACTCCGAAGCAACAACCCCTGCACGGAGTTCGGCGGCAGGCTTTCCCTGCTCAGGGTGGCCGCCTCGGCCAGTCCGAAGGAGAGGAGCCCCGGCCGTCCCCCGCAAAGCGCTGCGGCCCCCACCGCGCCCGGCCACTTACGTCCTTCTTGAGGGCGTCCAGGATGAGGGTCTTGAGCTGCCCCAGGCTCTCGTTGATGCGCGCCCGCCGCCGCTTCTCCATGATGGGCTTGGAGGACTGCAAGGGACCGCAGGCAGAGGGACGCGTCAGCCCCGCGGGGACCCCGCGCCAGCGCGCCGCCCGCCCCCTCGCCGGCGCGGCCCTTACCTTGCGGTGGTCGGACGCCGTGCGGGGCTTGTCCGGCGTGGCGTGCACGCTGGCCGGGGTGGCTGCCACGGGCGACGAGGAGCTCTTCTCCATCAGGTCGGCGGGCATCCTGGCCCGGCCGCGCCCGACGGCAGAGCCCCCGCAGCAGCAGCAGCAGCAGCAGCAGGGACCCGACGCCCGGCCAGCCGCTGCCGCACCGAAGCCGAGGAGGCGGCGCAGCCGGGGGCGCCGAGGGAGCGCTCAGAGGAGTCCCGGCGGAGAAGGAGCTGCCGCCGCTGCGGGCGGGTTCCCAGGACCTGCTGGCCGCACTCGCCCTTTGGCACGCGCGCGCGCGCGGCCACTCACACGCGCTCCCCCCGGCAGCGGCAGCCACGTCGCGCGCGGGCAGGGGGGCGCGCGATCCCTTCCTCGCCCTCCCGCTCTGCTACTCCTGCGGCAATATTACTATTGCTGTTGCTGCTGCTGCTGCTGCTGCCCGGCGCGGCGCGGCGGCGGCAGCGCAATCCCGGCCGCCTCCCCGCCTGGCGCCCGCTATTTATAGGCTGCGCTGCACGCGAACGGCTCGTGTGAAACTTCCCAAACTTTCTTTCCCACAGTGACTTTCAGCCAATGGGAGCGGGAGGCACGCGGCCCCGCTCGTGGACGGCGCCCACCCATTGGCTGCTAGGCGCCACGACCGGCGGCCAATGGCGCACGCCCCGGCCCCGGGCACCAGAGGCCGCCCTGTCAATCAAGCGCCCGCGTTAACCCTTGGCGCGCCGCAGCCCAGCCGGGGCAGAGTCCTCCCGCCTCCCGCTTCGACGGGTTCGGGCGAGGGGGAGTCAAGCTGGACGGGGCGCGCTCCTCACAGCGGGCGAGACATACACTGATGCCCTTTGCAGCTATGAGACGGGGAGGGGGGTTCAAAGGTCTCGAATCAGGCCCACCGACGCCGGAACGGGTGAGGGGGTCGCTTGCAGGAGAAGCCCGCCCCGCCCCGCCTCGCCGGTAAAAAGAGATTTGGAAGGTGGAGCCGGGGAGGCGCGCACTCTCGACTTACTGCGCGCCTCCAAATGCGGGGTGCAGGCGGGGGCTGGTGCAACAAACAGGCACCTGCAGCCCCTCACCCCCGCCCGGCCATTGGGGAGCGAGAGCACCGGCAAAGTCCGGGCGCGGTTGCTGAGGGTCGCAGGGAGGGCGGGGCGCGCATGCCCTGCCCCGCCGGCGCAGCACGGCGCGAGGGAGGGCCGGCCGGCCGTGACCCCGCGGTGCGTGCAGGCGGCCAGGAGCGGGAGAGGGGCCGGGAGCGGTGCAAACGCCCGCGCAAGGGTCCCGGCGGCAATTGCACCGAAAGCTTCCTCGCGAGGAAAGGGGGGAGGAGGCGGACTGGAGCGGGCGCAGCCGGCGGGGCCTCTGTCTGACCCGGGTCGCCGGGCTGCGAGCGGGAGCTGGAGCCCGAGCACGTGCCGGGAAGTTTTATTGCAGCCGCCCCCGGAGGGAGGGAGGGAGAGGCCGGGCGGGCGGGCGGCGTGCTGCTGCTTGGCGCGGGCAGGCGGGCGGCTTGGACGGATCCGTCAGGGAGGGAAGACTTGCGGCCGGGCGGGAGGCTGCAGCTGCCGCACCAGAGCCTGGGAAAACCCCGCCTTTCGGGGAGGGAAGCCAGGAATGCGGCCTCCTAGGCGGGGGGGGGCACCCTCCACTCTCTTTCCCTCCCCGCTCCGTGGAAAGTCCGGCTTCCAAGGATCCTCGTTCTCAGGCCCGTGGTGGTGGCTTGCAGCCGGCTGCACTTTGCAGAGAGGGAGGGGGCAAACCTCAGTCCCCCTCCCCGCCCCCCAATGGGAACTCCGTCGTGGTACCCGTCTAGCAAAGCGCCGTGGATCCTGAGGAATTTGTGGGCCACAAGCGAACTGGGGGAGCTTTGCCTGGAGAGGAGCAGCCCTGCTCAGGCTGAGTCGCCGCCGCTGCTGCCGCCGCCTCCGACCCTTCTTGGGGATGTGGAGCCTCTTTGGTTTGGACTGACCTGGACTGGAGGCCTCTGCGGCTCATTGTGGCACCCTGAGGGCAAAAGCAGGGCGGGATTAAATGCACGGGTTCCCGCAAGGGTCATGCCACCGGTGCCAGCCTGGAAGGGACCCCCTTAATCTGTAGGCCAAGCGGGGAGTTGGGGGTGGCTCTTGTTCCGAACCCGGAAGTGACTCGCCTGCCCACTGCAGGTGTTTTGCTGGGTCCCAAGACAGGCTGAGGGCCGAGCTGTCCAGGGCTCCCAGCGCGTCACAGAGGATGCAAGAGCACAGCTGGCCAGTCCTGCCATGTAGCCACCTGTGGCGGGTGCAGAATCAGCAGTGTCCTTTCGGTGGCCCTTCGGACACCACCTTCAGCCTTCCAGCTCAGTGTATTATTTGGAAACCCAAGCTAAAACAGTAGTGCTTGTTTTGCCTCTTTGCTCAAAATGGGGGTTGGCCCGTCTTGTGCGGTACACGTCTCGCTGGCCGATAATCACCTGTTTTGAGCATGGGCCCACATAGGAATTTTCATGGCAGGTCTCGGCTCTGGAATATGCACACAGTGAGAGGCTGTCCCAGAGTCTCTTTGGGCAGGTGTGGAGTGCTTTCCCAGATGTGTAACCACGGCTTTTCACACACACGCCTTGCAGGATTTGGGGAACAGGGCAGAAAGCATGAGATATCTCTCATTTGAGATACTGGATGCTGGCCATAGGTCCAGACACGCATGCGAATCTCCAGAGCTCCGGAGACATGCAGACCTCCTGCTCTGTGAAAGCTGAACTGAGAGATACATGGATCAATGACCCCCCCCCCCGGGCTGCTCTCTCTGGCACTTAAAGGGTAGATCTGGCCTCCCCACTGGGGTTCTAGAGCTCACGATGCAGGCAGTGACCTCGCCACATCGCAGTGGTTTTCCAGGCACACCAGCTAAGTTTGGGGGAGGGGGTGTAGTCCTGGGAACTGTCTTGCCCCTCCTCCACCACCAGAGGTTGGGTGCTTCCTAGACAGGATTGGCTGCCTGACTCCAGGGGCCAAAGGAGTGTTGGAATCTCACCTACAAGTTGCAACTCTAATCCCATCAGGCCCTTCCCATGAAATTGACTTGACAGTCATGAGAATTTGGGGGACAATAGCCCTTGGGCTGCCTCATTACTTCTCTGTCGTCCTGTCTTCAGCCTTTTACCCCGCAGCGTGGAGGGCAAGAAAAATCTGTTACTTTTAAGTTGTGCATCTTGCAGCATCCTAGGCTGTGAGAAGTAATTCAAGCTGGGAATCGCCTTTCCTGTTGGGAAACTATTGTTTTTAATGTTCAAACTGCATTCAAATACCGTGTCACTTTCCTTTTGATTCAGTCCTTGGCATCTCCCGTTAAAAGGAACTTGGATGACAAGGCTGGGAAGAACCCATGCTTGCCTCAAAGGGCCTTGGAGGGGGGCTGCCCCAGTCTAGATGGGCTGGAGGCCCCTCTCTTTTGTCTTCCCCCAATTCACAAAGCACTTACTCCTTTCTGTCTAAAAGAGATGCATGCAGCAGAATGTGATACAGTCAGAGTCCAGCTCTGCCTTCCTTGGCCCTGCAACCGCTGGCTGCACTGTGGCAATTGTTGCCTGGAGCATGTGAAGTGAGTGCATGTGAACATGTGCAAAATGCATCCCCTCATCATTGAACTGCCTATCCACAGCAGGGGTTAGGAAGAGTGGTTTTTAGGCAGGCACAGGTGTGTGTGTGTGTGTGCGCACACACACGCACACAAACATGCAGCCCTTTTTAGTAGGCACGCAGCATGACTGAAGCAGGGTAACGGGATGTGGGGCTAGTGCTGAAGGGGTTCATGCTGAAGGGTCTCCCAAGGCATCATGCCCCCAACTTCCTTAATGTGGCCGGGATGGGGAAGGTGACGAAATGGCTGCTGTCTTGTCATCCTCGTTTGTCTGCACTCTGGGTTTTGGGGCAGCCAAGGTTCCTTCAAGTGGCCTATTTAGGGCTCCAGAGGCCCTCACCAGGGCTTCCAATTGTGCTCAGGTGTCTGCTCCTTCCAAATGGAGCTGCTTGTGCAGCTCAATCCTATGCATGTCTACTCAGAAGTAAGTGCAGCTGTGTTCAGTGGGCATAGGACTGCAGTCTTGGAATGGAACCCACACCTGCATTCATGGCCAGATGTGTTGCGCACAGACAATGCATGTCATGTCCAAGTTCCAGGGGTAGAACCCTCAACCAAGGAAGGCCCAGATCCACACTGGGGAGAGGCACAACATGGGGTCACCCTGCCCTTTTGCCACAAGCTTTTGAGGGTCCCTCCTTTTCAGGGCTCTTCCTGTTTATTTTTTATTTAAGAATGTAAAACCACCTTACAATACAACTGAAAGATAAAATTGACATAATTTAAAGCAACACAACAGCCAGGGACCAAAATGAAACCACCGTGGCAGCAATCAAAGGCCCATGGAAACAAGGCGGCCCCTGCAGCTTTTGAGCCCTTGCCCTGAGCACATGTGGTGGAGTCACCATGGAGGTGGGTCCGTCCTCTGTGGCTGCCTGCCTGGCCTTGGAGAGGGTGTGTGTGCGTGCCCGCGAATGGCTTCCCTTCATGACTGAGCCCTGAGTCCACAGGGGGTTCTAACGGGGGGGGGGGCAATGATCCTTCAAGGGGCCTGTTTCGGCCCCCAGAGGGCAAAATGTAGCCTTTGAATTATGCCCACACGCTCGCTGGATCTCAGGGCAGTTCCTCGCGAACGGATGCTCCACGTTCTTTCCGGCCGGGCTCAGGTAAGAGCCTAGCTGGAGCAGCTTCCTTCGATCCGGGGAGGGGGAAGGCGCCGCCCTTCAGGTGATGTTGGGCTGTAGCTCCCATCATCCCTCGCCACTGCTGACCGGGGCTGATGGGAGTGGCAGTCCGAGCATTCTGGAGCAGCCCGCGCGCCCCTCCCCTGCTGGACGCCCGGCTCGGCGGGGCTTCTCAGGCCAGACCCCGGAGGCCGGCGGGGCTGGCCGCGGCTGGGCTTGGGGCGCACCCCGGCCTCTCCTCGCGGCCTCCTCCGCCGCCGCTCGGCTTTGCAGCGGTGAGCGCGGGCTCCCGGGTCTCCCGGCCAGCGAGTGCCAAGCCTGCTCGGAGCGAAAGAGCCCCGCGGGGCGGGCTGCCTGCCCCCCCCCCCCGCCCCGCACGCTACCTGGCTCCAGCGCCGGCATTTTGTGGTGAAAGCGGGGGCGGGGGGGGCGGGGAGGCATTTTGCCGGAGGCCTCGGAGGCTTTCTTTCTTTCTTTCCCTCTCTTTCTCCCTGCGCTTGACTGACTTTCTCACACTCGGATTCCCACAGTTCCCGCTGCCGGCTTAGGCTGAGTCACCGCCGGCTGCCAGGAACCAGGCTCGCTCTCATCAAAAGCGCGCTCGCCCGCCCGCTCGCTCTCCTGTGCGAAGACGCACAGCGGCGGCACCCCCCCTCCTCCCCTACCTGATCCGCACCTGGCTGGGGCCAGTCCCACACGTATCACCTGATCTTGCCTTTTCAGAGACCGTGAGAAAAATAAAGCCCAGGAAAGGAGAGACCTGTTTGCAGAGCTCCCCAGAGCGGCGTTGCCATCCTGCCCGCAGCTTCTCGGGTACACACAACAACGCACACGGGCAGCCAGACGAGAACCCGGGCGGGGGGAGCTCGGCTCCGCGGCAGCAGGCCTCTCAGCCTTCTGCAAAAGGGCGCGCGGGGGGGGGGGGCGTGCGTTCCCGGACAGGCCCAAGCGTCAGCCACGCACACGCACGGCACTGCGCACCCGTGAGAGCAAGAGGGCCCCGTGGCGTGCAGGCCTTCGCGCCCTCGGGAGGCTTCCGTGGCGGGATGAGGAGGGGGCAGCCCCGGCCCCAGGCCTGCGCCTCTCAGAGCCCCCGGCCCCCTCCCCCTGCATCCCCCCACAGAAGCAGGCCGTTCGTACCAAGATTCGATTTCAATTAAAATACGCCAGTTTAAACGCCGCGGGTGTTGGCCATCCCGCTACCTTTCCGCGGACTGGTCAGAACTCCGGAAGTCCAGAACATTTGGCCCTCGCTGTAGAGTAGAAAAGGGGGCGCGGCGCATTCAGGGAAGGGCCCCGTCGGCGGTGCCCCCCCCCCCCAAGTGGCAAGGGTTCTGGGAGCCAGCTGCGGGTGGCTTTGCCAACCTGGGTGCGGGGAGCGTGGCCCGCGCCCCTCTCCACATCCTCGGAATGCTCCCTCCCCAAGCCCAACTTCCAACCAAGCGGCTTTAGCATTTCCAGCTCCAGGGAGGGGCATCTTCCCTGCTCTTGGGCACACTCGGTCCTGCTCCCCAGGCCCAGTCCCTGATGCTGACCATAAATAAAGGATAAAGATGGCCCCTGGTGTCCACATGGGGGTCCGGTGGCCAGGCTGATGTACTGTTATCAGGAAGGGGAAGGCCTAGGTTCAAATTCTGGGCCAATTATTTATGCAGCTCTGACTCTTGCTCTTGCTCTCGCTCTCTCTCGCACACACACACACACACACACACATTAATAGGGATGAGGATAAACTGTTAAGGCTGCAGTCTTATGCACACTTACTTGGAAACAAGTTGTATTAGCAGAACTTTCTTTTGCCCTGAAAGCTTTTTGCTGGCATCTTTGAGTAGTGAAGGCTCTTGGGTGTTATTCCGTAATGTGAAAGGATCACTCTGTACATGTTCAAGACGTTTTCTACTATGTGGTATTGAGCTTTGTGTCCCCCACCAAAAACAAACAAACAACCCCCCCCCCCAGCTTCTAAGCCCTCTTCCTTCTGCTCCAGGAGCACTTTGGAATGATAGCCATGGAGGGATCCAGTTAGAAGACATTCCACTGGTATGAAAGGAAAAATCCCACAGGAGTTTTGCAAAGATGCGTCCTGGGCCAGGCTCTTACCAGCTCCTGCACAAAGGTCTTCCCTGCAATATCCACCTGGTTTTTCCAACTCAAAGTGTCCTTGGTACATTACAATTATTCCCACACTTGCAGCCTGATCCTGTGCTTATTTACTTGGATGTAAGTGCCATTTAGCAAGAATTGCTTTCTAGTAAGGGCCAGTGTGGTGTAGTGGTGAGTGTTGGACTGGGACTCGGGAGATCCGGGTTCTAGTCCCTGCTCAGCCATGAAACTCACTGGGTGACTTTGGGCCAGTCACTGACTCTCAGCCTAACCTACCTCACAGGGTTGTTGTGAGGATAAAATGGAGAGGAGGAGGAGGATTATGTAAGCTGCCTTGGGTTCCTTACAGGAAAAAAGGCGGGGTATAAATATAATACATACATACATACATACATACGAGTGCCAGTAGACACCCACAGTTTGATCTGTTACAATACTCCGTAGTCTTCCAGGATCAACCGATAGTGGGCAAAGAACAAACAGTATGCATCAGTTTTCTCTACCCCACAAGTATCACCTTCTACACCCACCAAATGGGTGTTTGTTTTCCAAAATTGAAAACCTTATCATTTCCTTTGAAATAATTATATAATAAATAATTCCTTTATCTTTGTACTCAGGGCCTTTGTGCCGTTTCCATTATAATTCACTCTCCTCAGGAGCAGGGCTGGAGTCATTTGTCCCCTGGCCAGGCCTCCAGGGCAGGGAGCCACAAATCTCTCACAAGGACTTTTACTGCTTTGGGCTGGGCGTATTAGTTTATGAGGGGTGTAACAACAGAACTGCTCCTAGATTGGCATGAGCAGCTAAAAGTTGGGGTGGATGGTTGTGATAAGTGGATGACTAAACTTGGCTCCACATCATGTTCTTCCTCTGTGGAGGAACCCGAGTGGGAGATCCACGCGGAGATCCTGCAGGAAAGACATTGGAGGAGGAGATGCCGGGAATCTGCCCTGCTCAAGAAGCTTCTCTGCAACCCAGTGGGGTTGGGGGAGAGAGACTTTGTTTCCCTGCCAACAGAGTCAGAAGGTCTTCTAGTTGGATCATTCCAATGCTCTTCTGGGGCAGCCAATACAGGGGTTAGCCCCAGAAGCTGCTTTGGGGGCCAAGGCTCACCCCAGCAACACATTGACGAAAGTGCCTCGAAGAACATGTACAGTGCCCCCTGCCTCACCAGTAGCTGCCACTCCTCAGAGATCAGAGCAAAAGGTTTCCAGGGCGGTGATCTGTAGAGCAGCCACGCCTGTAAGGACAGCTCACAAGCAGGCGGAGCCTTACTGCTGTGCCTGGCGCTTCCTCCGCCACACCTTCTTCCCTAAAACACTTTTCGTTCAAGATGGAACCCGCTTTTGCATGAGAGAGCGCTGCTTGGGTTCATCTCTGAAGCCTGAGTGAGGACATAAAGAGGAGGGGGTTCCTGCTTGTTGCTCTTTGTATCCTTGAGAAGGGCTGTTTTGCTGCGCCATTCTCATCGGCTCCTCTCATTCCTGGGGCTGTTTGCGCTGGCCTTCTAGTCTTTATCTCCTTCAGACCCGCAGCAACCCTGGGACCCAACAGGTGACCCACCCAGGCAGACAGAGTGGATTGCTGGCAGGACCGGTGCAAGGCAGTTTGGTGCCCTAGGCAAGTTCAGATATTTAGCGCCCCCCTTCCTACTTGAGAGCGCTGTATTTTTTCCCCAAGATGTTTCTGGTGCCCCCTTTAGCCCTGCGCCCTAGGCAGCTGCCTAGTTGGCCTAATGGTAGCACCAGCCCTGATTGCTGGGGCTCAGCATCTGACTATGGCAATCCTGTGACGGGAGTCCTTGACCATGTGCAGAGAGAGAGAGTCCACCACCAGCCTCCACAGCGTAAGCACCGCTGAGCTGGGAACTGAGGCCAGGCCCAAGTGCGATGCCTCAAGTGATCTGTTTACTCGGTGAGTGGGTGGGGCTGCCCCAAACTTCCCCACAGAAATGCCCCAAATCACTTTGGTGCTGGGCAGAAAAAGCCTCACGGCCGAGCCCCCGCCCATCTGCTGATAATTTGTGCCTTTCGTTTATTTACTTCGTACATCTCTATAAAACTGCCCCAAAGTCAAAGCTCTCTGGATGGTTCACAAAATAAAGGGCGCCTCAAGGGTTATTGGCTGCTCTTTCAAGACAGCCCACCCACTGCTCCGTGTTTCCCGGGGTTCACCCGAGCGGAGCAGGGGGCAATCCCTCCCTGGGCGTGAGCTGGCTCATCCACACTGCTCTCTCGAGTCGGGAAAACCTCCCCTTGGCTCTGGGCCCTTGAGCTGCTGCAGCAGCTGCTCCTCAGCAGTCGGTCGCCCTCGGTGGGTCCAGTAAGAGCAGCAACCCAACCTGTCTCTCCCCCTCTCTCCTCTCCCAGGCAGGCTGCTATCTTTATTGGAGGCTGTTAAAGCCAAGCCTCCCGAGAGCAGAGTGCCAAGACAAAGTCTTTTGGAGAGGAAAGGACGTGGGAACGAAGGAGACGCCGGGATCCCAGGCAATTCCAGGGCAATCAGCAGCTGGGGCCTCCTCTTTTATCAAGTTAATAAGTCAGGCTTCAGGTGCACAAGGGGCTGCAAGTGGCGGCCAGCCCAAACCATCCTGTCCAAAAGGAGTCTTCCCAGCCGGCTGCTCAGAGGGCTGGGGAAACCGAGGCGGCTTCAGCAGAACTGGGCTTTCAGCTGTCAAGTAATCCCGGACCATCAGACAGGGGAAGGACCCAAGGGAAGGAGGCTCTCTGGGCCTGAGGCAGGGCGGGGGAATGGACAACCGCCGTCACAGATTCCCTCTCCCCTTAACATTCACAATTTCACAGCTCTGGAAGGAGGCGGGGCAGGAGAGGCAGGGCCCATCTCTTGGCCTCACTCAGTCCACCGTCTGTAGAATGGGGGGAGATGGTGAGCACACAGGGTGGTTCAATCAAGATTAAAGGGCATGCTGCAGATCAGAAGGGCAGAGAGGAGCAGGGATGGAGGAACTGGAGCTGAAATTGAATTTTGTACGGTTCAAAATCTGGCTACATTTTAAAAATCTGAATGTAAAATTTTGAATTTTGCAATTCAGTTTTGAGGCATATCACACACGTGTGATCAGTAAAACAAGACAGTCCCTGCCAGTAAAACAAGGCTTGCAATCTAAAAAGACACAAGGCGCGAGGGGAAAGGAATGGGGAGGGAAGAGGGGAAGAACGAAAAAGTCTTTCAGCAGGGCAGGCAGAAGGGCCCTGCGGCTTCCTTCCCCTCGCATCTCTGCTGCCTGCTGGAATGGCTGCCAGTGACATGTACATGGGTGAGCTGTTGTGTACCACACTTCACTGTTGCGGACAGTTTTGATGGCCACGGTGCAGACTTGCAAACTGTAACACTTGTTACCCATCATTTGTAATGCCCCTAAATCGGTGGAGGCTGCTGTGGGTTCAGCAGAATAGATTTGGCACCGTGGAGAGCTCCTTTAAAGTTCAGACTGACACCCAGTGTGGATACATAGCCCCACTGAGACTGCAGCCACCGGCCACTGCTGCCCTAAATCCAACAACATCCACAACATAGCTCCTACTTTGAAGAAGCCCGAGTGCAAGGTGAAAGGGAGAAACGTGCTAAGTGAAAAGCACGTCAAATGAATCCTTTACAGGACCATCTTCCATCTGGTAACCTGTGTCCTCACTGTGGGAAGCTGTGTGGATCTAGAATTGGCCTCCACAGTCGCTTACGGACCCATCGCTAGAGTCTACACAATCTTCTTTAGAATTTCCTCCTTTTATCCCGGAAGACAATCTTACTCGGTCACGAGTGATCGCCTGATGATGACATTAAAATAAAAATAAAAATTAGAATATACAATTTATCGTCATCATCATCATCATCATCTTGCAAGAAATTCAGTTTACTTGGTTTTTTACTCTCTCAACGTCCATTTCGTCTCTAGTTGCATGGAGAGAGCAAAAGGGAGGGGCTTGTGCCTTAGAAAACCACAACAGTGTTCAGGGAAGTTTGCATCCAGAAGACAGAAAGAGCGGAGGGTCCATTTTGGCAGTGATGAAGGAGGGGGCCTGCAGAGTCCTCTGCTGTGCGACTCAGGTCAGTCAGCTTTTGGCCCCGACAATCAGCCCCTGGTTTATATTTACCCCAAGCTCCGACATCTTCTAACTGGAGGCCCTTTGGGGCAGAGCTTCTGAGGCATCCTTCCAGGGCAAGTGGGCCAGGCTCGGCAGTGCCGCCACCGCCGCGGAACTTCTCGCTGGCAACGCTGTGGCTTCTTCGCTCCTGGCCTGCTCCTGCTCTCTGCATTAATGATTGACTGGAGACGGGGCGATGGTGTTTGATGTGGTCTGTGTGGGTTTACACAGGAGCATCAAGAGTCCTGATGGAGGAACTTCGGAAGTCCAAATATTTGTGTGTGGATAAAAACTTCAAGGAGGAGACGGAGGCGGGTGGAAGAGGGAGGGCGAGCGGCATCGCTGCTTGGGGGAAGCGCAAGGGGTGGGGGACCCCCTCCCTGGGCCGGGCAGCCCATGCTCCAGGCCCCCCCAGCGTCACGAATCCTCCTCCTCCTCCTCCTCCCCCCAGTCTCAGCATGGGCATGGCTCGTGATTACAGAGGAGGGTGGGGGGGCAGCCATCTTTGGAGGGGCACTTGATGGTCCACGAGGGGGGGTGCCCCCCAGAGGCTCAGCTCCACAGCCGCGGTGGCTGCAGGGACACTTCGGCCTCCTCCATCAGGGTTCCCTGCTCCGCCTGTGCTCAGCTGCAATCCTCACAGCAGTTGAGGGGCAATGCGTTTTCCCAGCAACAACATATTGCTCCTTGTTGCATTGCAAAGCATTCTGGGGTGGCTCGGTCTCGAATGGGCAGTTGAGGCCCACTCCCGTCACAAAAGACCTGCTGCTGGTGGAGATGGAAACTGCTAGAACTGGTTTGTTGATCGGGACCAACATTTGGACTCTCCTTAGGATGTGGTATGCAGGATGAGTGCCTGCCCACCGAGATCTGGAACGGCACCCTTGCCCCTTCTGGCTGTGCCGTGCGTGGCGACCCTCCGCCGGCTGTATCTGCCGCAGGAGGTCCTGGACGGCTCAGCTGCTCCCATGGGCACACCCAGACCTCCTACGCCACGTGCTCCCTCCAGCACCAGAGGCAGTGTGCCTACGTGCACCCGTTGCTGGGGAACATGGGCGGGAGGGTGCTGTGGCACTCCTGTCCTGCTCGTGGGATCCTGTGGGCAGCTGGCCGGCCACCGTGCAAACAGAATGCTGGACGGGATGGGCCCTCGGCCTGACCCAGCATCAGGGCTCTGCTTATGTTCTTATGGCGGGGCAGAGAGGGGGCCTCTTCACCCTCGGCGGCGGCAGCAGCTCCTCCTCCCAGCCACGTGGTTGCTGGGGGTGGCTGTGGGGCCTGTGCCGGGCCTGTTTCCCAGGAGAAGTAGCGGCCGGCCACTGGGGCTCTGCCAGCAAGGCTAAAGCACTTAGCGGCTGGCCTCCCAAGAAAGAGGCAGGGTGCCTTTTGAGCCAAAAGTTATTGGCTTTTCCTGCCTTCCTTCCTTCCTTCCTGGGGGCAAAGTTGATTCCCGGGATCACGGTGCTTTTCCTTGGCGCGTGTGGGTGGTGGAATCCAGCACTCTCCGTTCTGCTGCCCTTCCAGTCCGATGGTTGTTGTGCTCGGCGGGGGTGTCAAGCCACTGTGCGCCGGGACCTCAGCTGTAGCCAGTCCAGCCCCCCCCCCCCGTAAGTGCCTGAGCATTGCTGTGACCGAGTCAGGGAATCCTCTGGGTACTGCTGTGCGTTAAAGGGGACGGCCTCGATGCTGCTCTGTGTAATGTGGGGGGAGGCTGGGCTGAAATGGGGCCTCTGTGGATGGGCAGCTCCTGCTGCGACGTCTCTGGGGGCACCCTGCGACCTGGCCGCCTCTGAGGGGGGGGGAGGACTTTCCCCTGCTGCAATTGTCCTGGGTGTCAGGGGAGCCAGGCCCCGCCTCCACCCGCTGTGCTGAAGGAAGCCTTCTCTGCTCTGGGATCCTGTTCTTCCATGTGTCCCTATTTCCACAGCGAGCCGGATCTGTGGAGAAGAGATGGGTGGGGGCGAGTCTTGCCCCAGGCCAGCCCCTCTGCTCCTCTGCAAGCAGGCGGCACATCTGGCTCACACAACCTCTCCAGCAGCTGCTAGCCCGTTCTCATTCCCCAAGTCCTGGCCTCTATGTTTCCTTACAGGGCCAGCCGTTCCAGGAGGGGGGGGGGGTGAATCCCCTGCCTCAGGTGGCGGAGCGGGAGGAGTGGAGAACCACACGCTCCCCACCTCCGCCAGGAAGACTCCCTGCAGGAGGGGCTGCTCTGGAACGCCCCACGCCCACGGGGGCACTTGCCACCTGGATCTTCCGAGTCCCGGTTCAACACCCTGACCGCAACGCCACACTGGCTGTCAGAGCACATCAATCTGACACCGTTCTTCCCATGTTTTTCTGGAGCGGAGACAACCGGGATTTCCGGAGCTGCCACCCGGCCTGGCAACAGAGCAGCAGCAGGTGCTCCGGGGAGACCCACCAGGCCCTCCCTCCCATCGTGGCAAATGCCTCAGGGGGAGAGCAACCAGCAGGGCTCTTTGGAACAGGCACCCGCCCTCCGGCTCGGCCCGAGGATACCCTCAGGGTGAGCCAGAGGATGGGCAGGCTCTCCAGAGAGCTGGCCAGGCCCAGTTGCCTGGCTCGGAGGGGTCCTTCCTTAGAGGCAGGCATCGAGGGAGGGGTGCCCCTGGAAATCCCCTGCAGTACAGGCAGTCTCCAGGGACATCCCACCCACAGAGAACCACGCAAGCTACTTTTTTTTAGGGCTGAGACAGCTCTTCAGAGCCCAGCAGTGGCAGCAGTGGGGAAGCAGATGGGTGGGGTGGGGCAGGGAGCTGTGTCGGAGGCCTCAGGCAGCGGGGCAGCGTGCACTGTTCCCGTTTCCTTCGGAGTGTGGTGGCAAGGACCGACCTGAGTGCCAGCAATCATTGCGAGCAGAAGGGACTCCGGACCCACGAGCACGAGGGCATGAGAACTGCCTGGCTGACTCGGGCCAAAGGCCACCCAGTCCAGCAGCCTTCCCGTGTTGGCTTCCCAGTGCTCGGAGCTAGCCTGCTTTGAAATGTGGAGGTCCCGCTCAGCTCCAGCGGCTGCTGATGGACCCCTCCTCCTCCCCGCCACCCGCCCTAAACGTCTCCTGTCCGTTTTTAACGCCATCCGAGTTGCTCGCCCTCACCACATCTTGCGGCGGCGAATTCGACAACTCGGTTCAGTCGGCTGCAAACTGTGAGCCCCTCCCTCGTCCATCCTCGTCGACTGACGTTTTCTTTCCAGCCACCTTCTTGCTGCGCCAGGACGGCAGGCTGGGGGTGAGCTGGGGGTGTCCGGCCCCACCCCAGGGTGGACTCCAGGGGCCCCTGCTGACTTCCCAGCGGCACACGGAAGGGCCCTCCACCTGCCCAGTCAGCCCCCGTGCTTTCTACAGGCCGCACTTTCTGTGCTAGCCCCCCCCACTCCTGGCGACAAGCCAAGTGTCGAGTGGAGGCGCTTAAGGAGTGGCCGGCCGGCCCAGCTGCTACCTGGCGCTGGTGGTGCCCAGAACACCCTCCGGCCTCAAGCAGTTCTCAGGGGGTGTCGGCTTGCAAGGGAACAGCCCGGGAGTTCGGGACACACGGCTGGGAAGCTGCCCCCGGCACCTCCTCGCTTGGCCTCATGGCAGCGCTGGCCCTGATTCAATCCCAGGACAGGGGCAAGGAAGATCAACTGAAGACGCTATAGGGACCCCAAGCAGTCAGGCCGCTTGTGTTCTCCGGCTGTCCTTGCTGATGAGGAACATACAGCAGATACCTGGGGGCCCCGCCCCAGCAATGTCCACGAACCTTCCTTAGCCCCAGGAACGAGAAAGGCAGCCCCCACATTCTGAGTATGCCGAGAAGCCACCCCTGCCACATCAGTCTATACAAGAGGGACGCAGCGTGGTGCCCACGGGCGCCAATGCGCACCTGGACATCTCTCTTGGTGCCCGCCAAGGTGCCTGACCCCTCCCAGTTAAAACTGGGATTGCTGTGAAACAGGTTTCTGTTGGTGCTGAAAACTGTGGGTTCAAAGGAGTTGTCTGGTGTGTTTGGGCTCAGACCCCACCACTGCCTCGTCCTCAGTCCTTGGGGCAGGTTACTTGTCCTTTGCCATACCTCCCAGGGCAGCCATTTTGTGGTGATGCCCAGGACAGTTTCTCAAATTGCCAGATGCACCCACGGCCCAAAAATGTGCCCACCCCCGACATATACAGTCCAAGTGACTATGAATGGAAATGAGCCAAGCCACGTGCTACTGTGTGGAAAGATGGATTTGATTCTTGGCCCAAATCCACAGACAGTAGCCAGTGAGCAAAGCCCACTCGTCTTCCAGGTCTTCCCAAGGGAAATCCATACCCAACACCCTTGATCTAGTTGTGCCCCAGAGCAGGGAGGAGGGACAAAGTCCCTCACCAAAGACTCCAGAGCAAACTTAGCAGTCATGGAATAGGAGGGGAGGTCCTCTTATGGATCTGGTTAAAAAACAGAAAGCAGAGAGCAGGAATAAATGGTACATTCTCCCAATGGAGGGATGTAAGCAGCGGAGTCCCACAGGGATCTGTATTGGGACCAGTGCTTCTTAACTTATTCATAAACGATCTGGAATCAGGAGTGAGCAGTGAAGTGGCCAAGTTTGCTGATGACACCAAATTATTTTGGCTGGTGAAAACAAAAGGGGATTGTGAGGAGCTCCAAAAGGATCTCTCCAAACTGGGAGAACGGGCATCAAAATGGCAAATGCGGTTCAATGGAAGCAAGTGTAAAGTGATGCACGTTGGGGCGAAAAATCCCAACTTCAAGTATAATCTGAAATGATCCAGGGGCTGGAGCAGCTCCCCTACAAAGAAAGGTTACAGCAGCTGGGAATGTTTAGCTTAGAAAAAAGGTGAGTGAAGGGAGACATGATAGAGGTGTACAAAATTATTTATGGTGTGGACAAAGTGGACAGGGAGACATTTTTCTCCCTCTCTCGTAATACTAGAACCCCCCAAAGGAGTCATCCCATGAAGCTGATGGGTGGGAGATTCAGGCACAAAAAAAGGAAGGACTTCCTCACACAGCACTTCCGCAAGATGTAGTGATGGCCACCAATTTGAATGGCTTTAAAAAGGCAAAGGGCAAATTCCTGGAGAAGGCTATCCATGGCTACTAGTCCTGGTGGCTATATGCCACCTCCAGGATCAGAGGCAGCATTCCTATGTTCTCCAGTGGCTGGGGAACATGGGTGGGAGGGTGCTGTTGCCCTCATGTCCTGCTTGTGCGATCCCATGGGCAGCTGGTTGGCCAATGTGTGGACGGAATGCTGGGCTGGATGGGTCCTTGGCCTGATCCAGCTGGAGCTCTTCTTACGTTCTTAACTGCCAGAGCTCCTGCCTCTCTCTACATGGAGAGGGTGGGGTTGAATGATGTCAGGGGAGGGGGGGAGGGACTTCGAGGGTGGGGATCCGCCCCCTTGATGTCATCTGGCCCACTGGATTGGTCTGGGTCGGAATCTGGCCCCTGGACAAAAGAAAAGATGCGTAGCCCGACCCAAAGGAAGGAGGGAACAAGAGTAAAGGGCAGGGATTTACCCTTCCTGACACTAGTGAGCCAAAACTGAGAGCCACTCTGGAAGCATAAAAGACTCTCCTTCCTCTCTCTCTGCACTTCCGAGTCTTCTGCAAAGTGGGTGGAGGAGCATCCCCCCCCCCCCGTGTGTTCTCTTGACCCCAGGACAGAGCATGCGATAGGCTCATCCTCCCTCTTCGGATGGGGAAAGGAAGCGCCTGCCACTTTGTGCTTCCCCCCCCAGGTCTCTGCTTCTCTGAATATCTGTGGTGACCCAGAGGCACCAGCACGAAGTGCACGCCACGCATAAAGGTAGTCTGGACTGGAGGTCTGTCACATGAGAAGTGCGCTGTCTAAGCAGCACCTGATAAAGGGAGGTCTGTTCCACTCCTGGCCCTCAATGCATCTGCGCATCTTTGAGGTGCTGCATAATGATGACTGGATGCCGAGCTGCAAGAGCGATGCACGCAGAGCCCAGACCAGGTTCCCACACTTGCCACGGTCCACGGAGGGCTGTGGCAATTGTGGGAACCTGGTCTTGGCTCTGTGTGCATCACGCTTGCAGCTTATGCCACGGTGGTTTGTGGCGTGCGCTGGATGACTTCTGAATATTCAAGCCGCGACCATGGCTTGTCATGTCCAAACATGGGTGGGTTGTTGCCATGGTAAGCAAACCACCTAGGACCCGTGGGTTGTTTTAGAGTTGTGGGTGGTTTGCTAACCACGCCAACAACCCACCCTTGCGGGGTCTGCACAACACGACAAGCCCCGGTAGCTGTTTGAATACTCAGAATGGTCGCCTGCACATGTTGCAGCTTAAATAAGCCCCGGTGAGGTGAACTGCTTGATCATGAGGACCGGCCCTATTATGTCCGAGAGGCAGAGAGAGGTTGGTGCCTCAGAGAGCTGTTTGGGGCTCTTGCAAAAGGCCAGTGATTTGATTTATCTTTCTTTTTTAAAGCAACACGGTGTAGAAAGTGGGGAGAAGACCAGCTCTGAGGACGGTAGCCAGCTGCAGGCCATCGCAGCACCACTAGCCGCCCAGCACTACCTTTCTGCCAAATCAGCTGGCCTGGGGAGGGAGAGGGGCTTGGACACTCCCCCCCCCCCGGGTCTTGCCAGGCCAATTTCATGATGCATCCCCAGAAGGAAACACCCCAGTGGCTGACAATGAGGCCACCCCGTAGGCCAGGAGGGCTCTTCCCTCCTGCAGTAGCGCCATGAAATGGGGGGGGGGCGCTTCTGGTCCCAAATTATCAAGGCGGGAGAGAGAAGGTCCCTTGGATAACTGGGCCTTAAAACTTCTTAGAGCCTTAAAAGTTCACACTGGCATCTTGAACTGAGCCCAGAAAAACATGGGAAGAACGGTGTCAGATTGATGTGCTCTGACAGCCAGTGTGGCGTTGCGGTCAGGATGTTGAACCGGGACTTGGGAGATCCGGGTTCTAGTCCCCACTCAGCCATGAAGCTCACTGGGTGACTTTGGGCCAGTCACTGACTCTCAGCCCAACCTACCTTACAGAGTTGTTGTGACGATAAAAATGGAAAGGAGGATTGTGTACTCCGCCTTCTGTCTTTCCAAGGAGAAAAAAAGGCAGAATATAAATGCAGTAAGAACAAGAATATATAGCAAAACCCAGTTAGAAGTCTGAACTAATTTGTGGGCCAATCGCAATTTCTAAGCACTTTTGATGGGCTGCCCCACATAGAACACATTGCAGTACTCCATCCTGGATGTTACCGTGGCAGCAGGAATGACTGTGGCCCGTCTGCCTTCTCCAGGTAAGGGCACAGCAGGCGTTGCAGCTGAAGCGGGTCAAAGGCATGAAAGGCCATCGCCAGAATCAGCCCTGGATCCAGCAGCACGCCGAGCTGTGAACCTGCAAAGAAGGCAAATGCTATTTTGGGCTGTATTAATAGAAGTATAGCTTCCAAATCGCGGGAAGTGATAATTCCCCTTTACTCGGCACTGGTTAGGCCTCATCTTGAGTACTGTGTCCAGTTCTGGGCACCTCACTTTAAGAAGGACATAGACAAACTGGAGAGGGTTCAGAGGAGGGCAACAAGGATGATAAAGGGACTGGAAACAAGGCCCTATGAGGAGAGACTGAAAGAACTGGGCATGTTTAGCCTTCAGAAGAGGAGACTGAGGGGAGATATGATCGCACTCTTCCAGTATTTGAAGGGATGTCACACAGAGGAGGGCCAGGATCTCTTCTCGATCATCCCAGTTTGCAGGACACGGAATTATGGGCTCAAGTTACAGGAACCCAGATTCCACCTAAACATCAGCAAAAATTTCCTGACTGTCAGAGCAATAAGACAATGGAACCAACTACCTAGGGAGGTGGTGGGCTCTCCCAGTCTGGAGGCATTCAAGGTGCGGCTGGACAGACATCTGTCAGAGATGCTTTGACCTGGATTCCTGCATTGAGCAGGGGGTTGGACTCGATGGCCTTGTAGGCCCCTTCCAACTCTACTTTTCTATGATTCTATGATTCTATGAACCTGATCTTTGGCGGCGGCGGCGGCGGGGGTTGCCTTCTCCCCACATAGGACAGGCTGTCCACTGCTTCCTGGATCGGCTCCCCCCCCTCCCCGTGCGCCTCCGCCCTCCGCCACTCCTGCCTTCCTCACTCCTTCCTGATGGGGCGTGGGGGGGGGGCGTTCGGAAGCCTTTCCGGCCTAACCCACCGGCTCTCGCTGCGGGGCGTGGGGCTGCGGAGCAGGCCGTGCTCGGAGAGGAGAGCAGGATTCCGCGGGGAGCGAGCCCGGCGGCGCGGCCGAGGGGCGAGGAGGAAGGCGGAGCGGCGCGCTCTCCCGCGGCAGCCGCGGCCCCGCGTTCCGGGCAGGGGGCGCGGGCGGCCCGCGGGCGGCGCGGTTCCTCCCCGCTTCGCGCCCGCAGCTTCGCCCCCGCCAGCTCCTGCTGGGCCTTGTGGGACTGGATTCCCTTTCATGCAGTTATGTCAAGAATGTTTTCAGCGGGAAGGGGGAGGGAAGGGGCCTTAATCCTTCAAAACAGCCATTCCTCTGAAAACAGACATGCAAATGCGGGGCTTGTCAAACCTTAAAATGTTTTCTTTATTCGGGGAATTACCGCCTGCCCGCTGAGCCCCGGCAATGCTGACAGGCTAAGCCGCGAGGCTTGGCAGCCGGGCGAGCAGAGTGTGGGAAAGGGCGGCCCTGCCACGTGCCAGATAAGATCAGACAACAAACGGCGCGGCCCGTCGAGCGCGCGGCTGCGCTCGGGGACGCATGCCCCCTTAAGCGCGCGCGCGTCCCAGGCGATTCCCTGCGCGCCTGGAGAGGGATCCGTGCGCTTCCCCTGCCCCGCACGAGCCGAGGGGTGCGGCTTGCCCCGCTTTCCGTCCGCCTGGCTAGCCCTTGCTAGGACACCACGCGGGCCCCTGCCTTGGGGGCCCTGGAGGGCGGCCTCCCCCTCGGTGTCCACGCTTCCCTTCAGGGCTGCGTTTTCAAAGCGCCTCCGTGGCTTCCTCCCGTTGGCTCGGCTCTTGCTCAGCGCGCGGACCCCACCCTGAGAAGAGAAGCAGTGGCCGAGCCCTCGCATTCCGGAGGGAGGGAGGCGGAAGAGGAGGGGGCTGCCTTTGGAGCGGCCTCTGTGCCTGCTGGCTCTTTATGCCCAGTGGGAGGGCAGAAGCGTCTGACTCCAATGTGTGTGGGGACAGGCTGTGGTTACTCAGGGAAAAGGCAAAGCCACTCTATACATGCCCAGAGGCACTTTCCTGTGTTGTTACTTCACGTGGAAAACTGCCCTAGCAAAAGTTTCACCCAGAAGTATTTGTCTGTCTGTTACCATAGTTATTATCACAAGGAGCTCAGGAAGAGTCCATGGAAGTTATCCAATTTTATCCTCCCTGCAACCCTGTCAGGCAGGCCAAGCTGAAAGATAGCGACCGGCTCAAGGCCACCCTGGGGAGCTGCGCTGTGTGGGCCTCTCGTTTCTGGGGTTCCCTTTGAACGTGCTCGTTCCTGCTCGTGCAGCGGCAGTGTTGCGTAGTTAACTCTCTTGAGCTACATTTTTGGTGACCCCCCCCCTTTGTGCCCCTCTTTCTTCTCCCACCCTCACAATGATTCCACACACCGGATAGCCCTGAAAATAACTCAAGATTGTATTCACGGATGTCTGTGCATGGCAGACACCCCCCCGCTTCACGGCTCTCCTAGCAGTGGCGTATTATTACTAAGGCTGTGTCAAAGCGAATGCCGCCCCAAGCACAGGACTGCAGCTGAATTTCCAACCCTCTTTCACTCCCTTCACTAATATATGGACAATTTCTAAACAATGAGCCACTTTGCTATGATACGTTTCATTTCCCAGTTGCCACTGGATCTCATCCTTGGTCCATGGAGCTCTGGACAGCTTACAGGGTCCCCCCGTTTTATCCTCACATCAACCCTGCGAGGTAAGCTGGGCCATTCACTAATTCTTGGGCTAAGCCAAGCAGGCTTCATGGTCGAGCAAGGATTAGAAACCAGGTCCCCTTGGTCAAAGGGCAGTGCTAGCCTGGCCAATGCGCCACGCACGACCTTTCATGTGGCGTGGTGCGGGTAACATCCGTGTCCTCTGACCGGGGCTGGGGCCAGTTCTGAAGGGGGCCCCAGCCAAGGTCTCCTTCAAAACTGGTCACCCCAGTTCCGCTTTCCATAAGCGTACCAGGCAGCACCTGGAAGGCCCCCCTCTTCCTTCCTTCCTTGGGTGCTGGGCGTGCTGCAAAGTGAAGTGCTGGCCAAGGCTGCAGCCACCCCAGGGCCGGTGCAAGGCAGTTTGGTGCCCTAGGCAAGATCAGATATTTAGCGGGCCCCCCTTCCCACTTGAGCCCTCCCTCCCTCCAGCCCTATGCTCCTGGCACCCCTTTTAGCCCGGCGCCCTAGGCAGCCGCCTAGTTGGCCTAATGGTAGCACTGGCCCTGAGCCACCCGCCGTCTCCGTTCCCCCAGAATGCACTGAGGCAGCCAGAAGTGTGACGGTGGTGCCGTGAACTTTGAGAGCTAGGATTGGAGTGGCCCCCACTATTTCTATTTCTCTTCAGAGAGGTCCGATTAGCAGAGTGAGCAGCTAAAATACTAGATTTCGGAGTTTTTTAAAAATGAAATCCATATAATTATGTATGGCTGAGCCATACATCTAGCCTTTCTCCTAAGAAAAATAAGCTGCAATTAAAATGTATACTTTTAAACAAGTCTGTTGTTCCTGCTTTAAAGAGAGAGAAGGGGAGGGAGGATGGGCTACATCAGTGGCTGCCAGTCTGTTTCCGGGCTGATTCAAAGTGCTGGTACAGATATCGAACAGATGGAAAGCTTTTTAATCTCAGCAGGCTGAAAGCAAAAAGTAAGGTAATTACAACCTCCGTTGTGGAACTTCAGTATGCTGATGATAATGTGGTCTCCGCACATTCAGAGGATGATCTCCAAACTATCCTAAATGCTTTTGCAGAAGCATACGAAAAACTTGGTCTCTCACTTAACATCAAAAAAACCAAAGTGCTTCATCAGCAAGTGCAAGCCAATCCTTTGGTGATGCCATCTATCCAGCTTGGCGGGACAATACTGGAAAATGTCGATCATTTTCTCTATCTTGGCAGCTATCTTTCTGTTACAGCTAACATCGACAGTGAAATCCAGCATCGTTTGAGCTCCGCAAGTGCCGCATTTTCTCGAATGAAACATAGAGTGTTCGAGGATCGGGATATTTGTAAGAAGACCAAAACACTGGTTTATGAAGCCATTGTATTACCAACTTTATTGTATGCCTGCGAAACATGGACTATCTATAAACGTCACTTCCACCTCCTTGAAAGGTTTCATCAACGTTGCCTCCGGAAAATCCTGCAAATTACTTGGGAAGATAGGCGAACAAATGTCAGTGTACTGGAAGAAGCAAAGACTACTAGCATTGAAAAAATGATCCTTCAACGCCAACTTCAGTGGACCGGTCATGTTGTTCGAATGCCTGACTGCCGTCTCCCAAAGCAGTTACTTTACTCCCAACTCAAGGATGGAAAGCGGAATATCGGTGGTCAATATAAGAGGTTTAAAGATGTTCATAAGGCAAATCTAAAAAAATGCAATATAAACATCGAAAACTGGGAAGCTCTGGCCCATGAACGATCTAAATGGAGGTTGGCCTTTCACAAAGGTTCCATGGACTTTGAAGAAGCCCGAGTGCAAGGTGAAAGGGAGAAACGTGCTAGGCGAAAAGCACGTCAAATGAATCCTTTACAGGACCATCTTCTATCTGGTAACCTGTGTCCTCACTGTGGGAAGCTGTGTGGATCTAGAATTGGCCTCCACAGTCACTTACGGACCCATCGCTAGAGTCTACACAATCTTCTTTAGAATTTCCTCCTTTTATCCCGGAAGACAATCTTACTCGGTCACGAGTGATCGCCTGATGATGATGATGCTAACATTTAAAGCCCTAAACGGCTTGGGGCCAGGGTATCTGAAGGATCATCTCCTCCCATATGTTCCTGCCCGGACACTAAGATCTGCATCAGCGGTCCTTCTCCAGAGCCCCTGCCAAAGGAAGTGAGGCAGGTGGCTACCAGGAGGAGGGCCTTTTCTGCTGTGGCACCCCGGTTATGGAATGAGCTCCCCAAAGAGGTTCGCCTGGCGCCTACTTTGTATTCTTTCCGGCGCCAGGTGAAGACCTTTTTGTTCTCCCAGGCATTTTAATCATCTTAATCATTTTAATCTTGTAGTTTTTAATTCCATTATTGTAACTGCTGCTGCTAGCTCTGCTGTTTGTTTTTAATCTGTGGTTTTAAATTTTATATTTTATATTGTATTTTATGATTTTAACTGTTGTAAACCGCCCAGAGAGCTTCGGCTATTGGGCGGTATAAAAATGTATTAAATAAATAAATAAATAAAATAAAATAAATCAGTGTCCAGAGTCATTAGAGCAGTGTTATCCAAACCTTGGGTCCCCAGATGTGTTTGGCTGGGAGTTGTAGGCCAAACACATCTGGGGACCCAAGGTTGGAGAACACTGCATTAGAGTCATTCTGGGCAAATGAAGATGGTGGGTGGCTGCAGCCTGGGAAGGTACTTGGCTTCACCATGCATCCGCCGCCCTACTAAAAATGTAAACAAGGTAGGAAGGGAAAGAAAGGAAGGCAGTCTGATGCCAACAACTGGCATCAGCCCTGAAGGAAACTTTTGCCCCCCCCCTTGCCAGCTGTTGGTGATGCCAGGCCTGAAAGTCATGCTGCCATGTTCTTTGCATAGGACTGGTGTTGTGGGGAAATGATTCACTGCGTTGTGTCTTAGAGAGGTTCTTGGAGAGGAAAGTTTATTAGTGAATTCAGGGATGGCATCTGAGCACAGTCAGGCATGCCAACAAGAAATGAAAGGGAGACTCTTCCATTTATACCAAATAGCATCAGGTAGAGATCAGGTAACAATGAGTCCATACAAGGAAATGGGAAACGCAAGATAAGAACAAAAGACCAGACCGTGCCCATCTTCCAGCCATCATGGCTTTACATAAGGTAATCAGTTCGGTCTAGAGCAAGGGAGACTTGGCTCACAGTGGCCTTCATGGCTCACAGAGAAGGGACTGGGCAATATCGTCAAGGCCCCCGGGGCATGTTCCTGGAAGGTCAAAGGCAGGGGTGTTCTGACTTGCCCTTCCAGGCCTTCTCCCTTAAACTGAAGCCTGGACAGATTTTACTTCTACACTGGCCAATTCAATGTACCTGGGACTATTATTGTGTTGGCAGGGTGAGAAATACAGGAGCAAGGAGACTGCTGTGACTTTTATCCTAGATATTTGCATTGAATTATTTCCAAGTCTTTCCAGAGAGCTGCTCCAGCTGCTTCTCAGCCAGACGCCCTCTGCCCAGCTGCATCCAGTCCCGGCTCCTGTGATGGAATTTGGCCATGTCAACCAGCTCATCTGGGCAGAGCTGTGATCAGGAGAGCTGCCGGCTGATTCACAAGAATAGAAGCCAAAGAGCAGTCAGGAAGGGTCGCCAGGGAGCAAAAGAGGAGTCAAAATTGGGCTGGACCAGGGCCTTCCAGTGCAATCTTGTGAGGAAAGGGAAGGCCAAGGTGTAAGGGATGGTTATGAGCAGAGCATCATGGTAGCTGGAGGTTGCTTGTTTTTTGTGTTTTTTAATGCCTAACACTTATGTGGAATTACAAAAATGGCATCGAACTAGGACTGATTCACGTGTTCAGGACTGCCCATTTACATTCGCCGCCTTTCCTGCAGCAAGTACGGTACTTCCTTCCTGGCCCTGCTCATGGGAGTGAGCCACTGTCAAAGGTGAAAACAGGTGGCTGATGGCAAAATGTTAAGCAGCTTCCAGTCTGCAGTGAGGCAGCGGCTTTATTCTCGCGAATGCCCCACCTTCGTCCATCTTGCTTGCAGTCGCCTTCACTGACTGGCAGCATCTCAGATGAGGTGGGACTAGGGTGACTGTGCTCTCCTACCCTGCTGCTTTGGGGGGGGGGTTGAGCCTGCAACCTCCTGCCTCTGAAGAAGTTCCTGCTCTATCACTGGACCACAGCCCCCTCCCCTGATGGGGAGGGGCTGGAAGATCTGGAAATGTTGGTAAAGGTTCTGCAAAAAAGAGGCATTTTTCTCCAAACTCCTTCCGCAGCAAGCCATCCAAAGTTTTGCTACGCCTGATTCGCATCCACCCCTGTGGAATGTGGCTGGGGGATGGGCACAGGGGGCAGGGGAGTTGAAAGAATCCGGGGTTCAGCATCCTGCTGCCACAAGCAGGGCATTGCTGGCTCTCCCGGTCCTCTGGGTGCACTCGGTCCCCCAAGCACCCAAGGCATGGCCTGCGCAGATCAGCCGTCTGGATCTGCCCACCACCAAATGGCTCTTTTTCTTTTCACCAGACACCTTTTTCTTTTTCACCAGACGCCTTTCCACAATTCCAAGTTTTTGTCGTCGTCCTCCTCCTCCTCCTCCTCCTCCTCCTATGTTTATTGCTCATGGCATTTAAACAATACAATTAAAATGCATCATCATCATCATCATCATCATCATCATCATCATCCTCGAAATCATCGGAAATAAAAAAAAAGTTTTTGTGCTAAAGCTGGGTACCCACTCTGGAGCAGGAGGGGGCCAGTCTGGAGAGGGGAGAAAGGAATGACCAAGCAAACTTCCCCTTTCCCTATCCAGAAGTTGGCTAAATTGGGAGGCGCAGGCTTCCTTTTCAACCTGCTCTTCTTGGCTTCATGAGTTGCTCCGACTTTCTCTGGGGAAGGAGGTCTCAGCTGAGGGCAAAGGGTGGCTCCTGCTCCTCCTCTTCCTCTTCTGGTTCAGCTCCATCAGCCCCAGGAGTAGCTCTTAATTACCAGGAAGCAGCCGTTTCAGGGGCCTATAGTTCCTCCCTATTGATTTCCCCCCATTGTTACCGTTCAAGGAGCTGCGTTAGGCACAACGTTTCTCCTGGCAGAGATGTTAATTTGATTTCTCTTAAAGAAGTGCCTGGTAATTATGGTGACCAGGACAGCCTTTTCAGCTTGGACAGGCACTTTTAATTGCTAGTGGTAGGATAATGCCAGTGATCACAAAAGGGCCCTTGCTGTGGCAGCATCTCTCTCTCTCTCTCTCTCTCTCTCTCTCTCTCTCTCTCTCAGGAGGAGCCCAGACCCTGCTCAGGTGTAGTACCAGTGTTAATATGCCGCATTTGGCTTTGTCCCCCTTAATTCCCCATGCACTGCCCCATTTTCTTTTCTCCCATTGACCTCCCACAACTTCCATCCTCACAATTCAAATGGTTCGGGGCGTGGGGCACCAGGCCAAGTAAATGAGGTGTGGCTCTGTCCCAGCCCCCTGCAAACTGTTTGCCTCCTGCTCCTCCAGGCTGCGGCATTTCTGAAAACTTCCTGGCCACAGGTGCACCTTCTGGATCCTCTCTCCACCCTCCAGCAAAGAATCCGGCGCTACCAGTAGGCGAACTAGGCAGCTGCCTAGGGCGCCAGGCTAAAGAGGGCGCAGAAACGCTCCGCTCAGGGATGAATGAATCGATCGGGGTGGGGGTGGGGACTGGGAGGCGGTGATGCATCAGGGCTCGCAATCGAAGAGGATTGGAACGGCCAAGCAGCCCTTCGCGCGCGCCCCCGCCCGCCTGCCCGCCCGCACCACGAGAGCCTTCGCTCTGGATAATGACGTGTTTATGCAATCGGGCAAATGGGAGCGGACTGGGAGAGGCCGGCCCGGTTGGCCGGCCTCGCGCAGTTCGGGCAGGGCGTCAGCAAAACCACCGGAGGGAAGGAAGAGCAAGCCGCGGGTCCACACCGCGTTTGGCTTTCCTTCCCTAAAATCTCCCCTTCCTTCCAGCCCATCTAATTTTTCTTCCTTCCTCTTAATCTGTTTTGTCTTTTGCCCTTCTCCAATGGTCTACTTCAGTTCATTTTGTGTTCCTCTTTCTTTCTGTCTGTCTGTCTGTCTGTCTTTCTTTCCTTTTTCATCAGTCTCCCCCCCTCTTCCCCCCTTTAATCTTTTTAAAAAATAATATTTCTGTGGTTTCCTTTCTCTTTCGCGCACACTGCTTTCCTCTTCCTTTCCTCCCTTCTTTCGCGCCTTCCCCCTCTTTCTTCCTTCCTTCCTTTCACCCTCCCTCCTTCACCCACGCTCCAAAACGGCTCCGAATCAGCCGGGGTGCCTCGCTTCGCCTCCAGCAGTTCCAGCTGTGCTTAACCGCACAGGTCTGAGTCAAGTGGGAAGGGGGGGGCACTAAATATCTGATTTGGCCTAGGGTGCCAAACTGCCTTGTACCGGTCCTGCATGAAATGCAGATCGAGCTGGCCAGCCAGAAAGTGTGCACTCTAGCTGAGCCACTACCAGGAAGGCTCTGCTGGTGGCGGCTTTTCTGCCTGGGTTGTCTGTCTGACTCCACCCTGGGGTGTCTGCACAACTGGCAGGTGAGAACGGGGCTTGCTTAGCATTAGAAAGCAGCTGACAACAGGCTAGCCTGAGAATGACAACCTCCAGGCTCAGGTAACACTTGCCTCTCTCACTTGATTCGCCACATTTTCATCCCTTGGCCTCCATGCCTGGATTGCACAACATCTGCAGCACTTTGGGAAGGTTCAGAGCAAAGCAAGAGAGCCTTCCTTGCTCGAAGGGCGCTCCTACAGGAGATGGATTGCTTCAAAGGAGAGGGGAACAGCTGGAGAGCTTTGCGCTTTGGACCTCCTCTTCAGCAAGGCAGTGTGGTGCCCCATGGGCAAAGGGTGGGCTTGGACTGGGGAGACAGCCGGGTCAAATCCCTGCTCAGCCATAAATTCATAAAACACCAGCAGAGCTGGGCCAGAGCAGACCAAAGGCTTCCCCAGTGCAGCATCCTGTTGCCACAGTGGCCAACCAGTTGCCCCAATGGAAGCCCACAAGCGGGAATCATGAAGGCAATTGCTGTTCCCCAGCAACTGGTATTCAGAGGCCCTGATCCTGCAGGAAGTATAAAGCCCTAAATAGCTTAGGACCAGTCTACCTGAAGGAGCGTCTTCTCCCATGTGTTCCTGCCCGATTGCTAAGATCGTCTTTAGAGGCTCTTCTCTGGCCGCCCACAATGGTGCAACAGGGGCTACCAGGGAAGGATGGCCCCGTATAATGGGATGCCCTTCCCAAGGAGGTCCCCCTGGAGGTTTCACTGCATACATTCAGACCCAGGTTAAGACCTTCCTCTTCCAGCGGCATTTAACCTTTAATCTGGGCTTGCTTATTAATTTTACTGCTGACTCCTCAATGATTTTAATGTTTAACATTGTATTATTTTGATACTCGTGTTGTTTTTTATTTTTATTTATTTATTTATTTATTGTTATGTTGTTCATAGAATCATAGAAAAGTAGAGTTGGAAGGGGCCTACAAGGCCATCGAGTCCAACCCCCTGCTCAATGCAGGAATCTAGGTCAAAGCATCTCTGACAGATGTCTGTCCAGCTGCACCTTGAATGCCTCCAGAGTGGGAGAGCCCACAACCTCCCTAGGTAGTTGATTCCATTGTCTTATTGCTCTGACAGTCAGGAAATTTTTCCTGATGTTTAGGTGGAATCTAGGTTCCTGTAACTTGAGCCCATTATTCCGTGTCCTGCAAACTGGGATGAACGAGAAGAGATCTTTGCCCTCCTCTGTGTGACATCCCTTCAAATACTGGAAGAGTGCGATCATATCTCCCCTCAGTCTCCTCTTCTGAAGGCTAAACATGCCCAGTTCTTTCAGTCTCTCCTCATAGGGCCTTGTTTCCAGTCCCTTTATCATCCTCGTTGCCCTCCTCTGAACCCTCTCCAGTTTGTCTATGTCCTTCTTAAAGTGAGGTGCCCAGAACTGGACGCAGTACTCAAGATGAGGCCTAACCAGTGCCGAGTAAAGGGGAATTATCACTTCCCGCGATTTGGAAGCTATACTTCTATTAATACAGCCCAAAATTGCATTTGCCTTCTTTGCAGCCACATCGCATTGCTGGCTCATATTCAGTTTGTGATCTACCACAATTCCAAGATCCTTCTCACTTGTAGTATTGTTGAGCCAAGTGTCCCCCATTCTGTAACTCTGCATTTGGTTTCCTCTCCCTAGGTGCAGCACTTGGCATTTATCCCTATTAAATTTCATTCTGTTGTTTTCGGCCCAGCGCTCCAGCCTATCGAGGTCACTTTGAATTTTGTTTCTGTCTTCCAGAGTATTAGCTGTTCCACCCAACTTTGTGTCATCTGCAAATTTGATAAGCATTCCCTGCACCTCCTCATCCAAGTCATTAATAAAAATGTTGAAGAGCACCGGGCCCAGGACCGAGCCCTGTGGTACCCCCGCTCGTTACCTCTCCCCAGTTTGAGAAGGAACCATTGATAAGCACTCTTTGAGTCCGATTCTGTAGCCAATTGTGGATCCACCTGATAGTTGTTCCATCTAGCCCACTCTTAGCTAGCTTACTAATCAGGATATCATGAGGCACTTTGTCGAAAGCTTTGCTGAAGTCCAGGTATATAATGTCCACAGCATTCCCACAGTCCACAAGGGAGGTTACCCGATCAAAAAATGAGATCAGATTAGTCTGACAGGATTTGTTCTTGACAAATCCATGCTGGCTTCTAGTAATCACTGCATTGTTTTCAAGGTGCTTGCAGACTGACTTCTTTATAATCTGCTCAAAAATTGTAAATTGCCCTGAGGGCATTTGCCAGCTGGGCAGTATACAAATCTAATAAATAAATTAACAAAGCCCTCATGACAGTCACTATTGATAGCCTTACCCTCCCGGGCAGCTGGGGCAAGCAGCTCTCCCTCAGCCAAGCCTGCCTTTCAGGGCTGTTGTGAAGACATTTGGATGCCAACGGATGCTCTAGCAGTGACAAAATACCGGAGGAGAAGGGCTTGGACACAGAAGGCTTTCATTACTACCTTTGGGCTGAGATGGGGCTGCGGGAAGGTGAGGGTTTTGTCCTTGGCTTTGCCCCACATCACTAAATGTGGCCAATCCCATGCAAGATGTTGGGGGAGTCACTTTCTTGGGTGCTGAGCTTCATGGCCGAGTCACTGGTTTCTCTGCATAGTTTTCTCAACGGCCAGGACTACCGGTGAACCACACCTGGCTCAGTTGAAGATGGCAGAGTTGGACATGCCCAGACAAAAGAATCTAATTCACTGAGAGTGTAAAACACACCTATATACAGACCTATTGATGTTCCCAATGCACTATGCAGATTTTCAGTGCTTCCTTTGCTCAGCTGACACAGCAGGCACCCTTTTCAGATGGAAACCTTCCACAGACAAGAGGCCTGCACGCTTGCCCCTCAGATACAGGCCTGTGGCTCACGCTGGCTCAGCTTGTCTGAGCGTGGAAAGCTAAGCAGGGTCAGGCCTGGTTATTACTTGGATGGGAGACCCCCCTCCTCTAGTTTCCTGCATTGAGCAGGGGGTTGGACTCTATAGCCTTGTAGGCTCCTTCCAACTCTATGATCTATGAAATCTATAAGCCCCTTTGCTCTTTGAACATCCAGTGTGAGAAACAGTTCTGTGTCACACACAAGCACTGGGTGTTCCTGGTCAACCCAGGACTGATTTTTATTCTTATTATCCCTATGAATTTTGTTCTAATGGAGCGATGTGCTGCATGGCTTTGATCTAATCAGAGGAACCCAAGAGCGACACGGGGACCTGCACTGCAGCCTTACTTTTGCCGGTGTGCTGATCCACCGGACACTTTTCTTACCTGCTTTGCGGGCGGCAGTGCGTACCTGCACCACGCACGATCTACTGTGGCCTGGCTGCTCACCAGAGTTCCGTTGAACGGTGGGTGGGACCACGCGCCGCTTAGGGCGATTGTTAGTCCGGCTGTTGTGCCAACACCTGTGATGTCAGCAGGGCTGCAATATTTAAAGGGCTCGTTTGCCATGATCGATCAACTTGAGCTTTAACCACAGGTGTAAAGGCAGATCACTTCCCCACCCCAGCCCCGGAAGGCCGAGAGACATGCCCCCCTTCCCCAGCAGCCCCTACATTGGGGAAAGCATGGAAAGTGCATTGTGAGCGTGGCTGGCAGTTTGAGTGTGGATTTTGCCCCTTGTACACGTGGTGCCTTTCCTCTGTGTCCAGACTGCACTCTCCCCCAAGGCAGGTACCAGCATCTTGAGTACTGCGTCCAGTTCTGGGCACCTCACTTTAACAAGGACATAGACAAACTGGAGAGGGTTCAGAGGAGGGCAACAAGGATGATAAAGGGACTGGAAACAAGGCCCTATGAGGAGAGACTGAAAGAACTGGGCATGTTTAGCCTTCAGAAGAGGAGACTGAGGGGAGATATGATCGCACTCTTCCAGTATTTGAAGGGATGTCACACAGAGGAGGGCAAAGATCTCTTCTCGTTCATCCCAGTTTGCAGGACACGGAATAATGGGCTCAAGTTACAGGAACCTAGATTCCACCTAAACATCAGGAAAAATTTCCTGACTGTCAGAGCAATAAGACAATGGAATCAACTACCTAGGGAGGTGGTGGGCTCTCCCAGTCTGGAGACATTCAAGGTGCGGCTGGACAGACATCTGTCAGAGATGCTTTGACCTGGATTCCTGCATTGAGCAGGGGGTTGGACTCGATGGCCTTGTAGGCCCCTTCCAACTCTACTTTTCTATGATTCTATGATTCTATGATCCCAGAAGGAGCAACTTCCAAGAAGCCCAGGGGGCATGGTTAGTGTTATTCTAATCCAGCGTTGCACTTCTAGGGAGGCAGGGGCCCTAGTTCACAGAGGGCAGTCCTCTGTCTTGGAGACCTGGCAGAGGACAGTCCTCTGTTTTAAAAGATGCCCAGTCCAAGCCTGCTTTAAAGTCAAAGGACCCTCAGGAGGGAGAGCAGAGCAAGAGCAGCGGCCGTGGAGCGGCCCGTCCACCCTGAGCACATCCTGGGCAGCGGAGGGAGCAGGCCCGCCGGTCACCCGGTCACGGCATTCCCCACTATGGTGAGGTGTCTCATAATTCCATTTAAATTATGCTTATTATTTCATAGATTTCATAGATCATAGAGTTGGAAGGGGCCTACAAGGCCATCGAGTCCAACCCCCTGCTCAATGCAGGAAACTAGAGGAGGGGTCTCCCATCCAAGTAATAACCAGGCCTGACCCTGCTTTCTAAATTTGCACCTGTACACATAAATGTGCATATGCAAATGTTATGCAAATTGACATCTTCTTCTTTGGTGAGGTGTAAGCGGCCTCTCTCTCTCTCTCTTGTTCTTCAGGAGGAGGGTCGCTGTTTTAAAGCCCTACATGGTTTGGGTCCGGGTTACCTGCAGGAACGCCTTCTCCCGTACAATCCGCCCCGCACACTTAGGTCTTCTGGGAAGAATTTACTCCAGTCAGCCAAGACTAGGCTGGCGAGTACTACCCAGAGGACCTTCTCTTCTGCTGCTCCCAGACTGTGGAATAGCCTGCCAGGAGGAGACTTGTCAATTGAATAATCTTTTGGCATTTAAAAAGGCCATAAAGACTGATCTCTTCCGGCAGGCCTACCCAGTGGAATTTTAAGAGTTTTTAGGATACTTTTAAAGGTTTTAAAGAATTTTTTTTTATTTTTTATATTTATTAATCGCCCATCTGGCCGGCCACCCGGCCACCCTAGTATTTTAATAATATTTTAATAATATTTACTATGTTTTTAACTAGTTATGTATTTTATATTTATGGTTGTTCCCCACCTCGATCTGAGTGGAGAGGCGGATAAGAAATTATTATTATTATTATTATTATTATTATTATTATTAATTATTATTATTATTATTATTAGGGGAGCTGTGACTGAAAGCGAGTGGCCAGGCTTGGACGACGCGCCGCAGGTGCCACTCCCGCTTGGGGGCTCGTCGTGTCGTGTGAACCCAGCAAGTGTGGTTCTGCAAGCGTTAAACAGACCCTGGGTTATGCAAGGGTTGTCAAACCCTCACGGCGGTTCACATGACTGGACAAGCTGTGGCTGAGTGTTGAATATTCAAAAGGGTTGCTGGCATCATGGGCTGAATAAACCACGGTGGGCTGTTGTGCCATGCAAACCGCCCCAGGACTTACCCTCGGCCACAGAATGAGCCCTCGGCAGAGGAAAGCTTTGCCTGCCCTGCACCCCATCCCAGTCACGCAGAGGTAAGCCCGACTCTACCTACGCCGGGAACACGCAGACTCTTTTTCCAAAATGGGAACGTGCCCCAGTCCTCCTCATCTTCCCTAGATGCAGTGGGGGGGGGGGGGAGGCAGGATGACCATTGTTGTCTGCAAATACCTGAGCAAATTGCTGCCTGTGAAATAATCCCAGGAGCAGCAGCCGGATGGGGAAAGAGCCAGGCGGGCTTCCTTCACGGCCCCTTCCTCATTTGCTCCCTGCTCTTTTCTCTCTTTCCAGGTCTTCCTTAAGAGGCTTGCAAGGAGGGCCCCCCCCCACACACACGGGGGCTCTCACTGTTGAGAGCCAAATGGAATCCAGCAGGCCCCAAAGTGACTCCCACAGCGCCACGCCGCCCCTGCCTCCGCCCATCGCCTGCTAGTCCCACATTATTAATGAATTGCCTGTTTATTTGTGACCTGCTCCGATGACCCGTGAATCGATGGATGAGCCTCGGGGGAGCTGGGCAGGTCACACTCCATGTTTGGCAGGCCAGGGAACGGAGGCTTCTGTAAGCTGAAACGGCCCTTGACTGCCTATCAGGTCTCCGACCAAGGAAGGCCCAACTCCTGTTAGCCCTAAAGCATTTGGTCTGGGGAAGACGTTGACGGAGGAGATTTGGACAGAATTTGGCACGTGGCCTCAACACACCCTCAGAAGCCTGCGGTCTGGATTGCACAGGCTGATCTCTTGGGTGACAGTGGCTGGAGGGGGGCAATGGCCAGGATATGTCCCCCACCCCCAGTACGAGGACTCTGGGGCTTTGTCCGGGCCACTGTGCCCGCCACTGCCTGTTTATTGTCCATCTGCTTCTGTCACAACTGCTGATGCACTTTCTGGACACGCCGTGGTGCTCTGTTGTAGTTTGGCGATGGGCCATTTTTTCCATACTTAATGGTTTAGATTCAGGAGAGGCAAAGGGCAGAACTTCCTCCTCCGATGCATAGTTAACTTCCAGAATTAACTGACTCAGGATGTGGTGACAGCCAGCCACCATCTTAGAGGGCTTCAAGGGGATTAAGCAAGTTCATGGTGGAGCGATGGGCGCTCATCGTCCGATGGGACCGTTGTCAATGATCAGAGGCAATTCTCTGAGGCAAATCTCAAGGAAGGACCATCACCTGCTTGCGGTCTTCCTGGAAGAAATTGGTTGGCCACTGTTGGAAACAGGAAGCTGGGCTAGTTGGTCCTTGAGTCTGAGCCAGACTAGAATTGTACACTCCTTGGGGCAGGGACCTGTCCTCATCTTCTCCTCTGTAAACCGCCATGCATGCTGACTGTGCTATATAAATAATGAGCAGCAGCAGCAGCATCCAGCAGGCTCCTAGGAAGTTCTCCTGGTGCTCTGAGTGAAGGACAACAACATTTCCAGTGGCTTCTGATGGAGGCTGTGCTTTTGGCAAAGTACATGGGCTTCTGATGGCAAGCCCAATCGCTCCCTGGTCGTGGCCACCCTCTTATCCCATTGTGTCGGGCTCTCTGTGTCTGCTTTCCTGCCCTTTGAGCAAATTCTTGCATGTGTGCACAGTCCGGGCTTGGAGCGAGCATGCAGATGGGCAAGGCCTGAGCTGTGTGCACACGCACGCACAGACACACGCGTGCACGCGTACACACACACACACACTGATGCTCTCTTCTTTTCACCCAGGCTGGGAAGCAAGGCCAGCCCTTGGCCAAAGGGGGGGGGGTGCACCAAGCTGAGAAGGCCGCCTTGCTCAGCCCCGTCTTTCAGCGGATTAGCGTCTGACTGGGAGCCGAGCGAGCGGCGGAGTGGGCCCCAGGCCGGCCTCCTCCCTCGGCACAGGCCCAGCGGCCGGTGCCAGAGTCAGGGCCTGCTAATCAGCAGCTCCCAGCAGCCGCTCTGTGGGCTGCCTTGACAGCGGGCCAAGGCCGGCGGAGGGGGGATGCGAGAGCCGCGTGTCCGCGCTCCAGACTGTGGGAAAGTGCTGCTCTGGTGAACTCCCGGCAGCTGGCGCGGCCTGGCCTGGCCCGGCTCAGCCGCCCCACGGCTTGGCTCAGCAGCGGCAGCGCTCCCTCCTATCTCTGGGAGGTGCAGCAGCTCCGGCCACGCACACCAGACCCCCCAGTGGGTGCCTGGGCTGGCGGGAGGGCGGCAGGGGAGGGACCGCAGCCCTGCCCGCGCGATGGAAGGAGACCCTCTCTCTGGAGACGGAGGCATGCGAGGGCGAGCGGAGGCGCTTTGGGGGACACCGGGAGGTTGGCTGCCCGTCTTCCTCCCCATGTTCCTTGGCTGACAGTGAGTGGAAACAGAGGCTGGGCTGAGCCCCAGCTCACTTCATTCCTGAGGCTGCAAAGCCCCAGCATCGATTTTCACTGCCCAGCAAGCAACACCAGGGAAGAAGAGGAAGCGGCAGCAGCAGAAGAGAACGCTGCCTCGCCCCCTCTTGCCATCGAGCACTTGCACTCGCAGGCCGGCACTGCCCCCGCCCCTCATCCCCCATCTGGGGCTCCGGGGCAAGCTTCCCCCCCCCCCGGCCCCACCCTTTGCCAGAAACAAATAAGAGCGTAACATCAGAAGAGCCGTGCTGAATCAGACCCAAGCCTTTCTAGCCCAGCATGGTTTGCACAGTGGCCACCCGGAGGCCCGATTGGGACGCCCACAAGCAGGACACGAGTGCCATGGCACCCTCCCACCCATGTTCCCCAGCAGATGGTGTTGGGAGGCACACTGCCTCTGATACTGGAGGTAGCATAGAGCCATCCTGACCAGCAGCCATTGATGGCCTTTGCCTCCTCTATGAATTTGTCTAATCCCCTTCAGGGCCGGTGCAAGGCAGTTTGGTGCCCTAGGCAAGATCAGATATTTAGCGCCCCCCCTTCCCACTTGAGCCCTCCCTCCCTCCAGCCCTATGCTCCTGGCGCCCCCTTTAGCCCGGTGCCCTAGGCAGCCGCCTAGTTGGCCTAATGGTAGCACCGGCCCTGATCCCCTTTCAAAACTGCCCAGGTCATGCCATTGTGGCCTCTGCAGTAGTGAGTTCCACAGTTTAGCTCTGCACTGTGTGAAGAAGGACTTCCTTTTGCCTGTCCCGAATCTCCCTCCAGTCAGCTTCATGGGATGGCCCCACTGGGAGAGGGAGAAAACATTCCCCCCCCCCCCCACCGTCCACTTTCTCCACACCAGGCACAATCATGTACACCTCTATCATGTCTCTCCTTCCTCACCTGTTCTCTAAGCTGAACAGACTCAGATGTTGAAACCTTTCCGCATGGAGGAGTCGCTCCAGCCCCTTGATAATTTTGGTTGTCCTTTCCTGCACGCTCTCTAGTTCTATAATATCCCTTTTGAGGTGCTGTGAGCAGACCTGCATGCAGTATTCTAACTCTGGTTGCACCACAGATTTGTATAAGGCAGTGTTTCTCAACCTTGGGTCCCCAGATGTTTTTGGCCTACAACTCCCAGCATGCCCCAGCCAGCTATGCTGGCTGGGGCATGCTGGGAGTTGTAGGCCAAAAACATCTGGGGACCCAAGGTTGAGAAACACTGGTATAAGGGCAGTATAAGAGTGGGGGGAGTTTTAGTGGCAGTTTTATTTTCAATTCCTTTCCTAAGTATGCCGAACATGGAAGAAGTTGCCCTTTTCACCGCAGCCGCACACGGGGTCGACACGTTCACCGAGCTGTCTGCCACCCCCGCCCACCCCAAGATCTCCTTCTTGGTCGGTCGCCACTAGCTCAGGTCCCATCGACGTGCTTATGAAGCGGGGATTTTTTTTGCTCCAATGTGTGTCGTCATGTGACACTTGTTTACATTGAACCCCATTTGCCATTTTGATGCCCACTCTCCTGGTTTGGAGATCTTCACGCTCCCTTTTTGTTTTGGCCATCCTAAATAATTTGGTGTCAGTAGCAAGGCAACAATCTGCAAGACAGTGGGTTTACGTGAGTCCCGAGCCGGCTGGGGCTCCGCTCCCAAGATCCCCTCCCCCACCCCCATGCACAAAATAGTTCCAGGCATGTGAGGGTAGCTGATCTGTCCTTGGCAGTTGTCACATTTGGGGACATTCCTCTTCGGTAATGAGAGGGGCAGGCGGGCGGGCGGGCAGGCGGAAGCAGCAGACTCTGCAGCTTTCCCTCTCCCACCCCACCCCCGCCTCTGCAGAATTAGAGTCCCGGGACATAGATGAAGACATCGCTGGGAGGACAGCCGCCAGGCCGTCCCGTGCTGCATTTAATTGCTCTGGGAATCGCCTCTGAGAAGTCGGGTTGTTCAGGAGCGGAGTCTGTGTGTGTGGAGTTGCAGCCCAGCACGGTAGGCAGACGTTCCCAAGATGTCCTCTTATTCTGGAAAACTAGATCTCCCCTGCACGCCATAGAACAAGCAGGCCTGCTCCCCAAATTTGGATTTGCGGGACGTGATGGGCAGCCGGGCAGCCAGTGCCGACTGCTTGTGTGTGCGTGGAAGAGGGAGGCGGGCGGGCGCTCTCCCTTTCCCACCAAACGTGCTGCTGAGTGTGCAGAGAAGTGTGATATCTGTGACCCTGGAGCAGCTGCCGTGCGTCAGGTCATCCATGTGGCAGGAGGAGACGGTGACGGCCACGCGGCTCCCATCCTGTCCCTGGAGCATCCGTTGGTGCCTAAGCAGTAGCCTTCGGCCAGGGCCTCCTCCTGGTGTGGAGAAATCAGCCATAAGCTTTCACTTCCCGGCTATTTGGTTTCTGCCGGGGTTGCCTGCAGCAGCACATTCATTCTTTGGGGGTGGGAGGCGGGATGAGGTGCCCCCTCCTGGCTCCCTTTCTCCTTCTCAGGCATGCTCCCCCCCCCACCGCCGCCGTTCACTAACTCCCAGCCAAGCCTTCGGTGGCGAGGTCCTTGGGGAGGGCAGGAACTCGCTCTCTCCTCCACGCCACCCGCCACCCCGGGCAGAGCTCCCGGCAAGAGGCAGATCCGGTTCCAGCGGCAAAAGGGAACATCAGCCGCTGCCTTCACCCATGTCCGACTCAGAAGTGTCTACGCCGCCTGAGGGCAGCTCTACGGGGTTTCCTGCAGAGGGTCTTTCCCTGAGGACTCGCCGGGCCTGAGACCTTCTGCGCCCAAGGCGGGCGCTCCTCTGCCGCCGAGCTGCAGCCCAGAACTGGGCAGCCTGGGGCAGTTTTCCCCACACCATTGGCTATACTGGCCAGGGCTGACGGGAGTTACGCCTGGAGGGCCGCAGGTTGCAGCTGGGGGTGAGGCCTTGTCAGCCGCCACATCCCTTCACGCCCGGCCCTCCCTTGCCTGATGTGGCCGCTCCGCACACCGGCCTCCCATGTGCCAGGCTGCGTGTGGTAGACCGTTCACAACACGCCGGGGCTCGCTCCACCCCCTCGTGGCTTGTTCTTTCCATTGAAGGGATTGGCTTGGAGATGACTCCGACGTCCAGGGAGCGAGTGGTACAGGCCTGTCTCGTAGGGCTGCCTCACTGTCAGAAGCCATGTGGGGGAGCAGCTTGTGTGAAAGCCCTTTCACCTCAAAGCCTGCGGATAGCGAGCCTGTCGGGAAGCCGGTCCCCCTGCCTAGCCTGGCACGAGGAGGACTCCTCGCGCGGCCTTTGGATGATCCTCCGCAGCCCCGGACCAGGACCCTGGGGAGGGGGCCGTCCCTGGCCCCAGGCGGCAATCTCCACATGGATTTTTAAAGGGACACCGTCCCAGAATGCAGTGCTGCTGCAGGATGGTTTGTGGCCTCTGCCAGGCTCAAAGGGCTGTAAGGAACGTCAGCTGCTGGAGGGCCTCCTCCTGCTGTGGGGCTGGGCCCTAGGAACGGGCACCCTGCCTGGAGCAGGCCAGCGCCACAGGGGTGCTTGACCTCTGCTGCTAATCCTGTCTTCGTCAACACAGCATAAGGTATCCTCTTGCTCCGGATCCCTGCTTACAGAGCAAATTGCTGAGATGACCCGACCGACGGAGAGCCCGCCCCGCCAGCCCATCTCGGGTTCAGGGCACCTGCTGCCTGGAGGCGGCCGAGGAACCCGGCCAAGGAGCCGCCAGGCACGGTCGTGCAAAGCCAGCAGGGAGGCCGGCCGGCAGCTGACAGCCATCGGGGCAGAGCCGGGCTCCCCAGCTATGTGGCTGCCATGCTGAGCACCGGCGTTCCTGCCAGCCTGTCTGGGCCAGGTGTGTCTTGGCCGCTCCCAGAGCCGCCGCAAGCCAGGTCCGCTGGGGCCTCAGCGCTGGCTTCCACCAGCTGGAAGGAAAAGATGCTCCCTGAAGCAGCTGCATGGGGCCAGCTCTTCCCTCAGAAGAACAGCCAGACCCACGGGGAAGGTGCTGCGTGCCACAGGGGGGCCCTTCCTGTGTACTGTGTGGTTTGGTCAATGCTGAGTCCGAATGCTTGGATGCTGCAAGCAGAAAACCCAAAGGGAATCCACTCCTCCTCCACACAGTCAAAATACAGTACAGTATACTAAATTGAACAATGAAGAATTGCCCCATCGGTGGCACCTGAAGTTTGCTTCTGGAAGCAGCCGCCTCCCTCTTCCCCGTGGCACGTGGCTCGAAGAGCGCATTCGCCCCAGAGCTCAGCTGCAAGGAAACCTCTGGCGTGGCCCTGCCACCACCTGCACATGGTTGCTTCATTGTCATTGCCTGCATAGCCCACTACCCCGGGCACTTTGCAGGGTCCTTTAGGCAAGAGCCAGGTCTCTGCCCCGAGGAGGAGGCGCTTGCAGCCCAGATTTCAAAGACGCGGGGGAGCACGGTAGGCTGAGCGCGTGCCAATGCGGCTCCCGCACGGCGAGGCTTCCGTGGAGCTAGGGATGAGAGCGGAGGGGCTTCGTGGCTTCGTGGAAGAGCCGGAGGATTTTGAGGAGGGAGCTCTGGGCATAAGGGCCCGGCAGAGGAGGGTCGGCAGGCCGGCATTTGCAGGGGTGGCATTTGCAGGGGTGGCATTTGCAGGTACGTTTTACAGCACAGGGCAGTGGAAGGTGTCATTTGGAGGTGTGCATCAGCGGTTGTGCCCTTAAAGAGGCCTTTGGAAAAGAAGTCAATCCCAGCAGCGTCTCCAGTTACGTTAAAAAAGGAACCTCGGGTTGCAGGTGTTGAGAAAGATTCTCTCTGCTTGAGATCCTGGAGGGCTGCTGCCAATTGGAGGAGACACCTGGGCCAGATGGGAGGCGCTTTTTCTCTTCTCTACTTGACGCCCTCTTCTTTTCTTGCATTCTATCAAAATGTCTCAGAAGGAATCTTCAAATAATTGCTTCCTTCTCTTGGTCCCACTAATTTATGCAATGCCAAAAAAGAGGAACCCCATCACTGACAAAAGGGCAAAAGAGGATGTAGATTTGCATGTGCATGTGGCCATTTATATGTATAGATGCAAATTTAGACATAATTACTGTAATTTAAGTAGAAATACAATAGACTCACCATAGTGGGGAAGACCTGTGTGCTGCCGCCCCCTCCCCCACTGTCCCCTGTCCAGGTGCTTCGCTCGTGGTGGGTGGGCCCCTCCCAGCCCCGTGCTCTGCTCCTCTTTCTGGGGGTCCTTTATCTTGAAGCGGGACTCGGACACACAGGGGCCCGCTTCAAATAGATAGAGCAGTGTCCTCTGCACAGTAGGACACCTGGCCACCCTAGGATGGGTTCTCCTGCTCCTCCTCTGTGCCCAGTTTGTTCCTCTAGTATCCTTGTCAACTGAACCCCAAATGACACCTTCCTTTCTCTAACTGCCCCCTGCCTTCATCCCTTATGGACAGGCCAGGCCCTCCCCCAAATTTGCAGTGTTCATGTTTTAAAAATACATCTCCTCCACCCTTTACCTGTGGAGATGTCAGGGAAAGTAGGCAGGCAGGCAGGATCCTACCCAAAGGCTCCCCAGGAGCCATACCTGGCTCCTGCCTTCTGGTGTTCTAGCCAAAAGGTGCCAAGGCACCGACAGGCCTGGCAAGCACCAGACCAGTGTTCTCCAACCTTGGGTCCCCAGATGTTTTTTGGCCTACAACTCCCAGCATGCCCCAGCCAGCTGGCTGGGGCATGCTGGGAGTTGTAGGCCAAAAACATCTGGGGACCCAAGGTTGGAGAACACTGCACCAGACCTTTCCTTTGAAACACTTATCAAATTGAATATGGTTGTAATTGTGTTCTATCCAATTAAACCACCCGAACTATGTCAGTCCACCTGTATTTATGTCCGGCTCTTTGCGATGATCTCCCACGCCCTCAGGCCCTCTCAGCACTGGCAGAGGGGTGCTGCTCCCTCCATTGCACCGCTTTGCCTTCCTTCGGGGCCCCGCAGCGGCTCCTTCCATTGACGTGCTTGTTCAAAACTCACCGCTTCACGCTGCCGTTGCCAAACAGACCCGCCGCCTCTGTAGCTTTTCCACCCGCCCCGCCCATAAGCCTGAGATCAGGCCTGCCTCAGTGTCTCTTATGTTGATGCGTGGCTTGCCTGGCTGCTGGAGATGCTCCAGAAATGGCAGCGATAAAGAAGTATCCACTTGTGGACTGATCCCCGGACTCTGCGCGACAGGAATGAGAATAGCAAGCGAGCAACTAAAGTACCTTGCAGGGTTCAGGCGCCGATCAACGAGATGATTGTTAAGCACTTTGGACTGGAATGAATCATAATTATTACCCGTCCAAAGGCAGCCTTGCCTGGAATCCTGCTTTGGCTATCCAGGAAGAAGCTGCTGTGTGTGTGTGTGTGTGTGTGTGTGTGTGAGAGAGAGAGAGAGAGAGAGAGAGAGAGAGAGAGAGAGAGCGTGGGGGGGGGGCAGACCACTCAAGAGAGGAAAAACCAGGAAAGAGACTTGGCCAAATACCTTCAGGCAGCTCAACAGTCCTGGGCACTAGTTTGGAGCAATTCCAGTTCACAAATTACCACCCATTTCATAGCAGAGTCCTGCCTTCCGCGGGGCATTCCCGGCAACCCCCCTGCATTAAGCGGATCCATCCTGTGGCAGGGGCGTAAATTGCGGGGGGGGGGGGCTCAAGCCCCCTCTGGGATTTCCCCGAAGCCAAGCGAGGGCCGAGACAGCCCACTAAGCAGAGCGCGCTCGAAGCCAGAAGCCGGCCAAATGAGTTTTTATGCGTGCTTTGGGCAGCCCCCGAAAGAGCCCAGCCGTGCCGTCTTCGGCCTCATCCGTGGGGGAGGACCCGGCCTGGGGGCCCTTGCCAGCTCCACGGCCTCCGGGGGAGATAAGAGGCTGAGACGAGGCGCTTTGCCTGGCTGCCGCGTTATCAGATCGCCTTGTGTTTGCGGAGCTTAGCCCCCCCCCCCCGCGCCCCCGCCCTCCGCGCCCACCCCATTAACATTCCCCACAGCCAGAGGAGGCAAGTGGGGCTTCCCTCCTTATCAGGGCAGACGGAGAGGCGAGAGGGGCGCGCGGGGCGCAGGAAGGATCTTGCGTTCCGGGGGTGCCGCCGCCCTAGGCGCAGAGCGTTGGCATTGTCAGCCCTTCCAAAAATTTTGCGGGGGCGAGGGGGGCCCCAGGTCCACTTAAAAACAAGAATCTGACTGTGCTATCCTCTGGGAAATAGGTACTCTCGCTTTCATGTGAAGCAGCTGGGGGATTCAGAACTGAAAGGTTTGTGTCTGAAGCCAGCCCACCCCCGCGAAAGCAAACTGCCCCGTCTAGATGTCCACACCCTTTAGAAAGCCACGTTTTTGTGGTGAGGCACCACAGCAGTCCCGGGCCTAATGAGCAGCACTGATGGAGGGGGGTGGGTGGGGGCTCCCGCAGTTCTCTGGAAGGGCGTGAATGAATGCAGCCCTCTGGCCTCTGGAGACTTACCAGCCATCAGGCTCAAAGCGGGATGCAAAACCAGGGAACAGACCCCCACACCCCCCCACACCCCGCTCCTTCCCTGAAAGGGAGATAAGGTGCAAAGTCAGCCAAGGAGTTAGGCTGGGGGATGAACTGGCAGGGGGGGTGGGGCAGCTTCTATGGCCTGCTGTGGCCGACCGAGGCTGTAAACCGGGATATCCCTCGTGACTTTGGTCTGATATCCTTCCTGGCTCAGGCACAGGCCCACAGCACCACAGCGGCCGAATCAGAGCCGTGCCGAGCCTTTGTGTGTGTGGCAGACGTTTGTCTGCCGGGGCCGTGTGGCTGGATCCAAAGGCCTTGTGAGGCAAGAAGAGGCAAAGCAGATAAACAGCTTTACTGAGGGCAGGAGCACAGCCAAGGCTCTTACGCTAACAAAGGAAAGCTCAGGTGTGAGCCCCAGAGCCACATTTCTTTCTTTTCTTTCCTGAGACTCTCCCTGGACCACATCACATAATAAGAGTGCATCAGTGCATGTGCAGAGTGCCTTTCCCTCACTGCTGAGTAACACACACAAAAGGAAGGCCCTGCAGTCCCCAGAAGCCTGGCTTTCCAGGGCAGGCATTGGCTCCAGCATCTTTCAGAAGTTCAGAACTGAAAAGAGGCTAGTCTTTGATTGGGGACCCATAGTTCAGGGGCAGAGCCCCTGCTTTGCATGCAAAAGGTTCCAGGTTCGACCCCCGACAGGCAACATCTCCAGGTAGGGCTGGAAAAACTCCTGCCTGCAACCCCGGAGAGCTGCTGCCGCCAGCCAGTGTGGACAATGCTGGGCCAGGTGGACCCACCAAGGGTCTGACTTCCTGTGTTCCTGCACAAAAGTTCATTTTGCTGAGACAATAGTACTCAAGAGAGATCTGTGGTAATTTTAAATACCACAAAGATGGGGCCATTTTTAGAAATTTTAGGTTGTGAAATCCTGGGGTCCACCTCTTGGATTGCACATGCCATATAAAGGGGTTGATTTTGCTCCCGGCATTTTTCTTGGAGCTGACGTGCAGTAAAAATCATGTCTACTGTCCCTCTAGAGGGGCGGAAACCATATTGAGTTTCAGGGAGGATCTCTTCTGAAATAGATAGAAGACGGTTTGCGAGAATCCTAGCAAATATTTTACCTGCGGTTGCTAAGAGAGAAATACCCCGATAGTTTCCACAGTCTGTTCTATCACCCTTCTTAAAGAGGGTGATAATTATGGTATCCCTGAAGTCTTCTGGGATCTCTTCTCTTATCCAGATTTTTTCGATGAGTTTATGAAGATGTTGTACAAGTTCGGGGGGCCCTTCTTTAAAGATTTCAGCAGGAATCCCATCTGGTCCACTAGCTTTGTTGTTCTTCATTTGATTAATGGCTTTTTTTACTTCATCCAAAGTGGGGAGTATTGCAAGTTCCTCTTTAATTTGTTTTTGCGGGATTTGCGAAAAAATCTCATTATCCACCTTAGATTTACGATTTAAAAGGTCATAATAATGCTCTTTCCAACGCAGTGCAATAGACTCTTTGTCTTTTAAGAGTTTGGTGCCATCTTTTGATTGTAAAGGGTTTGTACCATAGGTTTTTGGTCCATAAATGGCCCTTGTGGCCTTAAAAAAGCCCCGTGCATCATGAGATTCTGCAAGTTGTTGAATTTCTTCAGCTTTCTTTTTCCACCAAGCGTTCTTAAGCACATGACTGCTTCACTGTCACCCCTAAAATATGGGTGCCCCATGGGTTGCCTGTGCAGTTGGGGGGGGGGACTCCAGAGATGCAAGATTACCCTGGAAGGAGGTGGGGGCTACTTCCCCCCCCACTGGGTGACGTCCAGATGTTTGAATTCACACAGAGAGAGGAAGCAGGATTGCACGAAACGTTTGCTTCAGACATCGCACCGAACGAACGTGACCGGGCAGAGCAGCAGCACCAGCGGGCACAATCCCACTCCTGCCTGCACCCCTGCCTCCTCCTCCAGAGGAGCCTCTGGGAGCACCTTTCCTGGCTGGGACTGGCCGGCCACTCCTCCCACCCTTCAGGCCTTAGGCTCTCACAGCCAGGAGGAAGCAGATTTGCCTCTCCCCCTTTTGTTTCATTCATAGTCATTGAGATGTTAATTGCCTCCAAGAAAAGAGTTGATTACAGGAAATGGATACCTCAGACCCTGCTGGAAAGTGTTAATTGGGTGGATGCAGAGTCTGCCACATTCTTCCCTGGGGGGGTGCTGATGAGGTGCAAAAGACCCTTGAGATGGCTGGGCTGCATTTGCAGAGCCCATGACAGGCCATCACCAGGGCACATGCTCCACCACAGGTGTGGCAGGATTCCCCTTGCCACTTAGTAGGATGATGTCACAGATGACTTGAGGTGCTCCTGCCCCCCCTGGATGGCACTGGGGGGGGGAAGGAGCGGTGATGGTGGTCTTGGGCACAGGAAGGCCACTCCCCGCCCCACTATTATCACTGGTTAACATCTAGTCAAGGACTTGCACAGCACACAGCAATGCAAGCCCCGAAACTGAGCAGCCTCTATTATGCAGGCAAGGCAGGGACAACAAGGCCATGACGAGCAGCAGGAGGGGGCTGGTTAGGCGACCAGGGAAGGGCACATTTGGGCAAGGTGGGGTGGTGCTGGTTGAGAAAAGGCCTTGCGCTCTCAGAAGGACATAACAAGAACAAATGCTCCAGCCCCACCACTCCACAAATCCAGAAGGGAGAAACTCTGTGGGGAACCCTGCAGGTCTTCCGGCCAATTGCAAAGTCTTCCTTTGTTGTTGTCACAAAGATCTGAGTTGTCCCAGGACATCAACTTCTGCTTCAGGCAGGCCTCAGGATCTGATGGCCCTCCCACTCCTTCTGCTTATGCAACCTGGCCAAATGTGTATTCAGGAGGTGTTTGTCTTGAGTGTCTCAAGGAAATCAGGTATAAACCATCCTTTGCTTTGTAACTTTGACGCTTTGTTCGCTCCATAACATAACCTTTTAGCTAGCAGAGTCCTTGGTGTGCAGGAGGAAGGGTGGGAGAGCATAGCATATTCAGCTGCTCCAAAGGGGCTTCTTCCTCCTTCAGCAAGGGGTCCCCCCACTCCCAAGCATCAGTCAGTACAAGAAAGAAAGGCTGCCTTGGATAAAGTGGAAGCAATTCTGGCCATGGATGGAGGAATCTACACCACCAATTATGTGACAGACTGATGGACACTGAAAGACCTCAAACGTAGATTAGGAATTATGTCAATGTATTAGTTTAAATTAGTGTAGATCTGTAACTGGGTTAGAAAATCTTGAAATCTTGAAATTTGGGTGACGAATTTGTAATGTGTTCTCGTGGTGGGTTGTAAAGCATATTGTTTTTAGTAGTATGATTTATTTATAATTTTAAAAATCCTACTGGCTGGCTGGGGGATGCTGGGAATTATAGGCCAACACATCTGGAGGGCACCATGTTGGAGAAGACTGGTCTAGTCCAACACTTGGCCATTTTCCCGACTCTGGCCTGGGCCAACACCCCACCCGCTGCAGAGGGCTGGAGAAGAGACCCCACTCATAAAATGGGAGGCAGAGCGACACAGTGACATTTATCAATCTAATGAATGAAATGAAATGAAATAGGTCATCTCAGGGTTTTTCTGGGAGCAAAGAACAACATGGAGGCCGCAATCATGCTGGGCTTAGAATCATAGAATAGTAGAGTTGGAAGGGGCCTATACAAGGCCATCGAGTCCAACCCCCTGCTCATGCAGGAATCCAGGTCAAAGCATCCCTGACAGATGGCTGTCCAGCTGCACCTTGAATGCCTCCAGAGTGGGAGAGCCCACCACCTCCCTAGGTAGTTGGTTCCATTGTCTTATTGCTCTGACAGTCAGGAAATTTTTCCTGATGTTCAGGTGGAATCTGGCTTCCTGTAACTTGAGCCCATTATTCCGTGTCCTGCAAACTGGGATGATCGAGAAGAGATCCTGGCCCTCCTCTGTGTGACATCCCTTCAAATACTGGAAGAGTGCGATCATATCTCCCCTCAGTCTCCTCTTCTGAAGGCTAAACATGCCCAATTCTTTCAGTCTCTCTTCATAGGACCTTGTTTCCAGTCCCCTGATAATCTTTGTTGCCCTCCTCTGAACCCTCTCCAGTTTGTCTACATCCTTCTTAAAGTGTGGTGCCCAGAACTGGACGCAGTACTCAAGATGAGGCCTCTACCAGCGCTGAGTAGAGGGGAACTGGTATTTCATGCAAGTTGAAAGCTATACTTCTATCAATGCAGCACAACATAGCATTTGTCTTTTTTGCAGCCACATCACATTGCTGGCTCATATTCAGCTTGTGATCTGGAACAATTCCAAGATCCTTCTCACTTGTACTATTGTTTCGGGAACTCTGGGGGAAAGTGACCATGTTATACTTGAGTTCTTGATTCTAAGGGGAGCAAAAGCTGAGTGTAGCCAAACGCGTACCCTGGATTTTAGGAAAGCCAATTTTAACAAACTCAGAACAATGATAAGTAAGGTCCCATGGCAAGCAACTCTAATGGGAAAAGGAGCCCAGGAGGGGTGGGAGTTTTTAAAAAAGGAAATTCTAGAGGCACAATGGCAAACAATTCCCAGAAGGAAAAAAGGCAAAGGGCAACAGAAGAAGCCAATGTGGCTTCACAATAAACTCAGAGATGACCTGAAAACAAAAAAAGACACGTAGAGGAAGTGGAAGGAAGGACAGGCTACAAGGGAAGAGTACAGGCAGGTAGCACAGAACTGCAGGAATAGTGTCAGGAAGGCTAAAGCTGAGAATGAGCTAAGGTTAGTCATCATCATCAGGCGATCACTCGTGACCGAGTAAGATTGTCTTCCGGGATAAAAGGAGGAAATTCTAAAGAAGATTGTGTAGACTCTAGCGATGGGTCCGTAAGTGACTGTGGAGGCCAATTCTAGATCCACACAGCTTCCCACAGTGAGGACACAGGTTACCAGATAGAAGATGGTCCTGTAAAGGATTCATTTGACGTGCTTTTCGCTTAGCACGTTTCTCCCTTTCACCTTGCACTCGGGCTTCTTCAAAGTCCATGGAACATTTGTGAGAGGCCAACCTCCAGTTAGATCGTTCATGGGCCAGAGCTTGCCAGTTCTTGATGTTTATATTGCATTTTTTTAGATTAGCCTTATGAACATCTTTAAACCTCTTATATTGACCACCGATATTCTGCTTTCCATCCTTGAGTTGGGAATAAAGTAACTGTTTTGGGAGACGGCAGTCAGGCATTCGAACAACATTACCGGTCCACTGAAGTTGGCGTTGAAGGATCATTTTTTCAACGCTAGTAGTCTTTGCTTCTTCCAGTACACTGACATTTGTTCACCTATCTTCCCAAGTAATTCGCAAGATTTTCCGGAGGCAACGTTGATGAAACCTTTCAAGGAGGTGGAAGTGACGTTTATAGATAGTCCATGTTTCGCAGGCATACAATAAAGTTGGTAATACAATGGCTTCATAAACCAGTGTTTTGGTCTTCTTACAAATATCCCGATCCTCGAACACTCTATGTTTCATTCGAGAAAATGCGGCACTTGCGGAGCTCAGACGATGCTGGATTTCACTGTCGATGTTAGCTGTAACAGAAAGATAGCTGCCAAGATAGAGAAAATGATCGACATTTTCCAGTATTGTCCCGCCAAGCTGGATAGATGGCATCACCAAAGGGTTAGCTTGCACTTGCTGATGAAGCACTTTGGTTTTTTTGATGTTAAGTGAGAGACCAAGTTTTTCGTATGCTTCTGCAAAAGCATTTAGGATAGTTTGGAGATCATCCTCTGAATGTGCGGAGACCACATTATCATCAGCATACTGAAGCTCCACAACGGAGGTTGTAATTACCTTACTTTTTGCTTTCAGCCTGCTGAGATTAAAAAGCTTTCCATCTGTTCGATATATAATTCCCACACCAGTGGGAAGTTTCCCCTTGACAAGATGTAAAACCATGGCGATGAAAACGGCAAATAATGTTGGGGCGATAACACATCCCTGTTTAACACCTGATCCCACTTTAAATGGAGCACCATGAGAGCCGTTGTTGTCCAAAACCGTTGCCGTCATGTTGTCATGGAGAAGTCGCAAGATATTCACAAATTTATTGGGGCATCCAATTTTCATAAGGATAGTCCAGAGAGCTGTATGGTCTACTCTACAGTATCAAAGGCCTTAGCCAAATCGATAAATGCCATATAAAGGGGTTGATTTTGCTCCCGGCATTTTTCTTGGAGCTGACGTGCAGTAAAAATCATGTCTACTGTCCCTCTAGAGGGGCGGAAACCATATTGAGTTTCAGGGAGGATCTCTTCTGAAATAGATAGAAGACGGTTTGCGAGAATCCTAGCAAATATTTTACCTGCGGTTGCTAAGAGAGAAATGCCCCAATAGTTTCCACAGTCTGTTCTATCACCCTTCTTAAAGAGGGTGATAATTATGGCATCCCTGAAGTCTTCTGGGATCTCTTCTCTTATCCAGATTTTTTCAATGAGTTTATGAAGATGTTGTACAAGTTCGGGGCCCCCTTCTTTAAAGATTTCAGCAGGAATCCCATCTGGTCCACTAGCTTTGTTGTTCTTAATTTGATTAATGGCTTTTTTTACTTCATCCAAAGTGGGGAGTATTGCAAGTTCCTCTTTAATTAGAAAGCTTTCTTCAGATACATGCACAGTAAAAGACAGAGGAAATAAATGGTGGTTCAACTACGCAACGAGGATGGCAAATTGATAACAGAAGACAAAGAAAAGGCAGAAGTGTTCAATTCCTACTTCGGCTCGGTCTTCTCCCAAAAGAGGGTCTATGACCCCCCCTGGCAAACCTGAAGTGCAGACTGAAGGGGCAGGATTGCAGCTTGAGATTGATAGGCAAACGGTCAAGGAGCACCTGATTGCTCTGAAGGAGTTTAAATCTCCAGGGCCTGATGAGCTGCATCCTAGAGTAATAAAGGAACTGGCAGAAGAACTCTCAGAACCACTGTCTACTATCTTTGAGAAATCATGGAGGACAGGTGAAGTGCCAGATGATTGGAGGAGGGCAAATGTTGTTCCCATCTTCAAAAAGGGCAAGAAGGAGGAACCTGGGAACTATAGGCCAGTCAGTCTGACATCAATCCCCAGGAAGATTTTGGAGCAGATTATAAAGAAGTCAGTCTGCAAGCACCTTGAAAACAATGCAGTGATTACTAGAAGCCAGCATGGATTTGTCAAGAACAAATCCTGCCAGACTAATCTGATCTCATTTTTTGATCGGGTAACCTCCCTTGTGGACTGTGGGAATGCTGTGAACATAATATATCTGGACTTCAGCAAAGCTTTCGACAAAGTGCCTTATGATATCCTGATTAGCAAGCTAGCTAATCAAAGTGACCTCGATAGGCTGGAGCGCTGGGCCAAAAACAACAGAATGAAATTTAATAGGGATAAATGCCAAGTGCTGCACCTAGAGAGAGGAAACCAAATGCAGAGTTACAGAATGGGGGACACTTGGCTCAACAATACTACAAGTGAGAAGGATCTTGGAATTGTGGTGGATCACAAACTGAATATGAGCCAGCAATGCAATGTGGCTGCAAAGAAGGCAAATGCTAAGTGTCCCCCATCCTGTAACTGTGCATTTGGTTTCTTTTTCCTAAGTGAAACACTTGGCATTTATCCTTATTAAATTTTATTCTGTTGGTTTCAGCCCAGCGATCTCTTAGTTACCTTAGCCGCATGTCCACTGCCCAATGGCATGTGATTATACGGGGGCATTTCCAGGGCCAGCCCCACCCCCACCCGTTAACGGGCCGCCATCATGCAGTGCATTTTCATAGAGGTCTTTCACGTAGAAGCAGCGAGAATTCTCTCCCACCGCCTCTGGCCACCTTCGATGCTCCATGCTGAGGCAGAATGACTGGAGGGCCATGCTGGCTTTGGGGCTGGAGGAATGCCTGCTCCTGCCACCTTTGCACTGGCCCCAGAGCACATTCTGCAGCAGCTGTCAGTGGAAAGACAACAGACCCGGCTGGGTCAAAGGCAACCAGGGCAGACTCCCAGTTCAACACCATGATGGTGCAACGGCATCTGCTTGTTTTCTGCCCTCCCCTGCCCCCCTGCATGAGGAAGAGAGCTATGTAGCTCCAAAGCTTGCTTTGAACATTACAAACACTATCAGCTGTTTTAAATAAAGGGGGGGTCTCAGTTGCCCTCTCTTTCTTCTTCTGTGGGACCAACACGGTGGCCATGCAGCTCCTACGCATTTCTCTGGGGCCTACACCGGAAAGCCTCCCGACGGGTCCTGCCCAAAGACAGCCAAGCACTTTATACGTTGGTTGGTCATATGTCCGTTGTGAATCTTGCCTCTCTTTTGCCATATTTAGGTGGCTCTGGTTACAACAAGCAGTCACTTTTAGCTACTGCCAACAGGTGCCACTTCCACACTAGCCATTTAGTCCAGAATAGACATCCTTCTTTGTTTACTCGGCTTTTTAACAGAAACTGTGGTATGTCATCATCAACCCATTGCACTGTAGGGTTTTCTGTGTTGCCTTCCTATCTTTTTTATGCCCCCTCCCCACTTAATATGCAGTTGTAGCACCAGCCTGTTCAGTGTGGACCAGCAAAGTCTTTTTGAGGTTTCTGTCCCTTTAATTAACAGCTTCCTGCTTGCAGCTTCTGTCCCTGTAATTGCTTCTTGTTCAGCACAGCTGATGAATTGCCCCTTAGTCAGTCAGTTCCTGTTTCCCACCCACCCCGATGGGGGGGCCTGATGGTTTGGGCTTTATTTACTGATTTCTTCTGTATATATATATATATATATATATACCGTATATATTCTTTTTTTTTATTGAAAAACAGCATGTCAGATTGTCAGATAGCAAAGCTGAGGAAAGCATGGAACGGATCTTCAAAGTCTGGTCCACAATCCCAAAAGGCCATGATGAAAAGTGGCTTGGAGCACTGTTCCCCAAAACCCTTTTCAACATCCTGGCTCCTAGAAGAGTAAACTGCTTCCTTTCCATGCCCCCTAAGCTGACCCCACCTTCCCGCTATACATAAACTTGAATGTGTTTATTCATGGACTCCCCTGATCCTCATAATGTGAGGAATAGGGGTCTCCCAGGAGAGGTGCAGGCAAAACACGCGAGGGAGAGCCCTGATCCTGCCCAACTCCTGAGACGGAATTGGAGTACCAGCCCCTGTGCTGATAATCCATGGGGCAGGCCTCTGCCTGCAAACTTTTGGTTGTTTTTGGTTTGGAGAGGCCCCGCGGTCAGTAACCATGCTTCCAGCACAATCCTATGCCCTTCTACACAAGAGTAGACCCCATTGAAATCAAAGATTGCAGTTGTGGTATTTCTACAGCGCCTCCCGCCCCTCCCATCCCACTTTAGGGTTACCATAGTTTGATTTAACACATAGGATCAGGGCATTAAAGCAACGGTCAGGGCAGCCCAAAACTGACCAGGTGGGGACACATCCAGGAGCAGAACGGCTCTGTTGCTGCCTTAGAACCGGTTCTCTAATTGAAGTAAAAGGTCAAAAAGACACCAGTCGCGAAGTGGCTGTTGCCTTCCTGTCCTGCTCGTGGGCTTCCCGTTGGGGCGTCTGGCTGTCCACTGCTGGAAACAGGATGCTGGGCTGGATAGACCCAGGCACCACCTGCAGGGCACTTGTGATCTTCTTATTAGACGCTGCTTCCCCCTATGTTTTCTAAATGCCTCACAGGCTGGGAGGGGGGCATTTTCCTTCCCCAATCTGCTGCCCAAAGCAACGGTTTCCCATCCTTTCGTGCTACGCTCTGCATCCTGCCCCCTCCCAGCTACTCCCAGAGCTCCCAGCAGCTACTAGGCTCTCACCTGACCTCGGCACGCTGTGCCCATCCTGCATCCACAGCAGGCAGCCTCGTCTGGAGGCTGGATGGGAGCCGGAAACAGGCCGAGGGGGCAGTGCCGAGGAGGAGCAGGCAGGCCTGCGGGTGGGGCGGGAGGGTGGCGAGCCTTGCCCGGACACTGCAGGCTCCTCCCGGCCATTTCTCCCGCCCTGCTGCCCTCCACCACTGCCGTGCCCAGATCGGCACCCGGCACCGGAAAGGCTGCGTGGGGCCAGCAGGAGCGTCGGTTGGCACAGGAGTCCTGCGGGCAGGCGGCAGATCTGGGCGGCAAAGTGCCCGTTGTTTAGGCGGCGGCTCTTGTGCCATCCATGCCCACGGCGGGAGGGCCCGCCTTGCCCTTCCGATGTTGGGCTTTAGCCGCCTAAAGGCCGCCGTGAGCCCTCCTCTCTGGTCCCAGCTGAGTTTCCTCCTCTCCAGTATACAAGCCCCACTGGGGAGGGGTCCTGGGGACTCCAACAGAGGCGGGGTGATGCCTGGGCCGATGCGCAACATGCCTGGAGAAAGGTCCAGCCCTGCCTGGACGGAGATGCCTTGAGGAAGCTAACAGGCAAGGGGCGGAGATGCCCCAGCACCGCCCCCCCCCCGTGGCCCCAACACCTGCTCTCCTGCAGCCCTGAATGGGGGGGGGCTCTTTTAAGCTCTCCTCCTGGCTCAGTGCCCGAGAGGCAGCTGCTCCTGCTTTTACACACATCGCATTCTGCTTTTACACACGTGTTTCAGGTGTGTGTGTTGGGGGGGGGTCACTCACTGCTAGGGACAGAAGCAACCAAGGTGGTACTGAGCCGCCCCTGCAGTCGCTGGCCTGTCTCAAGCATCTCACATCTGGCTGCAGACATGCCAGCAAAGCCTGGGGGGTGGGCGGGGAGCATCTCCAGTTGCCCGGCTGGCTGTGGTGGCGGCCGTGGGACCCTGGCAGCTTCTCAGAATCAGAGAGTGGGAGGTGACCAAGAGGGCACCCAGCCCCACCCCAGCCCTGCCCCGCCGCTGCTCTCTCTGCTGGCCACATGCCACCAGTCTTCCACAGAGCAATCCACAAGGTCCCAAGGGTGGTGGCATGTCCAGGTGACCCAAGCCACAATCTCTGTTTAGGGGGATGTGCTGTGAGAGGGGGCTTCCGTATGCAGAGCAGCCTACGCCGTCGTGCAATATTTCCTTGGAGGAAAGATCAGACGCTGGAGTCAAAATGGCACTGGCAGGGCCACTTGGGAGCTTCCCCAAAAGCATTTTGGGCTGGCTGTGGTCGGGAGCAGTATACTGGGCCAGAAGGACTCCCCCCCCCCCCGATCCTGCGCAGCCAGTGCACAGAGGCAAAGGCATTCCTACTGGCAGGAGGAACTGGCCTTGAGTCAAGCAAGGCCACCTGGTAGCTGAAAGCACAGAGAGGATGAGGGGGCAGCAAAGGCTCTCCCCACACATCCCCTTTCAACCCCTGGCCCTCCTGTGGCAGCTGAAGGCCCAGCAGCTGCGTCCAAGGGGGAGAGACCGGCCCTGGCTGGCCCTGGCCCAGCGACTGGGCTGAATGACTCCTCCTTGGCCGGCTTCCCTCTGGCGCGGAGCAGGGCCAGGCAGGGATTGGGAGGAGGTCAGGCAGGCTCCGGTCTCCCCAGATCCGCAGAGCCCAGAATCCCACCCAGGTCTGAATCACCGTGGGAACGGAGCGGCCGCCTCGGCTCTCACCCCCCCGCGCTGCCCCCACAGCGTTTATTTTCAAAAGGCTTGATCGCAGCAGCCCTTGGCCGAGCACGGCCAGCGAAGGCCACCGCACCGGAGTGTGGCCCTTGTCCCAGGGCGGATCCGTCCGCCTGAGCTCCTTTCCCACTCAGTGGCTCCCAAGAGGAAAAAGCGGCACCCCGGGTCGAGGCAAAGAAAAGGGCAGCTGAAGTGATCCAGGGGCCGGAGCAGCTCCCCCATGCGGAAAGGTTACAGCAGCTGGGATGGTTTCGCTTAGAAAGAAAGCAAGTGAGGGGAGACATGACAGAGGGGTACACAATTATGCCTGGCGTGGAGAAAGTGGACAGGGAGACATTTTTCTCCCTCTCTCGTAATACTAGAACCCCCCAAAGGGGCCATCCCATGAAGCTGATGGGTGGGAGATTCAGGAAAGATAGAAGGAAGGACTTCTTCACACAGCACAGAGTTAAGGGAACTCACTTCCACAAGATGTAGTGATGGCCCCCAATTTGGAGGGCTTTAAAAAGGGATTGGACCTGGAAGAGACATCATCAGGCGATCACTCGTGACCGAGTAAGATTGTCTTCCGGGATAAAAGGAGGAAATTCTAAAGAAGATTGTGTAGACTCTAGTGATGGGTCCGTAAGTGACTGTGGAGGCCAATTCTAGATCCACACAGCTTCCCACAGTGAGGACACAGGTTACCAGATAGAAGGCTACCCATGGCTACTAGTCCTGGTGGCTAGAGGCTACCTCCAGTATCAGAGGCAGTATGTGGGAAACATGGGCGGGAGGGCGGTGTTGGCCTCGTGTCCTGCTTGTGGGTTTCCCCTTGGGACAGCTGGTTGGCCACTGTGTGAACAGAATGCTGGACGAGGTGGACCCTCGGTCTGATCCAGCCTCAGGGCTCTTCTGATGTCCTTATGTTCACTGTCTTGCTCCTGCGGTGGGGGAAACTGGCACCCAGACCAGAAGTGGTTGCCTGCTCTGCAGTACACGGTGCTGGGCTAGATGGACGAAGGGGTGGATTCAGCGGTATTTCAGGTCCAGCAGTAGTTCACTTCAGTGCTTGCTTCTCACTTTGCCTTGAGATGGGATAAAAGAAACAAAAAATCACTTCCTCCTGAATCTCATTCTGCATCCACACCCCAGTGAGTAAAGAGGACTCGCCTAAGAAAGAGCCACCTACCCTCTTCAGGTGAAGGGCAACCAGAGAGCCAACGTGTTTGGCTAAGAAGGGAATTCCTTGTGAGCGGAGCCATTCCACCACGCCTTCCATTCTTGTCTGGGACAATTTTGGCGGGGCACTTTTCTCTGAGGCAGATGGCAAAAGGTGGCATATTCTGTAAAGCGCAAAGCAGAACAATGTGCACATCTGCTTCCGTGAAGCCAGGCTGCCGGCGGGTGAAGGCCTGTTCCCGCTCCTTCCGGTGACTCAGCACCCTGTGGACATCTGAGGCGGCCTTCTACTGCATTGGATGCCGGTCCATCTCACCCAGGACTGGCAGCAGGGGCTCTCTGGGGTGTGTGTTGGGGGTCTTTTGCAGCCCTGCCCCCCCGAGATCCTTTTAGCTAGAGCGGCTGCCTGGAGGGATAAACCCAAGACCTCCTGAGCTACCGGCTTCTACAGGTCTCATTTCGCTGTTCCTCCCAAATGCCTCGTAAAGCACCCTGGAAATGGTCTCTCATTTCACAGATGTGGAACTGAGGCCGAGGGAGTGCCGGGGGCCACGTCCACGATGGGAGCTTGGTGGGAGCTGAGCAGAAATTCCCACGCGGCTTTGGCTGCTCCAAGTGAGATGCTCTGTCCACCCACGACTGGACCAGGCCAGGTGCAGCCTCCGCCCGTCCTCAGCCATTTCCAGGCACACTGTTTTCACTTTAAGAGTCTCTGGCCTGCGATGACTTGGAAACATGAGAACTGCAAAGCTGGGCCAGAACAGCATCCATCTCGCTCGGGGTTCTGTCCACTGTTATGGCCGCTTTGACATCTGTCCCTTCTTGCTAACCCCAGCAGCAACATCAGGCGCTCTGCACGGACATGGTAATCTGAGCTACAATGACGCCCACCCAACTGATGCCTTAACTGGATCCCCACTTAAAAGCCATACCTGCTTGTTGCACACATCATCAAGCATTGCGGCCCGTGTGATATGAAAAGGCAGGAGCGGCACAAGACCTGGGGGGACACGACACTGCCGGGGGTGGGGGTGGGGGGAGCAGCCACCCCCTTCTGAGCGTGAGGCACAGGGTGGGCGGGCAGGTGGCAGCTCCCCCGGAGAGCCGTGTCGGACCCTCTCCTGCTCTGGCCTTTGCCACGTCAGGAGAGTGGCCTGCGGGGGCCCCCGGAGCAGCTGCCTGCCCTGTGCCTCATTTTGAGAGGTGTGGGAGCAGCACTGGAGCTCCCAGCCTTCCTGGCGGTGGGGCACACAGAATCTGCCACCCTTCCAGATCTGCCACCTGAGGTGAGGGATTCGCCCTGCCTCAATGGGAGGGCTGGCCCTGTGAAAAGGGGCATCCTTTTTCTCATCTTGCAGCCTGCTGCCCAGCAGTTTTGGTGGCGACTGGCTCTCTTTTTGTTTCCTGAACAGGGCTAGCCCAAGACATTTTGCTGCCTGAGTCGGAGCAGCAAACAGTACCACCCAGCAAAGTCAAAATGCATAGACCTCTGGGTCAGTCATGAAGAACAAGATCTTACAAACACCTCTTCCTTTTGCTGAGAAGTCCAGCAGAACCGACTGAGAAGCTCTTCCTCTGTCCAGTTCCTGGCAGAGGTCGTCCCCCAAGGCCCTGTCAGTCCCAAAACGGGGCCTAAATCCGGACTGAAATGCATCTAGAGAATCCAATCCCATACAGAAAAGGCTAGAGCTGAGAACCCACCACCGTCTAGCAGTGGCACCGTCTAGCCTCCCATCCATCTGGCCTACCCAGGAGGAGGCGGCAAGCCACACAGGTGCTGGATCTTAGCCCTGAGCAGGAAGAGCTCTAAGAGCCATCAGTCCTTGGATGCCCAGTACAGCTGCAGGAGCGCCAGGAGACCCCGCCCCGACTTGGACATGCGGCTTGAGTTCCGGATCAGTGGGACACCTGGCATGCTGTGTCCCCCACGTGGTGTTTGTAGCTTGCAAGGGAAGACCAACCATTGGGTTAGGGGGCCAAGATCCACTGGCCTCAAAGTAGATGGTGCACCCGGCGCAGCTAGAGAAAGGCGCTCCTGGCCACCTGTGCATCAAGTGGAAAAGCCAGGTTTGGAACGATCAAAGTCGTTTGGGTCCCCCAGACCGAAGCAAGTCCAGATTTGGCACACTAGCAAGAGCCCTCGTGTATCTCAGGAACCCAACAGCAAGTGAGGCAAGCGGAATTGCAGACAATATTTGAAAGATGGAAGACATGGAAGCAAGTCCCAGTGGGAACTCTGGCTCCCGGGGCCCCTGGATAACTCTTTGCACTTTTGCCCCAAATATTCCACGCAGTCCCCTCTGAGTTCCAGGAAATTTTGGACAAAGAGCTACAGTGCTCCGATTCTCTTTCTGATCGATCCAAAGGAGTGTTCCTGCCCCCAAATCTGGAAGCACATGAAAGAGCACCGCAAAGGCGAGCCGCAGCTGCCCCCAGCCAGCCAACCCCTTGCCTGAGTAGCATGGCGCATTCTTTTTCGTCGTCGTCGTCTTCTGCATTTGGCATGTCAAAATTTATGGGGCTCTTGGCCACACATCAAAAGCACGTTCAGCCACTTACAGTAAAATCAAAGAGGACCGAACAATGAATATGAAGCAAGGTTAAAACACCTCATTACAGGAACAAATTGTTCATCTGACATCCAAATAATGGGATTTATGCCCAGCCAGGTTGGAGCCAAGTCAGCTCACCAGCATGACAGATTTCCCAGCCTGGGTGTGCAGGATGCTGTCAGGATTAGCCCTTCTCAATGTGAACATGGTGGAGCCTCTGGTTACACCATTGGGTGCCACCCCTGAGCAGATGGAGAAAGCTTTCTTCCGTGGATTCCATGGTGGGACGTAGTTCTGGATAAGATTGGACTGTACAAGTGTCTCTCTTTTGGATCATTAGAGCTGACACGTGAAAATACAGCAAACCAAGCTGTGTTTGGCTTTTTAAAAATGTAAATAGTCTTTATTTATTCGTTTTTACATTGATATCCTGTCTTCTTCCCCCTTGCAAGGAACCCACCTTGCAAGGAGCCTCCTCCTTTCCATGTTATCCTCACAACAACCCTGTGAGGTAGGTTAGGCTGAAAGTCGGTGACTGGCCACTCCAAAGCCACTCAGTCAGCTTCATGGCCGAGTGGGGGCTAGAACCCGGATCTCCTGAGTCCCAGTCCAGCACTCCAAGCACGACACCACACTGTGCTTCCCCTGCAGCGTTTTCCAAAGACCCCCGGGCATTATGGGGAAGGTCTGGTTCTGCCGAGTTTCCCTGGAGCCTCCAGCATCGCCCGTTCTAATGAGCAGACCACGTCCAAGCGAAGCCTCTCTTGCTTTACTTCCCAAAGGGCCAGCGTGAGGCCGGGGGGGGGGAGTCGATCTCACCTTGCCAAGCAGCTTCCTGTCCGCCCGTCCGCCCCCGGCCACCTGTTCCTCTGCCCTCCTGCCGGCTGACGCATGGCAGGACAAGGGGGGAAGGAACCCGGGTTGACGTTTGCAGCCATGCGGATCTCTTCATTGTGGATTTCAGCTCGGGCTTCCCTGTTGTTATGGCTGCTGCTGCTGCTGCTGACCGTGCATGCAGTATCACATTTCAAGAATGAGATTTAATAGGGATAAATGCCAAGTGCTGCACCTAGGGAGAGGAAACCAAATGCAGAGTTACAGAATGGGGGACACTTGGCTCAACAATACTACAAGTGAGAAGGATCTTGGAATTGTGGTAGATCACAAACTGAATATGAGCCAGCAATGCGATGTGGCTGCAAAGAAGGCAAATGCTATTTTGGGCTGTATTAATAGAAGTATAGCTTCCAAATCGCGGGAAGTGATAATTCCCCTTTACTCAGCACTGGTTAGGCCTCATCTTGAGTACTGCGTCCAGTTCTGGGCACCTCACTTTAAGAAGGACATAGACAAACTGGAGAGGGTTCAGAGGAGGGCAACAAGGATGATCAAGGGACTGGAAACAAGGCCCTATGAGGAGAGACTGAAAGAACTGGGCATGTTTAGCCTTCAGAAGAGGAGACTGAGGGGAGATATGATCGCACTCTTTCAGTACTTGAAGGGATGTCACACAGAGGAGGGCCAGGATCTCTTCTCGATCATCCCAGTTTGCAGGACACGGAATAATGGGCTCAAGTTACAGGAACCCAGATTCCACCTAAACATCAGGAAAAATTTCCTGACTGTCAGAGCAATAAGACAATGGAACCAACTACCTAGGGAGGTGGTGGGCTCTCCCCGTCTGGAGGCATTCAAGGTGCAGCTGGACAGCCATCTGTCAGGGATGCTTTGACCTGGATTCCTGCACTGAGCAGGGGGTTGGACTTGATGGCCTTGTAGGACCCTTCCAACTCTACTTTTCTATGATTCTATTATTCTAAGGGTTCAAAGTGAAACCCTACAAGAGCCCCATAAAGCAGGGCATAATTATTCCCATATTGCAGATGGGGCTTGCCCAAGGCCTCCTGCGGCATTTGTGCCTAGGTAAGGTCACACCTGGCCTTCGTGGCTCACACAGCCACTGCTGCTGCCCCCCAGCAGAGGGGGCGTAGCTCAAGGAAAGAGGAGCCCGTGCGTGGCACCCAGAAGGTCCCGGGAGGAATTCCGGGCATCCCCAGCCAGTGGGGAGCATCCTGGGCAGAGGCCTGGGAGAGCAGCTGTCAGGCAGATGGGGCAATCCTGAGCCAAGGGACCCGCAGTCTGACGCAGCCTAAGGCAGCTACGGGCAGATCCAGCTGCTCTGGCGTTGTCTGCTGAACTTTGTGGCTGTGCGTGAAGCATTTTGGTGCTGTAAATTCTGGCTCTGCCAGTAGGACACAGAGGGCGCAGCAGCCGTGGGAGTGGGCTGGCATCTCACGGCCTGTCTTGCTGTGTCCACATCCCAAGCGGGGGTCTGAGCCGGACTCCAGGCAGAAGTCTTCTTCTCCAGACGCCCTGGGGGGCTGGATTGGACGCGTGGCTCCAGCTGTCGTGAAGCGTCACTCGCAGGCTCCTGGGGACGGGTGCAGAGAAAGGGTGCTGGCAGTGGCCAACACGTCTGGAGGACACTGGCTGGAGAAGGCCGCTCCAGGCCTCTGAGCAGGCGCCGTTGCTCGACAGGTTCCTTGCCCGTTCCCATCGCTTCATTGCAGGGTGTGGAGGGAGGCCTTTACCGGAGCTTTGAAAAACCATTTGCAAGTGCCTGGACAACAGAGGGCACCAAGGGGGCGCGTGCGGGGTGGGGGGTGGGATGGCGACACTCAACCCCACCCCTGTGCTGTCCGCAGGCTGCGTTTCTGCGGGGTCCACTTAGGCAAGCACGTCTTGCGGCCTCACTTGCCGCAGCCCCCCCCCCGCCCCCCATCCAACAATCCTCCGTCAAAGGCAGGGCAGGAGGAGACAGTCGGCCTTTCTCTGGCCTGGCCCAGGCTCTGCCCCCGCGGGAGAAGAGGCTGCCCGGCGCTTTCTCATCAGAGAAACACAGAGTATCTTTATCCGGATGGCTCGCGATCGTCCCTCTGAAGAAGAGAGCTTTTTATTTAAAAAAATTGTTTTATTAAGAAAAGAGAGGGGAGGTGCCCCGAGTGGACACAATGGGGGCTACTTTGTTAATAAATCCCAACAGCTGTGGAAAGTTTGATGCAGCGAGAGCACCCAGACAGAAAATTAAAAAACTAATAAAGCCCTCAGTGTGGGGGCCTTGGCAGCGGGTCAGCGTGCCTCCCCGAAACACCTAATAAAAGAGACATTCCAGGGCAGGGCTCATAAGGGAGCCGGCGGGGGGGCCAGCGAGGAGGAGGAGGGGGCGGCGTTAACCATGGTAACGTGGCTGTGGGCTCGGAGAGACAAAAATTCCCAGCAGGAGCAGCGAGGGAAGGCGGGAGCGGGCGGCCTGCCTTTCACGCCGGTGTCAAGGAGAAGGCTGCGCGGGCAGCAAACGGGCAGGCTACAAAAAAAGGGATGTGCCACCCGCAGCCACCCGGTGTGGGCCAACGGAGGGAGGACTGGGACTGGATCCGGGAGAGAGAGAGATCCGTGTGGATTCCTTGGCCGAGCTTGGGCAAAGTCCCTCTTTCCCTCGTTTCCCGAGCTGAGAAACAGGGGGAAACAGCCGCTCCCACCCCAGGGCCGGCTCTACCATCAGGCCAGGGGTGCAGGGCCAGCAGCCCAATCCGGCCTGCTGGGGTTCCCCCAAAGGTTGTCTGGTGGTTTCCCGGCTTTCGTGCAGCATTTCCCCTGTTCTAAAATGCCTCTCCGAAGGCTGAGTTACTGGGCGTCCGAGCTCTAAGCAAAAGCATGGTGGTGCTTTGGCCCCGCCCCTTTCTTCTTTGGCGCCGCCTATTTTTTGCCTTCAGCTGCATGCGGCCCCCGAGAGCTTTTCTGAAATTGAATTGCAAGAGGTTTCCACACCCCTGCAGCAGGCAGAGCGAGGCGGCCACCTCAGGCGGCGGATGCTGGGCTGTGGGGGGCGGCAGGCAGCAAGGTGCTGGAGGACAGAGCTGCGTGTGCCGCACGGCCTGCCCTGCAGCCCCCCAGGCTGGCCCGCTACCCTCAGGTGCGGCAGAGGGTCTGTCGCAGGGCCGGCTTCAAGGGGAGGCACGGCTGGGCACCTGCCCAGGGCCCACGCTCCCGCAGGGGTCGGTCTGCTGAAAAGGATCCCGTACAGCGGCTCCCGCTCTCCACCATCAGAAGCTGCTTCTTCACCCTGGCCCAGAAAACGGAGGCAGTGAGAAGGGGGAGCAGAAGCCACTGCCCACTTGCTCACTGGAGGAGGCGCAGCAGCCGCTGGCAACGATGGCACCGAGAAGCTAGACTGAGGAAGGGGCCCACCGAGCGGAGTCCGCACCGATCTGTCGCCAGTCTTGAAGTCAGATTCAGGTTAGTCCGGTCAACCTCTGGTCATCTATGGAATTGTGGGGGGGGGAGGGGGATCTTATCCTTCGCCTCAGGCAGCGCAGTGTTTTGGGCTGGCCCTGCAACTCCCCACTCCCCCCGTTACTGTGAGGTTAAATCGGCAAACAAAAAAGAATCCCTGCTCTTGGGAAGGCGTGGGCTGCAGGGGAGATGCTGGATGCGGGAGCAGGCGGGGGGCCCTGGCTTGGCATTCGGGGCTGGCCGTGGGGGCGAAGAGGGACGCCTCCTGCCACACTCAGCAGTAGCTGACCCTTATTTATTTATTTATTTATTACATTTATACCCCGCCTTTTTTCCTGCAAGGAACCCAAGGCAGCTTACATAATCCTTCTCCTCCTCCTCTCCATTTTATCCTCACAACAACCCTGTGAGGTAGGTTAGGCTGAGAGTCAGTGACTGGCCCAAAGTCACCCAGTGAGTTTCATGGCTGAGCAGGGACTAGAACCCGGATCTCCCAGAAGGAGATCAGAGGAGGCACCCGCAGCATTCACTCTGTTTCTGCGCATGTGCGGTGTGAGGGGTGTGATGTGGGCTCCATCATCTCGGGTGTGTGTGTGTGTGTGTCTGAAGATGGTGACAACACATTAGCCAAAGCAGCCAGCAAACCGTGGCCTGGGGGCAGGGCGGGGGGAGGCTCTGGGGAAATGTGGCTCCTACAGCAGTGTTCTCCAACCTTGGGCCCCCAGATGTGTTTGGCCTACAACTCCCAGCATGCCCCAGCCAGCTACGCTGGGAGTTGTAGGCCAAACACATCTGGGGGCCCAAGGTTGGAGAACACTGCTCTATAGGCAACTCCGAACAGCCAGAAGTGAAGAGAAGCTTGGGGAAATGGAGGCAGAACCCAGAGGTCGCTTGAAATGTGGGCTGGGGCTACGCATGGTTGCTCTGCCAGGTGGTCGCTTCAAGCACCACTTTTGCAGCATAGGCCAAGGTTTCCCTGCAGTGCTGCAGCGGGTCCAAGAGCCGATTCTTGTGAGGGATGCCGCAGCACCTCTCGGATATACATGCGGCTGTTTCCACCCCCAGACGGCTGCTTGGATCGATTGTGGAGTCAGGCTGACCCTGGGGAAGGAGGACCCCAGCTCCATGGCCGAGCCCGTGTCCTGCATGCAGAAGGACCCCGGCTCAGTTGCAGCATCTCCAGACAGGGCTGGGACAGACCCCGGCTGGGGACCCACAGAGCCACCGCCAGCCGTGTACACGATTCTGACTGGACGGGCCGACGGTCTGACTTGGCGAAAGGCCGCGTCCTGTGTGCTAAGATTGTGAGAGGATCAGCTCGAGGTGGGCCACCAGGCCTGGTAGCAGCAGCAAAGCCAGGTGCATCTTAGAAGCCCATGAGCAGGGCCTGAAGGCGATTGCCTAGGGGGGTGGGGGGCAGCAGCCAGGACGTGGCCAACAAACGCTGAAAGTCCTTGCCGCTCTCAAGTTGCCTTAAAGCCATCTGTGCTAGTGGCTGTCTTTAAATCTTGTGGCAATGAGTTCCACAGCCAGTTGTGTGTTGTGTGAAGAAAATGTTCCTTTTGTCTGCCCTGCGGGCTGCTTGTGTGGTGATGAAGCAGGCCGTGCCGCTGTTCCACCCCAGGTGATAGTCTGGAAGAAGAACCCCCTTGACTCACGCTCCCACGGTTACAAATAGGTCTTTTGGACTGGACCCGATTCTGCCGCCGCAAGGACAGCTGCGGGCATTGCTGCCGCCTTGTCGGTGGCGAGATCTCTCTGAGTCCTCCAGCTGTGGGCCAAAATCTCCACTAGGCAACAGGACTGTACATTATTGGAGATTGTTTCCTTAACTGAGCACTACGGGGTGGGGTGGGGGAGCTTGTTAACGAGATCATGGCACCAGTTACCTCATTAGTAAAGCGAGGCAGCATTTTGTGACAGGTTTTTGGAAATGAAAATGCCTGGACGAGGTTTGGAAGACTTCTCACCAGGCAAGGGAAGATGCCCCGGAGATGATGCTGTAGTAGTGGTGATGAAATGAGGGTAAAGGAATGGTCAGAGAAAAACAGGCGCCCTCTCTGCCCCTCTGAGCATCCACTGCCGGCCTATGTCTGGGCACTGATCTACGAGGACCAATGCACACAACTGCGCTGGCCATGGAGGGGGTGCAGGTCTCCCATCAGCCAGAGGTAGTGCCTGGCATGCTTCACCATGAGAAAGAGTCACAGCAGCCATCCAGCCAGTTCCTAGAGCACTTCTGATGAGAGCTCAGGCTCAGGCTCTGGTGAGCCTCCTCAGGGAGCTCCGCAATAGAAGGCAAGCCACCGAGAAGCATGGCTGGTCTGCACGCAATCATGACCTCATTACACAATTTGACTTGTGTGGGTGCTTGTAGTGAAGAGGCTCTGGTTCTTGGCTGATCTCAGAGCCAGATTGCAACATAACATATGGAACAGCAGCTGTGCAGGAATCCACATTTTACAAATGCACACAGCTTGTCACCAGAACACAAAAGCCATGTGGATTTTGCACAAAGATCTATCAGCAGCGGTGGCAGCAGGCAGACTCTAGCAACAAGCTGTTTTCTCCACGGCTTCCTCCATGGGGGTCCTTCCGGGGCTTGTTCTTGAGCTGCCGCTGGTGTGCGGGGCGCATGTCTGCAGTGCTGACTGTGTGGCGAAGGAACCGGGTCTTCTCTGCCGCAGCCACGTTGGGCTCTCTTTCCCCGAGTGCAGAACTCCAGTGCAACAGGGCGATGGTGGGGCTGGAGAAGCCGGCGCGAAGGGGTCAGCCAGTGACCCTTCTGTGGGCACCAAGGTGGCTTCCGAGCTGTGTCGCCACGATGCTTTGCACAGATCCAAAATTATGGATTTATCTCTATATTAATCTTATTTCTGTACCACCCAATAGCCAAAGCGCTCTGGGCGGTTTACAAAATGCAGGTGAATTTTTCAAAAGTCAAACATATACATCCTGCATCTTTCAGATTTGCTTTTAAAATTTAATTTTGAAGTACGCATTTTAACAAACCAGATCTTAATTACTGATAAAATCTACGGTAAGTCAATAATATTGCCTAATTCAGTTCTTTATGTACTTTTAAACCATTACATCCAACAGTATCCATAAATGGGAATGTTGGGAGGGAATTAAAATTTCAGTTTTTGAAGGCCTGTGCAATGTATGAGAATTTGCTGGAGATTCTGTCCACCCCCCCCACACACCACACCCGTTTGCTGGCTGGTCTCCATCTGTGTGTTGTTGTGCTGGCAGCAGGTGCGGCTGTAGCTCAGTGTGAGGGAGCCCCCGTGGGGCCTGCAGAAGGCCCCTGGTTCCGTCCCCGGCTGCATCTCCAGGTAGGGCTGGGAAAACTCCTGCCTGAAACCCTGCAGGAAGAGCCGCGGCTGCCAGTCGGTGTCGACGAAACCGGGCTAGATGGACCAACTGTCTGACTCAGTAGAAGGCAGCTCCCTAGGTCCGTATGTTCCTAGGATCTGAGTTCTAGATCCAAACTGACATTTACTCATCCTGCAGTGTAGATGTCATCTGCCCTGCCTCAGTTTTCCATCTGTGAATTGGGTCTAGTCCTTCTCTGGCACACTTCCAAGGCTTTTGAGCTTGTCAGACAGCAAGTGCCAAGATTATTCTGGCCAAACTGTATGGCCAGTAATTAATTCAAACTTTATGGAGGCAAAGGTATTTCTGAAACACACACACCAAACCCCTCCCAATAATTTAATAAGCAATCAAAATGAACATAAGAAAAATGGTTACTTTGGTGAACCCTGAGCTTGTCCTGGAGCATGTTTTAATGAGGTAAGTTATAAACCCAGGAAAATAGAAGTTTATAATGGAAAAACTGACATAACCAGTAGGGGAGGACGGTGGAAGCCAAAAGGAGCAGCTGCCAGGCTCCGGGATTCCTGCCCATTCAGTTCAGACCCCAGAGGGCCAGCCCATCTTCCAGGGGGATGCTTTGGTGTGGTGACCTTGGCCATGCCAGGCACTGGGAGGAGGAAGGAGCTGGACAAGGAGGCATCGCCCCGCCCCATCCGCTTGCCGGACCGAGAGGAAGCAGCAGCCGTCCTGCAGCCGGCACACGGGGAGATCTCGGGCAGGTCTGCCGCTCACCGGGGAAACTCTGCTGCTCCAGGCTGACCAGTCATCGTCACAGGGGAAAGGGGCCAAGAAGCTGGCTGTAAAAATTAATGAGTTCGGATACAGACTTGCCTTATTCCGGTCCAGCTGTGTAACCAGGGTGATTTGGTCCCGCACACTAGACAGTTACATCAGCCCCAGTCCCTGGTACAAAGCGACTCTGTTTGATCTCCGAAACGAGATCTGACTCCTTGGGTTTGCACATCCTGCTTCCTACAGATGTAAAAGCATTTTCGTGACAGGCAGGAGAGTTCACTGGAACAACGCTTGCTGAGCAGCTGCCACCACAGAAAACACGGCCGGCCTGCTCGCGTTCGCCAGGCCCAGATCCTGGCCCAGCCGCCGCCACCACGAGGGCCCCATTCCTGAACAGCAGGCTCCAGCCACCGGAAGGAGAACAACTCCATGCCGCTCCCGCTGGCCCACTGACCTCGGTACTTTCCTCCTGCTGCTCGTACTCCACTGATCAGGGTGGCTTCCGTGGGGTGTGCCCCAATCTTGGCCATCACATCTCTTTATCGTGTTCAAGGGTGCACAGGTGTGCTTGTGAAGCATGGCCTACCTCACTGGGTTGTTGTGAGGACAATGCAAAAAGCAAGTATTATACACTTGGCAAAATTTGGTGCTCTACAAATGTTTAGAAGTGGAAGCTGCATTTTTGACAACAATCTGCCTTACCTTCTTTGACAGAACCAGACCCCTGGTTCTGCAGCTTGGTCATCCTGTGGGCCCAGCTCATTCCACCCATGAATCATAGAATCATAGAATCATAGAAAAGTAGAGTTGGAAGGGGCCTACAAGGCCATCGAGTCCAACCCCCTGCTCAATGCAGGAATCCAGGTCAAAGCATCTCTGACAGATGTCTGTCCAGCCGCACCTTGAATGCCTCCAGACTGGGAGAGCCCACCACCTCCCTAGGTAGTAGGTTCCATTGTCTTATTGCTCTGACAGTCAGGAAATTTTTCCTGATATTTAGGTGGAATCTGGGTTTCTGTAACTTGAGCCCATGATTCCGTGTCCTGCAAACTGGGATGATCGAGAAGAGATCCTGGCCCTCCTCTGTGTGACATCCCTTCAAGTACTGGAAGAGTGCGATCATATCTCCCCTCAGTCTCCTCTTCTGAAGGCTAAACATGCCCAGTTCTTTCAGTCTCTCCTCATAGGGCCTTGTTTCCAGTCCCTTTATCATCCTTGTTGCCCTCCTCTGAACCCTCTCCAGTTTGTCTATGTCCTTGTTAAAGTGAGGTGCCCAGAACTGGACGCAGTACTCAAGATGCTGGTACCTGCCTTGGGGGAGAGTGCAGTCTGGACACAGAGGAAAGGCACCACGTGTACAAGGGGCAAAATCCACACTCGAACTGCCAGCCACGCTCACAATGCACTTTGCATGCTTTCCCCAATGTAGGGGCTGCTGGGGAAGGGGGGCATGTCTCTCGGCCTTCCGGGGCTGGGGTGGGGAAGTGATCTGCCTTTACACCTGTGGTTAAAGCTCAAGTTGATCGATCATGGCAAACGAGCCCTTTAAATATTGCAGCCCTGCTGACATCACAGGTGTTGGCACAACAGCCAGACTAACAATCGCCCTAAGCGAATACTGGAAGAGTGCGATCATATCTCCCCTCAGTCTCCTCTTCTGAAGGCTAAACATGCCCAGTTCTTTCAGTCTCTCTTCATAGGGCCTTGTTTCCAGTCCCTTTATCATCCTTGTTGCCCTCCTCTGAACCCTCTCCAATTTGTCTACGTCCTTCTGAAAGTGTGGTGCCCAGAACTGGACGCAGTACTCATCCAAGTCATTAATAAAAATGTAAAAGAGCACTGGGCCCAGAACCGAGCCCTGTGGTACCCCGCTCGTTACCTCTCCCCAGTTTGAGAAGGAACCATTGATAAGCACTCTTTGAGTCCGATTCTGTAGCCAATTGTGGATCCACCTGATAGTTGTTCCATCTAGCCCACTTTTAGCTAGCTTGCTAATCAGGATATCATGAGGCACTTTGTTGAAAGCTTTGCTGAAGTCCAGATATATGATGTCCACAGCGTTCCCACAGTCCACAAGGGAGGTTACCCGATCAAAAAATGAGATCAGATTAGTCTGGCAGGATTTGTTCTTGACAAATCCATGCTGGCTTCTAATAGATAGATAGATAGATAGATAGATAGATCATAGAGTTGGAAGGAGCCTAGAAGGCTATCGAGTCCAACCCCCTGCTCAATGCAGGAAACTAGAGGAGGGGTCTCCCATCCAAGTAATAACCAGGCCTGACCCTGCTTAGCTTTCCACACTCAGATCACTGCATTGTTTTCAAAGTGCTTGCAGACTGACTTCTTTATAATCTGCTCCAAAATTTTCCCAGGGATTGATGTCAGACTGACTGGCCTATAGTTCCCAGGTTCCTCCTTCTTGCCCTTTTTGAAGATGGGAACAACATTTGCCCTCCTCCAGTCATCTGGCACTTCTCCTGTCCTCCATGATTTCTCAAAGATAATAGACAGTGGTTCCAGGACCGGTGCAGGGCAGTTTGGCGCCCTAGGCGAAATAAAATTTGCGGGGGGGCCCTCTCGTGCCGTGGGGGGGGGCTCCGGACCAAAGCAGCCCTGCTCTGCAAACAACCCCCCCCCCCGTGCTGCTGCCGCCACCACCTACCTACCTACCTTCCCCCACCCTGGCTGCTGCCGCTGCCTCCGAAGAGGAAGTGACGCGACGGGACCCCCGCGCTCTGTTTTTTGCCAGGGAAACCAGGGCAACAGGGCTGTTTAAGCCCTGTTGCCCTGGTCCTCCCGCCAAAACAATGGGGTGGGGCTCCGGAAGCAGATGCTGAGAAGGTAGGTCGCGGGGGAGGGGGAGGCGCGGGGGAGGGGGGAGGCGCGGCGGGGGCTTTGGTGGGCGGGGGAGGATCGCAGCGCTTCAGCGGGCGGGGGAGGCACTTCGGCGGATTCGGCGGGTGGGGGAGGGCGGCAGGCGGCTTAGGTGGGCGGGGGAAGCGCTTCGGCGGCTTCGGCAGGCGGGGGAAGCGCTTCGGCGGGCGGGCGGGGCGGCAGGGGAGGAGGCCCGGCGGGGGCGGCGTGGCGGCAGCAGCGAAGAGGAGCGCAGCGTTTCTGCGCCCTCTTCAGCCACGCGCCCTAGGCAACTGCCTAGTTTGCCTAGCGGTAGCGCCGGCCCTGAGTGGTCCTGAGAGTTCTTCTGCCAGTTCCTTTATTACTCTAGGATGTAGCTCATCAGGCCCTGGAGATTTAAACTCGTTCTTTGTTTAAATGAGTCCTTTGTTCATTGAATGGGCCTGTTTTCCTCCACTAAACTGTTGGAAGGTACAGAGAGTGGTTCCATTGCAATGCAAATCCATTCATAATTTGGGGAAGGGATGTAGCTCAGAGGTCCTGCACCTGCTCTGCATGCAAAAGGTTGCAGGTTCGATTCCAGGTAGCAACTCCAAGTAGGGCCAGGAAAGACACACACACACACACACACACACACCTGAAGCCCTAAGAACATAAGAAGAGGGATCAGACCAGACCTTTTGTTCAGCTTCCTGGAGAGCCACTGCCAGTCGCACAGGCAAAGCTGAGCTAGATGGACAATGTCTGAACCCAGCAGAAAGCAGCTTGAAGCCTTGCAGCACAGCAGCCGCCGCCCGGCTGAGCACCTCCGTTGGTCAGGTGGTCTTTAAAAGTGCTACTCTCGGTTGTTCTTGTTGCAAGCAGCTAATACAGCCACTCCTTGGGCATTTGTTCCTGTAACGACTGGCCTTGTTTTAACCCAAAGGGGCTTGACGGGCTCACGTTCTGCTCACAGGCCCCGTTGAGCTTATGCCGGCTGTGGGTTGGGGCAGCCTGCACTGACTTCAGCTGTGCGGCCACTGGCTCAGCTTGTCCCGTGATTGCCGGCAGCAGTTCAGCAGCTGCGGGCCGGACTGACAGCACAGGCTGAGAGAAAACGGTGGTCCTTGCCTATGCCATCATCATCAGGCGATCACTCGTGACCGAGTAAGATTGTCTTCTGGGATAAAAGGAGGAAATTGTTTGGTTGGGTTGGGTTGGGTTGGAAGACGCCTGTGCGTGAAACTGTTTTATGTGGGGAGATCGGTGCACAACGAATCACCACACAAACTTGACAGAGTACGGCAGAGATCCAATGGCACGATTACCCTGACGATTGGAAAACCATTCTCTGCTGCAGCCTCCATCCGCCTTCACAGCCGTTGTAATTTAGGTTTAATTATCTTCCGCCTGTTCTGCCGTTGAGGACTTTATGTTTTGGATCGTTCTTTGTCTGGTTCCTCTCCCCGGACCTTACCGCCATGGGGGACCCTACTGGGAGTACATAGCTCCCGACAGCATTGCTCACAGGATTCATCGGAACACGCAAGCCCACTCACCACTTCAAGGTGACGATCCGGCGAGCCTAGGTGGCCTTGCTGAGACCTTTGAAGTGGGAGGGCTGCAGATCATGCTCAAGCACTGCCTGGTACTGCGTGTCACGAGCTCCGGCAGCAGAGGCGAATCTCTCACCAAAACACCAAGCAATTCAATTCTGCTGCCCCATCTGATTTCTCTAGCATCTATTTTCTTGGGAAGGCAATTATTGGCCTTTGTTTCAAGTTCCGTTTGAAACTTAAAATAAAATTACAGTCTGCAATTGCACCCACATGTGAGCATGCATGCACAGAAACACTCAGCAGCAACAAACATGTGCAAAATCACACACACACATGCGCACACACAAAAATCTGCAGCAATTTAAAAATTCCTCAAGAAGTCCCCCAGACATTGCACGGTGAATCCTACAACTGTCTTCCATTCAGAATTGATTTTCCTTTTGTTGGTTGGTAATTACTGGAGGATTCCATTCTCTGTGGACTCCTTTGACAACCAGGAGTTAAAGGCCTCAGCGAAGCAAACAGCTCCCCCACCCGTGCCAGACTTTCCAAGCCCTCCCCCGAGTTTGCAGCCAGCATCACAAAGCGGCCAACCCATCCATCATTTTCTGCCAGGGCAGCCTCCAGATCTTGAGCAGCTTTAATCCACATCAGAATATCTGAGGGGCGCAGGGGCCGCTCTTCCTTAGCCCCCTTCCAAGTAAACAGGATCTGAAAGGTCCAAAGCAGCTCAAAGGCAACCTTTAAATGATACCATCTGGCACTTCTAACTAATATCTCTCCCAAAAGGGGCGGGGGTGGGGCGGGCGGGGATGGGTTACAAGCCACAGGGGCTGACTTTGCTCAGGAGGAAATACTGCTTTTGTCTTGAGATCCTCACCTCTCAAAAAATTCCCTCCAGGTGTTTGGGGTCTTGTACAGGAAGGCACTCACTACACAGCCAGCAGTCCCAGGAATGGTACTCGTAAATGCTGGTACTGCTGCTTGTTGCTCTCTAGATTGTTTTGTGTTTGGCCCTTTCAGACATGAGATGGGTATTGCTTATCTTGCTTTGGGGCAGGGGATTGGACCCACGGCATCCCTTCCAACAATGTGGGTGAATATGTTCGGTTCCAAAAATGGAGCGGGGGGAGGGGACGGACGGACTCCCCACAATACCTTGCCTTTTTTGTTCCTTTTCCCCAAGAAAAGAACAGGATTTCACACTCTCCATCACCAAAGGCTGCGCACTCCAGCGCTGAGCACTGCGGGTTCCCTCTTTGGAGCACTGCAGTATAAAGCCCGCCCAGTGTTGCTGGTCAATTTCACTGCTCAGCTTCCATAGCTCAAGTGAAATTGACGAAGCTCCCTTTAGGGCAGAAAAAGGGGGTTGTGTTCTGAAGCGAATGTTATCTCCTCCACTGCAAGGCATTCCCCCACCCCAATGGGCCCTGCATAGAGAAGATGCCAGGTTCAATCCCAGACATCTGCAATTTATTTTATTTGTTTAAGTCTGGGAAAGACTCATAGAAGAGCAGCTGACAGGCAATCTAGTGGCTGTGTGTGGCTGAGCTGAATTTTCTGATGCAAGTAGTACACTTTGCACATGCCCAGGAGCATCCTTTTCCTTGGTATTAGGGTGCTTCCAGACAAGGCCTTTATTGTGCAATCGTACATGGATTTTTTTTACCAGGGGTGGTGGTGCTGGTGCTTCCAGACACCATCACCTTCCACTCGTAACCCACTCATGTTTTCCCACTGCTTCTTCTGTCTTTTCTGTTACCACAGAAAATCCATGAAGGAAGAAAAGATGGAAGAGCTGCAGCAGAACACCTTCCACTCGCTAGCGCTAGGATCCCTCGATCTGGAAACACCCTCACTTCACCTGTTCCATGGTTCCGCCCGGGTCTTGTGAAGAAGTTCTAAGATGGATCAAGCCACCAGAACCCTGGGCCAGCCCTGGGTCAGACTAAATCCCAATACAGGCAAGGGGTCTAGCTCGCTCTGGTACCTGGTCAGCCTCACCCACCCCATAGCTGGCAAGGGCCGGGTTGGGCCGCCCAGCAGCACACAGGACCCAGTGTCCCACGTTCAGTTCTTAGGGGAAACGGGTTCCATCTGGTAGAGAGCCCGACCTCTGCTAGAAACGCAAAACAAGATTCTTTCTTTCCCACATACATTGTTAACTTACGGCACTCCTTGCCACAGGATATACTGGTGACCTCAGAAAAAGTGCCAAATCACACATGCATTCATCCCTGAATGACTCACGCGCGTGGATGGCTCATCACAGCTCCTAGGCCACGGACAGAGCTTTCAGGTCACCTCGGCCACTTCACACATTCAGCTGTGAGAACACCAAGCACAGGGCAATTCAAGTGATGCGCCTGCATGTGTGAACCTGCCTTTAAAGCAGGATTCATGGAAGACAGGCCTATGGCTATCAGCCACGATAGCCCAAAACTGAACCTCCATGTTCAGCAGCAGTTTACCAGTGATGGCCAGATGGTGTGGAGAAGCAAAAAGGCCTCCAACTTGCTCTGCTAGTGAGTGTCTCTGGCTAGCCACTGTCAGAGACTAGCCACATAGTCATATGTGACCATCTGGAAGCACGGTAGCCTTGTGGGTAGCCCGAGTTGTCTCCCAGATGCAGTCGTGTGAAACTCCCGCCGGCCCACCATGCGGAAGGGATCCCTCTTGGCATTCCACTGCAAATGCTCAGAAAGTGGTGTTCACGGTGGCCTTGTAAAAGCACACAACACGTGCACCATGGGTGCAAGGGGCCCGGAGAAAGCCACTGCGAGGCTTTCCCTATGGCTGCCGTGGGCCCAGATAGTCAACTGGGTAGGCCAGAGAGATGGGCGAGGTGGCCTTTTGGTCTGAGCCATGAGGGCAATCCGTATATTTTTCAGGCTCTTGTGGTGGCGGAGCTGCCCTTTGCCACCACTGACTGCAAGGGGCTGTTTATGAACCATATGGATGAAGCTGGGTGTAGCCTGTTAGCTTCACAAAAAAAAACCCCAACACCCTGATGATCTAGAGAGATTGTGACTGCAGTGCACCACGTCTGTCTAGACCTCAAGATAACCTCGAAACCTCTGTGGGTTGCATGCTTCACCACAGAGGGAAGTGGTTCCTTCTGCAGGGAGAGACACCCGCTCACATTTTCCAGGCCAAAGTCGCGATAAATATCAAAGAGTTACGATGGAACGGCCTACTTGTTTGCCACAGAAGAAAAGCCAGTTTTGTGCCGGAAACAATGTGGGGATTATTCAAGACCACTTTGTTGTGCCAAAAATGAGCAACCCGCCTCTCCAGATCTCTGTTTACTCCCCTGCAGTGTCAGGAATCGACTTCCAACAAAGCACCGATCCTAGGAGGGAGATGCAGGTTTCAGTGGGTCATAGCAGGAAACATCAGGGCCCCCAATATAGGACATCTCTCCCTCCTGTGGCTTTTTGCTCCAGGCTTGAGGCCTGGCCCGGTCCCGCTCTCTGGGGGTGAAGCCCACATGCCTGCTCCATCGTTTACATTTATTGGTTTGCTTGTCTTTACTCAGAATATTCATATCCTGTCCTCCTTTGCAAAATCAGGGTGGATTTCAGCAATTAAAATGATATGTGCAAGAAGTACAAACAGCAACACACAATACAATAAAACTAACAATGCAGAGCCAGCTGACATCCGACTGTTATGGTAGATCAAGAAATCTGTGAAGCAGAGAAACCCCTCCTGAAAGCAAGCAGGGCCAGTCCTTGTCCCTAGGAAAGGAATGCAAGAAAAGTGGCACCAGAAAAGTGGCACCACCACTGGGAAGAAGGCCCTCCCATGAGGACGGGGTTAGCACCTGAAGGAGTTGGCAGCACCCAGAACACCTGAAGGGATCTGTTTCAGAGCAGGGCACTCTAGGAGCACAGCGGAAGAGGGACAGAGGCACACTTCCGCTCCGCCACAACATGGAAGGATCCGGGGGCCGAGCTCTTGCCCATAGGAGCTCAGGTACATCCTATGCACTGCGCAATTTGGCAGATCTACAGAGTCACCTGGGTGAAGAAAACTGGTGGCAGCGGCGGCAGCTTAACCCTCACCCAGACCTGCTTTGAGGGCTTTTTTGGGGAACTTGCCAGTAGCTGCTTTAGTAGATGCGTGCATGGTGGTGTTTTCCTAAGATGTGGTCGGGAGCCACATTGTCAGAATCAGATTGCAACAGAACATTGTTATGCAACTGTCTCCATGGGAATTCCAACAGTGCAAGAGGCACCAAAGAGGGAAAGAGAGCTTAATAGTTTTGTATTCGCTCCTAAACTGTGTGTGTTTGTTGTTGTTGCTGATCCGCTGCTGTCCGTACAGAGCCCTAAGGGCTTTTCCACCATGGCTTTTCGAGGGAGTGTTTGATAAAGAGCATTTCGGAGGGTGGCCACAACAAAATTCACACACGGCAGGTCAGGAATGTGGGAGCTGTAACATGCACACATCTGGCCAGCCACTGAAAATATGCCTCCCAGATGTGTCCTACCAGCAAGCAAACTTCATGGTGAGTTAACAGTTCCTAGTGACTTCAGACTTCAAGGCCTCTTCAAGGGCTCTAACCAGATCCTGATGGCTTTGCAATTGTTTCCTCAGCTTGACAACTAGAAGTGGGAAGATGTTCAGAGCAGTGTTGAAGGGGAGGGGAGGGGGGAAGCCGAGGGGAGGGAGGGAGGGAAGGAAGATGTTCCTCTGGAGCGCCAAAGCAAGGGCATTCTGTGTGCAACAAAGCAAAGGAAGGAACTCTCTCCCTCCAGCCAGGGATGGGGACTCGGACTCCAGGACTCGACTCGTGAGTCGGACTGAGTCCCCCCCTCTGACTCGAGTCCCACTCGAGTCCCAATATTTTTAATGGGACTCGAGACTCGACTCGGGACTTGAGACCAAGGACTCTTCAACACCCTTGGGCTGTGCCAGGAGTGGAGAGAAGTGTGATCGCCGGCGAAGATTTTATTTTTTAAAATCATTTTCCTAAAATGCAACCTTTCAGACATTTTGGGTTTGGCTGCCTCTGCCTGCCTGTTTGGGGTTCCCTGCCTCCTCTGCCTGCCTGGTTATTTTGGGTTTGTCTGCCTGGTCTGTTCTTGTCAAAATCAGTTGCAGAGTTTTGAAATAAAAAGGCACACTTGTGCCTAGAATTTATTTAAGCCACACATCTGAAGTAGCCTTATTTTGTGGGAAACCCCCCCCCCATTGATTTTAATAGGGACTCGTGGAGTCAGCTTTGGGAGGGACTCGTGACTCACCATTTTGGACCAAGGACTTGGACTCGGACTCGAGACTCGGGTCCAAAGACTCGTGACTTGACTCGTGACTCGAGACCAAGGACTCTTCAACATCCCTGCCTCCAGCCCAGGATTTAGATCCCGCTGGTGCGAGGAGTCTGTCACCACTTTCAGCCACTTGGGAGCCCTCCTTTCGGTCCTCCCCTGCCTTAAAATAGTTTCAATAAAAGTCCTGTTTTTATGCCAGAACACCTCCACTGCCCTTGACGGCCACCTGTGATGAACAGAATCATAGAATCATAGAATCATAGAAAAGTAGAGTTGGAAGGGGCCTACAAGGCCATCGAGTCCAACCCCCTGCTCAATGCAGGAATCCAGGTCAAAGCATCCCTGACAGATGGCTGTCCAGCTGCACCTTGGAGCCTCCAGAGTGGGAGAGCCCACGACCTCCCTAGGTAGTTGGTTCCAATTGTCTTATTGCTCTGACAGTCAGGAAATTTTTCCTGATGTTTAGGTGGAATCTGGGTTCCTGTCACTTGAGCCCATTATTCCGTGTCTTGCAAACTGGGATGAACATGCAAAGCTGCTTTACAGGGAATAGTCGCTGGCTTGTCTGGTCCGATATGGTATCCTCAGACCGGCAGTGGCTTGCCAGGGTCTCTCTCTTCCAAATGGCCAGTTCCAGAGATTGTAGCTGAGATCTTCCGCATGCACAGGAGGTGCTGGGCCGCTGAGCAGTGGTGCCGCTGGACGGGCTTCGTGTTAACCAGGGCTCAGCACCAGGCCTCCGCGTGTCTGCAAGGAGGATCTCCTTCTCATCCCGCTCAAGGGAACAGGCTGTTCTCTGTGGATCCTCCATCTGCCACCACCACCACCCCGCAAACCATTTCACATGACCAGTCACCACAATTCAGGAGAGGCAGAGCAAGCGGTTGTGTAGCTGCTTAAGACAGAAACAGGAGGAGATAAGCATCCAAATGCAACGGAAAAAAGGAGAGAACTAGGTTCTCAGGATGCAAACATCTTTATTAAAGGAGCCCGACGCGTTTCAGCCTGTGTATTTTTCAAGGCCTTCCTCAAGGGGCTGTGAATATTCAAAATACATACATAATTAATAACATGGTTGGGACAACACATAATAAAAATACTTTCTCATTGTGTATGGAATTTCTTTACATTCTTATTAGAAATCATTTCAAAACATTTTCTTAAAAATGAGAAACAAGTACTGCTTTTTTAAAAAAAGGAATACATTTTCTTTATGGGTGTCCTTGACATTTTGCCAACGAGATAACATCGAAAAAAACTGTACCATAATATAATCATGTTCAAAAAGATCCTTTTTTTCAGTCGCCATTGAAACAGTGAAAGACACTAGTTGTTTAAGTAATCTGCAGACTCTTTTACAAGTAAGTTATATTTATATAAAGAAAATGTATTCCTTTTTTTAAAAAAGCAGTACTTGTTTCTCTTTTTAAGAAATTTTGAAATGATTTCTAATAGAATGTAAAGAAATTCCATACACAATGAGAAAGTATTTTATTATGTGTTGTCCCAACCATGTTAAGTTAATTTAATGTATGTATTTTGAATATTCACAGCCCCTTGAGGAAGGCCTTGAAAAATACACAGGCCGAAACGCGTCGGGCTCCTTTAATAAAGATTTTTGCATCCTGAGAACCTAGTTCTCTCCTTTTTTCCGTTGCGTAGCTGCTTAGCCAGAAGCCCTGCCGCAGCGCAGCCTCGTTCGTGCAGACTTGGTCTGGCGTGGCAGGCCAGGACGGCTCTCCCGTTAGGCCAGTGCTTCTCAAATAGTGGGGCGGGCCCCCCAGGGGGGGCGCGAGGCTCCGTAAAGGGGGGCTCGTTTGACCTCAGTTAAAAGTTTTTTTTAATATTGTGTTCCTTTAAATCCTGTGCTCCTTTAAATCTTTTCTGCTACAGTTAATAAAGCTATTCTTTGTTGTAAATTGATCCACATTTCTTTCTTTTTTTATTCTCTTATAATAATAAGGATACAGTGTTATGCAGAGGTGTACTTATAACAATTTTATAGACAAATGATACTATTTACAGTCGCGCGGGGGGCGCGAAATGTTTTCTTCTTCCTAGGGGGGGCATGACAGAAAATAATTGAGAAGCACTGGGTTAGGCAGAGTGAGAAGGTATATTTGGGGTACCATAAAAGGGCAGACTATTGGTGGTTGCTTAATTAGGAACATCTGAGGCTGCCTTCTACTGACCCTGGGTCCGTCTAGCCCGGGGATTGTCGACACTGACTGGCAGCAGCGGCTCTCCAGGGTTTCAGGCGGGAGTTTTTCCAGCCCTACCTGGAGATGCTGCCTGGGACCTTCTGCATGCAAAGCAGGTACTTCTGCCACTGAGCTGTGGCTCCAGATAATTTGAATTACTAGTGCTATGATTTGGATTTCCTAACCCATGTGTGTGAAGGTGTCTTGGCCAGCCTGGCACGATGAAGAACTTCACTTGGATGTGAGCTGCCAGTGTGAACGGACCGGACCGGGACTCTGTCTGGTACTGCAAGTTGTTGTTTTATGGTTGTTTTCTTCTGTTGTGTCCTCACTGGGGGAGGGGGGCACCCTCACCCTTTCCA